>CM035412.1:179514393-179671893 GCA_020310875.1 Ceratopteris richardii
AAGGAATAATACAAAAGAAGGGGACTAGTGCCCATGGGATCCCTCGAATCCCACAGAGTGGGGGAAGCTTTTACAGAGTGTAGGTGGCTTTACAAGAATAGGGTTAATCGCCTACTCTTCACCTTCATGCGGGGCTTGCATGGGTAAAGTGTGTTCTTGATCAAAAGGAAAAATTGATGACTCCTAAAAAGAAAAGGGGGGTTTCTTACAATTAGCGATCCTTTTGCCAAGGAGGAACAATGAATACTCAAATGACGAGAGTTTCGAGCGTTTCGGACAGTCACAGTGCGACCACTCGCTTCTCCCAGCATAGGTGGCTTCCAACTAATATATTTTTGATGACTAATTTTCATTTCCATGATCTGCCATAGCCTTTAGGTTAGGCCTTGCAAGGCTTTTATGGAGTTATAGAGGAGGTTGATAAACCTCGCATCCCCATCATGTGGAGCCCACTTGGTTTTAAGCTTATTGTTGACATACTGTAGCTCTTTGTGATGTCTGAAGGGAGGAGTTTTCTTACAATTAGCAACTCTTTTGCCAAGAAGGAAAAGGGACTTCTCGATCGACCACTCCTTGGGGGTATTGCCAAAGTTTTGAGCACATCTTTCTCACCAAATCTTCCAAAGGATCTCTCCCCTAATCGCATTCCACAACGCGGCAGAGCAACCAATTGCTTCACCAATGAGGGCTTGCTTCCAATTGATTTGTTCTTGGAGTCCCAAAGAACGACCAAGGACCCTCCATAACCGAAGGGATTTAGGGCAAACAAAGAACAGGTGACCAATATCCTCTTTGCTACGGCAACATCTCTTGCACTATGGCGGAACCCCACAGATCTTGTTAGCTTTTGCATTGGTCTATATTCCACGGTGTAGGATTTACCATAGGAGAACCGTCATGACCATTGGGCCCTCAAGGATCGGCCTTCAAAAATCTCTCTCTCTCTCTCTCTCTCTCTCTCTCTCTCTCTCTCTCTCTCTCTCTCTCTCTCTCTCTCTCTCACACACACACACACAAGTTGCACTCTAAGCTCCAAGGTTCAAACCGATAGAAAGTCGATGATGAGGAGTATCTCCATAGTGTGTGTGTGTGTGTGTTTCTTAAAATCTTTCAAGCATGACTAAACGATTAGGTTGATGATCGAGCTTCACAAATGAAAAGAACCTTGAGTGTTGCACTTGTGTAGCTTCTAAGTTTTTCCAAACTATTCTGTGAGATTCATCTTCTCTGCATGTTTTAAGGGCTTTTCTATGTCAAGTATGCATTTCAATGTCAATTACCATGGTGCATTTTCCATTGTACATTGTGAAATCTCAAAACATGGGAACAGTTAGCTTCTATTGTTGCGTTGTAACAATATGTGATATCCATTTTCCTAAATAATGCAATTTTGTCTTTTTGATTTTATGGGAATAAAAGACCAAAGTGTGTGTGCCTCAAATCATTTAATATTACAATTCAATCGTAGGTTGTTCATAATTCAGCTTTTACTAAACGTTAGCTATTAATCCTTAAACCTTTCGTGTATATGTGGTTGTCTTGAATAAACTGTACAATGTACAATGAAATATGGTACAATCCTAATTTTTGTGTTGTTTGATTCATGGGAGATACTATTGTCTTTTCTTTTAGAGGGAGTTCTACCTAGGCCTAGTCTCCTTTGCTTGAGTCCCCCATATCGCATAAAGTAGGGGTAGAATGGCTAGAAGGCACGCGGGTTTCGAGGGAAGTTTTTTACCATGATAAAAAGCTTCTACAACTTATCAATTACAATCATTAAGAACATATAAATCAAATCTTCTTCTAATCATCTTAGTTTATTTCAGGATCGATATATAGACCAAACCACCTCCTGTAATATGCTTTTTGTTTTCATGAATTTTTAATAGCTAATATTCATCATTTTCTTTATCGTGTCTCTTAAATGACATAAGCAGAACACCAGAACACCTTCCGTAGTTCATTTCGGTATTTATATGTACACCAAAACACCTCCCTTAGTTTGCTTTTTGTTTTCATGAATTTCTAATAGCTAATATGCATCATTTTCTTAAAGGAATTTCGGTTAAGGCTACTCTTCCAAACCTTAATTAATAGAAATAATATCTATACAAGTGAATGGACCTAGCACCCATGGGACTCCACATATCCCACAAAGCAAGGGCTGATTATAGATTACTAGATTTTACAAAGAAGTTTGATAAGCCTTTAGTGCCCCTTGTGTGAGGCCCACTTGGTTTGGATCTTGTTGCTCTCTAGGAGGAACACTCTATGATGTCTAGAGTGTGTGGACTTCTTACAATTGGAAATTCTTTTGCCTAAAAGGAAAAGAGATTTTTTGATTGACCATTCTTTAGGAGGGTTTCCAAAGTTGGTTGCACACCTCTCTTTCCATATTTTCCATAGGGTCTCCCCTCTTATAGCATTCCATAGTGCTCATGAACATCCAATTACTTCACCCAACAAAGCCTTCTTCGAGTTGATTTGTCCCTATAAGAGCATGATTCTCTCAAGAACCTACATACCTATATAGATTTAGGGGACAAATAGAAGAGGTGTTCCAAGTCCTCCATGGCATGAAGGCATCGTTTGCACCACACGGGGGCCACCCAAATTTTGTTAGTTTTTACATTGGTCCAGATTCCAAGGTGTAGGATTTTTCACATAAGCACAGGCTTTTCTAAGGGGGGTTCCAAAGGGATTGGAACTTAAAGTCCCACCTCCAACCTAGCCAATCTAGACACCAGTTCCTATTGAGTATGACATGAAATTCCATATCCTTCTTCAATTTTGGAATTTTCTCAAGGCTATTGCCATTGTGCCATCTGAAATCCTCAGGGTGAGAAGTGTCCTGACCTATGAGAAGGTGAGTCATGGAGCATTCCCAAGCATTGAATCTGCACTATAATAGATGCCATTCTTCATAGTCCACTATATTGGCCAGATCAATGTCTTCGAATGTAATCCACTGACAAGTTTCTTGGTTCAAGAGGTGTTTCCACCAGCAAAAGCCTTTTTCCCAAAGATTCCTAGCTTTTTGGAGGTTCCAAGACTCCAAACTTGTGATTCCCTTGATAGGGAACCAAATTGAATCAGTCACCCATTTCCAACCTTCCTTGAATCTGATAAACTGTCTAAACTTGTTCCAACTCTTCCATAGAGAACAAACCAAGCTTGAGCCTTTGGGAGTCACCAGAAATGGGAAGAACAAACCGGTGAGAAGCTCAAGACCCTTCCATTGTTATAAAGTAAGTCTATGATCTAAGGGTCCAGACGGTTCAGATAGATCTGAAATCGGACACCGTTTGGTCACCCATGTGTATGACCAAAGATCTTGAGTCTAGACTTACTAGGAGGTCTTGTGCTCTTGTGAACAAGTGATCCACTTAGCTTAGTGGTTAAGTTTCAAGGGTGTGAAGGAGGAGGTCTTGGGTTCAATCCCCATGGGGTACATCGGGAGATTATTTTGCTCAAAGAGATCTAGAGCCTTCTAGAAGCATCCACTTGAGTTACTTGGAATAGTTGGCGCACATGCAGTTACATGGGCGACACATGGATGGTTAGTATCCACCTGCCCAAGAAGGCAAGCCCCTAGAGAGAGCTATATATAGAGGCATTTGGTTGGGAGGAGAGTCATCTCTCTAGCACGGGGTGGTTATATTCTTGCATTGGTATCTTGTTGAAATAGATCTTTGAGAAGTTAAAGTCCTGAGTCATCTAGACTTTGACTCATAGAAAGCTTATGTACTTTTGAAGTTTGAATTGGTTGTATAGAGTTTTAGTTCTTCCTTTTGGATTTCAAGTCTTTTGGATCTGGCTCGAATATGGTATCTGATTCTTTTCACAGAAGTTGAGAGAGTCCATTAGAACCAAGTAACTAAATTAAACATGCTAGATAGATGTTCTGTACAAGAACCTTTTCAATTTTCAAAAGATAATAATTCTAGGTGGACTTATTTGAGTTTGCTTCAAGTTATAGCATATATGATTTCCTACAGTCTAGTGTACTCTAGAATAGAGAAGTTAGGAATTGCTCATTAGATTGACAATTCCCAAGAAGTTTTAGCTCAAGTCTTTGAAAAAAGTGTCCTAAGCTGGACAATTTTCATTTTGAATTTGAAATTGGTCAAGTTATAGTACGATCAACTCAAAGTAAATGGTACACTTTCTCCTGTAGTTTACATAGGATTTTTTAAACTCATTAGGACAAAGTAGTCCTCTTGTCGGGTGAAAAAAAATTAAATGTTCGATAGGAGTAAACCATTGTACAAATATCCAAAGTTAGATGTTTGGGACAACCAAACTTCAAGTTTTCCAAACCAAATTCAATTGAACCAAGAGTTCTCAAAGTCTTGCCAGGGATAAGAATCCCACCTTAGTTACTAAGTCCATGCACTAGTCATACCTAGAAATGGACTAGTAATCCACCTAGTTCACATGTTTGTGCCCAGATTGCACATGGTAAAAATTGTGAACTAGCCAGGGATCTTTTTAGATCCACCCTTATTATTCATTCACTACTTTGAACTTTGATCAATTTATCAAAGTGCAAAGCAAGACAGTGTTATGAATCATTTGGGCATATCTATGTGTTTTCTTTGAGTAGGCATATCTATGTGTGTGTGCATGCAATGTTGCAACTCTCTACCCCTGAGTTGTTAGCATTGATTCTCCCTTCTTATGTATCCATTTGATGTAGTTCTTATCTCATTGGATATTTGTTGGTGTATATTTATAGATCATTAACTATCTAGAGGATTCTTTGCGTAGTTTCAATAAAATCTTTATTTTATTGAAGTTGGTTGATTGATATCTCTCTTTGTATGCACGCTCTTTTCGAACTATTTTGCTCTAAATTGTAGGGGTTGTTTCTCCTTCGCTATTTATCCATGTGCTATAGTTTTGGCGTCATTGGGTATGCTATAGAGTTATCTAAAGTTAGGCTAATTTTGAGACTCATTTATTGTATATTCTTGGAGAAAAGCTTACTGGATTGAAGTGAGGTTTCTATTTGACTAGCAATTGTGAGCATTCAACTAGCACATATTGTGGATATTGTTTCTCTTTGTGTAAGCATCCACTAGGAGTGCAATTTTTTTGCTTTGAAATATCTTAGTGTCTATTACAAGTATACAAAAGCTCACTACATTTTCTTTCATATGTGTTGAGAAAGAGCATTTCTTGTGTGTAGAGGTCAAAGAAGGGTACCTATGGAGGTCATTCGTTCTATGTCATTGCATAGGGGTTGAGATACTTTCCCCAGCAGTGGTATCAAATCATTTTGGCATCTTGGAGACATCCAATAAAATCAACAAAACCTCTTGGAGCTAGTGGTTGAAGAGTTTCATCAACAAGACCTTGCTGGAGATAGCTCACATCATGGGGGAGCTGTTCTACTCAATCTTTCAATTGTGGCATGTGTCCATCTAAAGAAAGCTTTTGATTAAAGTAACTTCAGAGCCTCATTTGCATTTTACACACATTGGAGCAAGTAGCAAAGGCTGAAGATGGGAGACTTCAACACTCAAATTGAAAAGTGAGACAAGGGGAACTATCAACCATGGAGATTAAGGGTCTCCAATTACCTTTTGGGCAAAGGCCTTTCGGGGTTGATTAGTGGAAGTGAAGCAAGACCTAGGTTGGATGAAAATCCAACCAATGATTAGCAATGGTCCGAAGGGCCTTTAGGGAATGGAATCAAAGAGAGAAGAGGGTTATCTTTATCTTGCACCAATACATCAGCAATAGCATGCTCGGCCATATCCAAGACTTGGATTCGATCACGAAGGATGACACTTGAGAGGCTTTTTTCAGCAAGCACCAAATCCAAGAAGATCCAACTCTATATGATCTCAACAACCCTAGGAAAAGCTTAGAGAGTACCATGAATGATTACATACTTTAGGTCAATGAATTGTCAAATGCATGGAGTTCCATTGGAAGCCACGTAGACAATGAAGATCTTATGGCTTATAATCTCAATTGTTTGAGAGATGATGAGAAAGTTAAAACTCTTTACCACTTTACTATATGTAAGGGATAATATCCCTAATTTTGAGAAATTGGTTGCTCTCATGGTCACAAAAGATATAAAATAGGTGGAAGTTCAACTATAAGCAATGATGCACAAGTTTTTATGAAGGTAATCAAAGGGGCAAAGGAAGACGAGGACAAGGCAAGGGAAAAGGAAGGTTTGGAGGAAGGCAAGGCCACTCAAACAATCAATGACATGACAAAGGCACCTCATCACAAAGAAGTAAAGGAATAATAAGAGGAAGAGAAGGAAGTCATCAACAAAATAGGAATCAAGATGGCAAAGGATGTTACATATGTGGAAAATTTCGCCACTATGCTAGAGAATGCTACCAAGGAGGAAACCAAAGGAGCTTTAATCAAGGTTCTTCATTCAAAGGCCAAGGTAACTATGCTTCTAGAAGTTCAAAAAATGACAATCTCATGATGATGCTTATGAATGGGAATTCAACAAAGTAAATGACAGTTGGTATATTGATAGTGGATGTAGCAACCATATGAGTTGAAACTTGGTTTACTAATCTACATGCTCTCGAAGGTAAATGAGATCTCCCCTATTAGAGATGTAGCTTTGGATGACAACGAGGAAGGAAGCTGTCTCAAGGATGTCTTGCATGTACCTTGGAGAATTGTAAGGGTACAATCTCATAGCAAGAGAAAGGAAGTAAGGGAGACTCTTCACCTTGGAGTTAAATTCTCATTCCACACAACATGTCTACTTCACATATGGAAACAAGAACATTTTGGACTTGGACTTGTGGCACAAGAGGATAGGTCACATCAGCATACAAATAATTTAGGAAATGCAATTCAAGATGTAGGTTGAAGGGCCTCCCAACTTCCAAGGACAAAGCATGAAACATTTATGTGAATCTTGTCAACTAGGCAAGCGAGTGAGACTTTCATTCAAGAAGAGTGGAGGTGATACATATAGATGTGTGGGGGCCAACCAAAGAGCAATCCATTGGAGGAAACAAGTAATTTGTCACTTTTATAGATGATTAACAAGGATAGTTTGGCTTTATTTCATAAAAAACAAATGAGATGTGTTTACATGTTTCAAAACATTCAAGGCAATGGTAGACAAGGAAACATGTACATATATCAAGAATCTAAGGTCCGATGGAGGGGGGGAATATTTCTCCAATGCGTTTTATGAATTTGTATGGGATCAATTAGAGGCAAGTAATATGCAGGTAAACACCCCAAGAAAATGGGGTAGCAGAGAGAAAGAATAGATACATTGGAGAGATTGCTAGAGCAATGCTTAACGAGATGAACGTACTTAACATGTTTTGTGGTGGTGGAGCAAATACGATTGTGTGTCTTAGGAATAGGGCTCCTACCTCAGGGATACATGGCTTGACACCATATCAAGCCTATTGTGGTAAGAAACCTGATCTTTCCCACTTGAAGTTATTTGGATGTACTTGTTATGTACATGCGCCAAGTGAATTGGGCCACAAGCTACAACCAAAGGCAGAAAAGTATGCATTTCTAGGATATTCAAATGATCATAAAGGTTACATGTGCTTCAACCCAAAGACAAAGGACTTGAGGATATCAAGGGACGTAGCATTTGATTATCTACTCCCTTGGTATAAGAAGTATGATTGTATGTAGGAATATGAAGAAGAAAAGAATGGATATGATGCAGAATAAATTGACTTAGAGCTAAGCGGCCCAAGGTGTTCCATCAATCAAGATAGTTCAAGCATGACCTCACCATGGAGGGGGATATCTTCATCAAGATGTGAAGCAAAATCAACCAACAAAGGCAAAGAAACATTGGTGGAATCAGATGAAGAAGGTCATGAGATTGAAGATGATGGACACATGATGGAGAAAGAAACCACATCAAAGAAAGAGATCAAGTACCCAAGCAAAAGGAGGTTTATTCCTTCAAAAGGTGAATAAATATAGTCTTCTAGGGTTAAGTATCCAACTCAAAGGTTTACTTATGATTCTTACATGGAAACTCATTATGCATATATGAACAAAGTAGTAGAAGATCATTAGTGTGATTGTTATGAAGATGCAAGCAAGTACACCGAATTTAAAGAGGCAATGCAAGAAGAGATTGATGCACTTGAGGAGTATCAGACATGGACTCTAGTGCCCAAGAAGGAGAACATGAAGATAATAGGAAATGAGTGGGTTTATAAATTAAAGAGGAATTCATATGGATCTATTTCTAGGTTAAAAGCAAGATTGGTGGCCAAGGGTTTTGCACAAACCTATGGAGTGGACGTTGAAGAGACATTCAGCCCTCTGGAAAAGTTGAGCACCATTAGGAAACCCATTGTCATGGTTGCTAGTAAAGGATGAAATCTCTTCCAATTTGATATCAAGAATGCCTTGCTCAATGGAGACTTAGAGGAACAAATATACATGGAGAAACCGCTATGTTTTGTCCATAAAAAGTTTCCAGTACATCATGTTTCTAGGTTGAAGAAGGCACTTCATTGACTAAAGCAAGATCCAATGGCTTGGAAGCAAAGATTGGTGGATTATTTGATCAAATGTGGTTACAATCAATGCAAGTTGATTTCATCTGTCTTCATCAAACAAAGAGGAGAATGTGTATTCCACATGATTGTGTATGTAGATGATCTTATCATTACAGGTAATTATACAAAGGGCATTGAGGAGATCAATGCAAATCTTGGAAAGGCGTTTAGGATCTCTGATCTTGGAGATCTTAGGTGTTTTCTTGGAATTAAAGTTGTACACAAAGAAGAAGGTATTATGCTCATACAAAGGAAGTATATCCTAGACCTCCTTGAGAGGTTTGGGATGCTACATTGCAAGCCTATTTCAAATCCCATGGAAGTTAATGTAAAGCTAAGCTCCATTGATGGAGAACCATTAGAGGATGTAACTTTGTATTGGTCTATTGTAGGCTCTTTCCATTATACCACAATTACTAGGCTTGACATAGCACATGGAGTTGGATGCATAGTCCAAGGACTAGACACTTTCAAGCTGCAAGAAGAATGTTATAGTATCTCAAGGCCACTATAAATGGAGGATTGGTCTACTCATTTGATGATGTTATGCAGGTCAAATCCTAGCCCGATGCCGATTCAGACGGGTGAAAGGAAGATAGAAGGACTACAAGTGGTTACCTAGTCATGCTAGGTATCAAAATCATCTCATGGATTTCAAAGAAGCAACCCATCGTGGTATTATCTTTCGTTGAGACTCAGAATAGAGATTTGGCTGAATTCACATGAGCTAATGTGGATTAAGAAGTTATTTATGGAGCTTAATTTTCAGGTTGACACATATCCAAACTTTTTTGACCACATGAGTAGCATTCATCTAGCATTGAATCATGTCTAATTTAGGAGGCTGATTTGTAAAGGTAGTTCCTAGATTTTAGGTGCACACTTGTATGTATCATGACTTCTTTTGCATCATATTCTTGGCATTTTAGTTCATATAGAGTGATCATTAAGTGTTGGAGTTGTAATAAGCAAGATCATTGCTTAAGCTAGTCCCTTGCTTGTTTGTTTGTTCTCTTTGAGTAGGCATATCTATGTGTGTCCGCAGGCAATGTTGCAACTCTCTACCCTTGAATTGTTAGCATTGATTCTCCCTCATGTACCCATTTGAGGTAGTTCTTATCTCATTGGACAGATATTGGAGTTTATTCATAACTCACCAATTTCCAAGAGTATTTGTTGGGTAATTTGAGAGAAATCATCATTTTAATGAAGTTGGGTGATTGATATCTCTCTTTGTGTGTAGGCTGTGTTGAAACTATTTTGTTGTGAGTTATAAGGGCAGCTTCTCCTTCTCATGTTATCCATTTCTATGATTTTGATGTCATTAGGTAGCCATAAAGAACTCTAAAGTTAAGCTAATTTTGAGATTCATTTATTGTATATTCTTTGAGAAAATCCTGCTAGAGTGAAGTGAGGTCTTTGTTTGACTAGTAACTATGAGCATTCAAGTAGTGCATCTTTTGGACCTTGTTTCTCTTAATGTAAGCATCCATTTGGAGTGAAATTTGTTTTGCTAGAAAGCTCTTGGTTTCTACTACAAAGATTCACTATATTTCCTTGCATATGCTCTGAGGAATAGCATTTTTGGTGTGGAGAGGTCAAAGAAGGGTACCTATGGAGGTCATTCATGCTTTGTCATTGCATAGGGTTGAGGTACTTCCTCCAATAGGAATGTTTTAATCGCCATATCACATCCACTAAATTCAATTTTCATGCCTCTCTAGTACTTTAGCTTGCTCTTGAGCTTTGAGAGAGCCCACTTCCATCGTTGCCCCATTGAAATGTTGAATCCCATCCAAATACCTAAGAAGAAAAAGATTTGACCATTAAGGATCAACCAACAATGATGGTAATTAAGTAATTGAGGTGGGTGCCCAATAACTGTCCTAAAAGAGGTTTTTAATGATTTATTTTGGATCTTGAAGCCTCATAAAAATTACTAAGACAACTCCAAAAAGTGTCAATGCTTAACATTTCATTATTCCAAAGACATTAGTATCATCGACAAAAAGCATCATGATCATTTGATCTTCATTAAGAGGTAGATTGAGGCTGTGAATACGACCTAAGGAGCTTGATGGTTGACAAGGCAACTGAGACCATTGACCACGATAGCAAAGAGAAGAGGGGCCAATAAGCACCCTTGTCTTATATAAGATTTTCATATACTTGCTTGAGAGAGTTGAGCATTTATGTTTATCTGAGTAGTTGCATTTCCTAGCAAAGTAGAGATCACCTTAATGAAGTTTTGTCCATAGCCCATGTCTTTCAATGATTAGAGAATGAACTCCCACTCGAGTCTATCATAAGCTTTGTCCAAGTCAATCCTAAGAAAGAGGACATCTTGCACTGATTCCTCAACAAAAACCAAACCAAACATCAATGATAGCATCGAGGATGGGCTTCCCCTTAATGAACCCTTTTTTATCCTCAGTGATCGAGTCTTGAAGGTGATAGGTAATATGGTTTACAATCAGCTTTGCTAGGATCGTGTAACTAGTTTGCAGCATCGTAATTTGCTGCTAATTTTCAATTCTACTTTTGCTTTCTTTTTTTGTAAATGAGCTTGATGACACCCTCATTAAGGCAATCGAGAAGCGTGCCAAAAGAAATAACATCTTGCCATACCCACCGTAATAGAGTGGCCACCACATGCTTGAAGGACTTGAAGAATTTGTTGGTAAGGCCATCCAACCCCACGCTCTTCCCACTGGGAAGGGAATCAATCACCTCTAGAGTCTCACCATCCGAGATGGAATCAATTATATTCATTAAGACCATATAAATTAGCTTTGCCTCTATTCATCTTAGTTTATTTAGGCATTGATATGTAGACTAGAACTCATCCCTTACCGTGCTTTTTGTTTTCATGAACTTCTAATAGCTAATATTTTTCATTCAAGTTTATTTCTGAATGTAGAACTTCATAGAATCAAAACTCCGAATACAACTTTTAAATTTGCATTATTTATGTTGAATATTTTTATGTATCTATTTTTTATCAAAAGTATGGCTCTAAACATTCACCCTTTCAATTTATTAAAAAATCTTGCATGATTGGGCTTCCTCATCCATTCTATGCCACAAAATGAGAAATATGAATTAGATTAATGATTTTTATTTTCCAAGTAATGGACCATATAGATATTTCTTACACTATTTGCATCAAACTTTCCAATTTCTGAATTTCTCATACACTTTGAGATAATAATTATAACTTTTTTGTTTTAACATATATTTTTATTTCATATAAAAAAAAACCTTGAAGAATGGACCTCTATAATGATGCCCATTCATGATCACTAAGACATCCATAAAATTTTGGTGATGTCAAAAGGCATGAAATTTAACGATTGTCCATAAATTTCATTTGCGCTTTCGTACTTGTGAAATTTAAATGCTTAAAAATAGATTAAAAGAACAGAAGTAAACAAGAATTAGGAGTTATAGAATTAATAAAAATAATATCACCTATGTGGGGGATCCAAAAACTTTTGAGCTTTTCTCTATGGATTACAAAGGTCATTAATGTTTAGATATGAGGACATTATTGTGTTTGTTGATTCTAAAGTCTATACTATTTCCCAATGCTAGAGACCAACCTGATGCTTCCTATAGGATGCTTTGATGCCATAAGATCATCGATCTAAGCTTGATTAACTCTTGCATTGAAATCAAAAATCTTTTACATTTGGAACATGCATAGAAGAGATTCTTGAATTTATGATCTTTTTTGAGGTAGCTCTTGGACCATAGGGGTTTTTAATACTTTGTGGGCTCTAGCATTGGTCCATATGCCCTTTTGGAGAACTTTATATAGAGGAATTGCCGCCTTCATCTCAATCAAAGGATTCTTTAGGGATTCCGATTTGGGTTTCCACATTAGCCAAGGCCAATTCATTTCACATTTATGACTCAAAGTGATAAAGACTTGTTTACCCTTTTTTATGACTCATGATATATGTCCCATGTTTATGCTACTTTCCCATAAAATAACTTCTAAATGGGGATGACTTTAGTAGTGAAGCGACTCACCTCATACTTTAATTCTAATAGTGATAAAAAACTAATCTTCATAATCTAACACAAAGCTCACATCTAAATCCTCTTTTAATCCATTGGTTTGCTTTAATGTTGTCAATATGCGCATGACTTACAAGCACTATACTATTTCAATAAAGCTGATGTGAGAACATGATGGCAAAGTACAAAGAAGAGAGGGTATTTACAAGAACCTACTTTACACCTACCTACTTATTGCTTGGAAACATTAGTTCACTTCATAAGCTTTCATATGATGTATAAATATGACCAAAGTACTTTGGAGCAATGCTCTCAAATTTTTGTTTCAAGAGAGACTAGTTTCATATTTTGAGCATGAAGAGAGAAGATTCTATTTATGGAAGAAGGTACTCAAAAACATGTTGAGTGCTCCTACACTACTATGAATTGAGAATAATCATTTTTCATAACTTCTAGCCGAAATTTTGGTGAGCAATTTCATGTTACATCATGAATTTAGAGTTGCTAGGTGTGAGCAATATACCTAAGAAGTCACAAGTGTATTCCTCACATTTTTAAAAGAAGACAATGCATATATAGATTCATAGAGATTGATTAATATATTTTCACTCAACACCTCAATGATCAAATTCTTGCATAAAAAAGATCAATAAGACCTTTTATTTTTGAACATATAATATTTATTTCATATTTCTAGTAAATACCTTGAAGAATGAACTTCTATAATGATGCCCAAAAGCATCAAAATTAATCATTGTCCACAACTTCCATTTGTACTTTATTAATGATAAAAAGTAAATGTATCGAAGTATATTAAAAGCACAAAAGTAAAAGAGAGTTAGGTGTTATAGAATTAATAAAAATAATATCACCTTTGTGGGGGGTCCAAAATTTTTTTACCTTTTCTTTGTGGATTACAAAGCTCATGAATGCTTGAATATGGGGACATTCTTGTCATTCTTATTTCTAAAGTCTAATTGCACAAGACCACTCTCAATAGAGGACTCCTTGGAAGCATCATTAAAATTAATCAAACAAATCCATCAAGATCTTTCATTTCTCTACTTGCATTACAAAGATCATGGAAAGTTTGAATTGGGGGAGATTCTTCTGATTCTCGATTCTAAAGCCTATTTGGACAAGGCCACTTTCAATAGTGGACTCGTTAGGTGCACCATTAAAATTAACCAAACATGTATGCTTCCAATTCATCGAAAGTACTTTACCCCTAATAGAATTCCACAATGCTAGGGAGTGACCTGATGCTTCCCTTAGGATGGTCTAATGCCATGAGATAATGGATCTTATCTCAAGGAACCCTTGCATTGAGTTCAAAAATCTTTTACTTTTTGAACATGCATGGAACAGATGATTGATGTTTTGATCTTTTCTAAGATATCTCTTGGACCATGGGGTTATTGAATAGTTTGTAGGTTCTAGCATTGGTCTATATGCACATTTGGAGAGCTTAGTAAAGAAGAATGGCCTTCTTCATCAAAATTGAAGGATTCTTTAGGGATTCTAGTTTGAGTTCCCATCTGAGCCAAGACTAATTCAGTGCCCATTTATAATTCAAGTTGATAAAGATTTTGTGACACTTATGTGTTCCTCAAGTAGCTTTGATGTGAACCTTTCCCCTATACATGGGCACTTTTTATTGTAGTGTTGGCTAGAGGTTTCTTCTCCATGTTACCACATACATGATTCACTCATATGTGGTGGTACTTTTTACTTAGGGATATTATTTAGCTCTTACTTCAATTTTGATCATCGTCAATAGAGAGAGCTATTCTAGCCATGTGTCTTCTTAGAGTGTCTTGTTGCATTTGCGCTCCTTGTGTGTGTTTTGCATGTTTCTCATGCGCTTCTACCCACACCCAAAAGTGTTATCAAAAAAGGTTCAAATCCTTCTCAACTTTTGGTTTTTCGTGTCATGGTGTGCATACACTTTGAACCATACAAATCAACTTGGGAGCATAGAACAATTATTTTTAGTAGCCAAGATACATTTCCACCAATTGCACCCAAGTTTTAACCCCATTTAAAAGCCATTCATTCAGTTAGATATGCCATTAGAATGATGGATTGTGAGCTAAAATTTTAGCACTCATTTCAGCGTTCGTTTAAGTAAAGCTTTTTTCACATTCTTGTTCTTTAGTCAAATGGCAGGCAACAATGACTTGTTTTGCATGCTTCAAGCTGAAGATAAGCTTGATGGGACCAACTATCCAATGTGTTCTTACATGATAAAACATGTTCTTTTTGTGAAACAACTATGGCATGTAGTGGCAGATGTAGATCAAAGACCTGTAGGTTCTTCTACTTTGGAGTGTACTGTCACAGATGGAGCTTCTTCTTCTAGTACGATGGTTACTCATTCTCCACGTACACAGGAGAAACTTAGATGGGATTGAAAATATGCTCAAGCTCATTCATTGATTGTGCTTTATGTGAAGCGTCATATAGTTCCACACATTTGATCATGGTCTGCATCAAGAGAGGCATGGGACACTCTTGCTTCTTTGCATGCCTTGCATATCACTTGTTTATTGATTATCCAATTATTTACTTAGTTCTTGTCTTGTCAATTCCACTTATCATCCTTATGAACACTTTAAGACTTTTGACTCTCATGCTTTCCATATGTTTATGTTTTTTTCCTTTTAAGTGTTGGAGTATCACAATCATAAATATTCATCTTGAACTTGATGTTCTTTAATGTGTCTTGAAATCTTTTTGATAAAGTTTCCCTAAATATTAATCTTAAGGCTATGCACTTAGCTTTTCTAGAGCTGACAAGAGGGGTTAAGTAGTTTATTACCTTATGTTTGATGTCCATAGTGAGTTTTAATGCTTAGGATGACATCCCAAGCGAGATATGCAAGCCATGCAATCCTTAGAGAATATATCAAACCCTAAAGAGCCACCAAAAATCAATAATTTTGACCGAAATGCATCCAAAAGTAAACCCTAAAGAACCACCAAAAATCAATAACTTTGACCGAAATGCATCCAAAAGTAAACCCTAAATTTATGCCGCATAGGTGGTATATCACAAGAGCAATGTATCATGATAGATGAGGTCTATTTTGAGATAGAAAATCTACTCTGATTTGGTCTATAGCAACAAACAAGGTCTATCATGATAGACCTTGGTCTATCATGGGATTTGGTATGTCATGATAGAAGAGGGTCTTTTGCAATAGAATATGGTATATCATGATAGGTTGAGGGGTCTATAGCAAAATTATTCTATTGTGAAATTGGTCTATCAAAATGTTATATTCTAGAGATGTACATGCCTAGGGGAACAAGAGGTTCCTTGCTCAGGGTATAGCCAAGGCCAAAAGCCAAAGAGTTCATATGAGGTGCCTACATGTGATGGCTAGATGAGTACAAGGACCTTAGAGAGAAGTCTAGATGGTGATTAGGCAAGGTCTATAAAAAAATAGGCTGGGCGGTGAGTGCAAGATATGTTATTATCCACTTCTCACATTTCGTATTAGATATTAGAGAGAGATCTTCCAAAATCTTTTAACCCTCTTCTCTCATGCATTTCTTTCCCTTATTCCAGATGGATGGTCATGGATGTGGTGAGGAATGAGTGTCCTAAGGGAGTATGGATGCATTGAGAACCTTTTTCCATGCATCGATGACCTCATGCATGCATGGTGAGCTCTAGTGTGAGGTAAGAGTGTTTCCACCAAACTTTTGAAGTATGTTTTCTCTCTCTTTCTTTTTTCTTTTGTAGATCTATCCATGTAGACATGTAGAAGATTTTGATATGTTACAAGGGCAGATGATCTTTGAGGTCCAAGGAGATGTTGCTTCTAGACTATGCAGCACATGCACTATGAATTCAAAGAGAGAAAGAGGAAAGACTCATGAACTCAAGCATACACACATAGATTTTCATATATGTACACACACACACACACTCATGTTTGAACATATGATAACACACATACGTTAATGTAGTTATTAATGTAAATATGCATTTCATTACGCATTTATACATACCTGAGATTGAAATAAATAAGGGGAGATTGAGAGAAGAAGAAAAGAAAGAGAAAAGAGAAAGAGAGAGACATATGAATACACACACATGTATATAGATAGCTAAATGTATGAATGTACTTACACTTTTATGAGATAGAGAGAGAGATGCATATGCACTTTTTCTTCATGGTTGCATGCATACAAGCATTCAGACATGTATCTATGCATGTACATATGCATTGAACCTACATACATGCATGCTTAAATACCTATGTTAATGCATATTCATGTATATACATAGAATAAAATAAATTTACATATTTTGATTGAGATGCAAACACACACACACACACACACACACACACACATATATATATATATATATATATATATATATATATATATATATATATATATATATATATATATATATATATATATATATATATATATATATATATATATATATATATATATATATATATATATATATATATGTGTGTGTGTGTGTGTGTGTGTGTGTGTGTCTGTATGTATGTGTGTATATATATGCACAACCATCATAAATTATGCATTTGCATGCATATTTAAGCATATACATTCATGTATACATTTAGATGCATTGATAGTTATCTACACGTATTATTTGGAGCATAAGTTCCTACATCAAGCTGTGATTTCAAATGATCTATTCTTCTTACAACAATCTCTAGGGATGATTTTCCAAAGATTTCTACATGTTTCTAATGAACACATGGTTGTTTTATACTAGAAGCTCGAAGTGAGAAAAACAATTAATGGAAATGCTAATCATAGAGCATACCTAAAATTCAAAGATTTTTGAATTTATATTCATAGTTAGAAGATATTCTAAAAGCGCATGTATATTGTTTCTAGGCTCACATGTCAAGTGTAGAAGAGATAGAATTATACATTTCAATGAGTATTTGAGTGAATTTCAAGTTGAAAGTTTGTGAAACCAAAATAAATAAGTTGACCTAGATTTGGGCATAGTTAAAACAAAAGTTTGAATTTATTTCATCAATATAAGTTCTTCAAGGATGACCCTGTACATTTTGAGAATGGTCATCAAGTGTTCAACCCTTACAAAGAAATGGTAATAAAACTCTAAGGGAATATCGAAATCAAGTGCATTTGAGCCAAACGAAACCTTGAGGAAAGTAATAGAAGGTTGCAAAATTTCATAAATTTTGTAGAGTAAAATTTAGTTTAAGTTAAGCTTTAATCTGTTGCTATTGAAAATTGTTTATGTAGGAAATATACTTGAAAGGATAGATTTTTCACAGCTTTTTATGATATTTTTTATATGATCGGATCACCATGAGCTAGCCATGCCCTAGATATTGAGTTATTGATTATTGGTTTACGATAACCATTATTAGTAGGATAGAGGAGACTCTCTCAAAATTTTCAAAAATATATATAGTGCCATAAGAGCATGGAACATGAGAACTTTAATAGTTGTTCCCATTGCATATGTTATGGATTGATACAAGTTATATCAATTCCAATTTTTTGTGACGTAATATTTGATGCAAGCCTCATGAGATGATATTTGATGCAAGATGCATTCACAACTCTAGTTGAGTTGATTTATCACAGCTTTTCTCATTTGTGAACTCAAGATGAGTTGATGCAACAAATAGTTATGAGTGATAGAGTTATACGAATGACTCTGCTCTTTCCATAAAGGGAAGGAAACACTTCAAGAATATTTTATGAGTTCATTTTTATTATTTATGATTGTGAATAATCACCTATTTATTCTTATCATGCTACGAGAAGTGTTTGACTTTAACCTCATTCATGCATCTATGTGGAGTATAAAGTTTGGTGGTATGGGACGTCAAACTTTGTACTCCACGTAGGTGTAGGTTAGATGGTATGGGAGAGAAGTCGTTGAGATTGTATTTTCTTTGTTCGGAGTTCATTCATATGATATTCTTATTATTGGACAATAGAGGGGAAGTTGAGAGAGTCACTCTGTATGTAATCGCAAACAAGGAAAGTCTATAGGCAAGTGGCCTAGAAGTAGAAAGGTGAGGTTTGCATATAAGAATTGTCAATAACAAATTGCATTAAGAATAAATTTTTAGAGTACGTACTACTTTATTTGATATGCATGAGTTTAGGTCATGTTTCATACATAGTCTGTATGAGATGAACTAGATGCTTTAGCCTAGTGGGCTATGAGTGTGTACACATCTATTTACCATTTTTCAAGTGTATTTAGTGGACATCTCATTCCTAGTTGTGAATGATTCAATCATAATGATGGTTGTATGTTAAGTAAATTTTATCCATGGAGTGTTCCACAAAGTTTTATCCACTTGGAACAACATGCATGTTATTCTTGAGAAGGTGGTGGTAGTTCCACTAGTTGTTGTATTTTCTTAACACATCTTCACTTAGTTCCACAAAGTAGATTGGGATTTACTTTGTATGGGAGATATTTGAATCTACAATCTCAATCATTATATGCTGGATATGATAGATTGAGATCTTGGTCCATAGTATGGATCATTGACAAATTGACATCTTCGATTCATTGTTTGGATCATGATAAGACTTTCTTAAGTTTCATTTTATTCAATTAAGTAAATCAAGTAGATTTACTTGAGCCTACAGATTAAGCACTGTTTGGAAATAGTTTTTGCTTTTAGTATTTTTGGATGAAAATAGTATTTTTCATAGTTATTGAACCTGTTTGTGGAAGATCCACAAATGAGTCATAGTTTCGTATAAGCATAGTATTTTTCATTACTCTAGTGGAGCAAGTGATTTTTCACAATTATACCATATGACAAGATCTTAGTGGGTATGTTAGGGAGACAAGGGCAATCTACCAAGGTCTCTACAAGTGATAAGCCATCAGAAGTTAGTGGTCAAGGTCTAGGCATAGAGCATCCAAGGATATTCCAAGTACTTATATTGCTCAACGGGATTTCCAAAGTATGCCAAATAGAAGGAATACTATTAACTCGTGGAAATTCTAGATAGGAAGTAGAGAGACTAGTTGTCTACTTTTTGAGCAGCTAGTATTTTAAACACCCAACACGCTCTACTCTTATTAGTTGGAATCACAAATTTTGATTCCTAGCTTTATAGATCCTTCTATATCATTTAGGAAAATGATCTTTAGAAGGGGGGGAGAATGTTATATTCTAGAGATATACATGCCTAGAGAAATGAGAAGTTCCTTGCTTGGGGGATAGCCAAGGCAAAAATCTAAAGATTTCATATAAGGTACCTACTCGTGATGGCCAATTGAGTAAAGGGACCTTAGATAAAACTCTAAATGGTGTCTTGGTGAGGGCGGTAAATAGGCTAGGAGGTGAGTCCCATGTATTTCATTCTCCACTTGTCACACACAAATTTTTTCTATCGCAAAAATCAGTATACCACATTTTGGTTTGTTGCAATAGAGAGGGGTCTGTCACGATAGATGCAAGTCTATCGTAACATCGTTTTATTGAGAAATTGATATATCTAAAATTTGTTCTATTGCAAAATCCGTCTATCACATTTTTGTCTATTGTGATGGAGGGGGATCTATCGTGATAAATGGGGAACTATCATAAAATTTCTCTTTCAAAAACTTACTCTATCCTATTTGGTTTATTGCCATAGATGGGATCTATCATGATATATGGGGGTATATCATCGGATTCGGTCTATCGTAATAGAGGGGGGTCTATCATGATAGTGAGGGTCTATAGTGATACAAAAATTCTATCCTTTGATTTGACCTATCGTGATAGAAAAGGGTCTGTCATGATATACAGAAGTCTACTGTGAAATGAATCTATCATGAAATCCATCTATCGTATAATTGGTCTATCATGCTTTGGTATATTGCAAGAGAGGGGGATCTATCATGATAGATGGAGTTTATCATAATAGAAAGTTTCTATCATGATGGAATGTCCTTATCATGATAGAGGGGGTTATATAGCAACAAAGAGTGGTGTTTCATGCCTTTGGTCTATAATGACAAATGGGAGTTGATCAAGATAGAGTGGTTTGTGTCATCACATATAGGTGATTTATCACGATAGACGAGTGTTGGTCGGGGTCTGTTTGTTGTGATAGAGATGTTCTATCATGATAGAGTGGTTTGTCATGACAGATAGAGTCTCTCACGATAGATTCAATCTATCTTGACTTTGGTCTATCACAATGGAGAAAAAAAACTCAGAGATTTTTTTATGCATCTAGTGCATTGGGAGAGTGCTAGGGAGATCTTTTCTATGATGACTTTCCCGGTCTGTTGCGATAGATTGAGACAGTCCACGCCAATCCTAAAAAGTTGTGTCCTATCTCTCAATATGAAGTTTAAGGGAATAAATCCTAAATGAATTAGATACGTTCTCTTATAAGCAATACATGGAAGGAAAGAAGAATAAGATTAACTTAGAAATTGAGCTAGTTGAGGCATTAATATTATTGAGTCATGATGGAGCACCATAAACATAAGCAAACACGGTGCCAATGACCAATAAAATACCTCTTATATGCAGCTTACTTTAGTGGCTAAAAAACTTATCTCATGCTTTAGATCTAATAATGATCAAACACAATGTATCATAATGTGACCTCAATGTGATATCCGAAACCCCTTTTTTGATTCATTGGTAGGTTTCATACTTCCAAATTTGTTTCCAATAACAAAGTACCTTGGTATATATTCACTTGGATTTGGGAGCATCCTTTTGTATAATGGGCCTCATCCTCGAAATTAGGAATCAGATGGAATCATTTCACGTCACACTAGCCACCCATTTTCAGTCAAAGTTGAAGCAAAATTGCATCTTCAAGTTCTTTTTTTAATGTAAAGGAAGTTCGGCAATAGCCTACTCTCCCGGACTTGAATTAAATTAAGAAACAAAGGTACAATAGAAGGGGACTAGTGCCCACGGGACCCCCCAAATCCCACAAAGCAGGGGAAGCTTGATTGAATCCTAGGTTGCATTACAGAGAAGGTTAATCACCCTCTCGTCGCCCTCGTGCGGGGCCCACTTGGGTTTAAGCTTGTTGTTGTTCAGCTGGAGAACTTGATGGTGTCTGAAGGGGGGGGACTTCTTGCTGTTGACAATCCTTTTGCCCAAGAGGAAGAGTGATTTCTCAATCGACCACTCCCTGGGGGAGTCGCCGAAGTTGAGAGCACACCTCTCCCGCCAAATTTTCCACAGGACTTCCCCTCTGATGGCGTTCCAGAGTGTCGCAGAGCAGCCGATCGCTTCTCCCAAAAGGACTTGTTTCCAATTAAGCTGTTTTTGAAGTCTGATTTTCATTCCAACCGTCTGCCAGATTCTATAGGAGTTGGGGCAAGTAAGGAAGATGTGTGGGACGTCTTCGATAGCACGGTGACAGCGTTTGCACCAACGAGGGATCCCACAAAGTTTGTTAGCCTTGTGGTTGGTCCAAATTCCTCGATGAAGAATTTGCCATAAGAGGACAGACTTCTTAATCTCAATAAGGGGGTGCCAGATACTCATGAATTTCATGTCCCACCGAAGCCGCGTCCAAGACAGGCACCACTTCTTGTTGAGGCTGAACTGGAGGTCGGCCGTTTCTTTGATGTTCGGGATTTTGAGAAGGCTATTTCCGTTGTGCCATTTGAGACCAATCGAGTTCGGTGAATCGTGTCCCATGAGAAGGCGCGTCTTGTGGCGATCCCAAGCGAGGCATCTACTTTGCAAGGTGTTCCATTCTGCGTAGGAGATGTTTATGCGAGGGTCAATATCCTCGAAGTTGATCCAGTTGTTGGTGTCATGTTTCCAGAGGTGTTTCCATTTTTTGAATCCTTTGTTCCATAGCTTCTTGGCATTTTGGATGTTCCACGACTCCACACTCCGGATGCCGTGAATCGGAAACCAGATAGAGTCGTTTTGTCTGATTCCGGCCGCCCACTTCCAGTCCTCACTAACTCTTGTGAAGCTTTTGACTTTATTCCAGCCCTTCCAAAGGGAACACACGAGATTGGAGCCTTTCGGGAAGACGGGGATCGGGGAGAAAAGCAAGGTCATGATGTCAAGATTCTTCCAGTTCGGGAGCCCCGTGAGGGCCAACTCATTCTTGTTTCTGAAGATCAGCTTGGCCCACGAGGCCTCCCTATTGCACCAAGCCCTAATCATCCATTTGGCCGCCAGTTTGTTAGCCATACACCCAATGTCCAAGATACCAAGCCCCCCGCAGTCTCTGTCGCTGGTGCAGATGGCCCATTTGATTTTGGGCACCCCCCTTCTGTTATGGTCGCCCGTCCAAAGGAAATTTCTACAAATGCTGTTTAGTTTGGACAGGCCTTGCTCGTTCGGTCTCCAACAAGAAAGGAAATAGATTGTAGAAGAGAGGAGGAACGTGTTGATAACCATCGCTCGCCCAGCGAGATTGATTTGCATACCTCTCCAATAGTTGAGCTTGTTTTCGAGTTTAGCCAATACCCAGTTCCATCGCTGCTCCATGGAGACGCCAAACCCCAGGGGGATTCCTAGAAGCCGAAAGATTTGGCCCTGCGGAATGATTTGACAGCCATGATCAATGAGAAGGTCAGGATGCTGTCCCACGATAGCCCTAAAGGCGGTCTTGGAGTGGTTGATTTTAGATCCAGAGGCATCACAAAAGGTAGCAAGACACCTCCAGAAAGTCTCCAGGCTGGTATTATCATTGTGGACGAACGCGTTCATATCATCAGCATCTTCAAGTTCTTCCAAGCTTAATAAGTGTAGGCTATCAAGTCTAAGCCATTTGGGGAAACTTTAAGGGGGGAAATCGAAGAGTACGGAGGCCAAAATTATTCCACTTTGGGAAACCAACAATGGATAGAGAAGGATGGTTTCTAAATAGAAATGGAACTCATGTTCTCCATTGGTTTGACCACACTTTGATATAATCAACATGGGAATCATTTTGTCAACAATAATATTCACATTAAGAATTCCACGCTTGCCCTTATCCTTAGGGAGGAAGCTACGACACAGTTTCCACCTAGCCATCACTCGAATGAATGTCTGCTTTCCTCCCAATGAAGCCTCATCTATGTAGCTATTGAGGACTCAGCCACTTTGATTCTAACCCACTCTTTACAAGAGCATCTTTACTTGAGAACCACTCTATTAGAAAAGTAGCATTAGTTGAGAATCACACTTTTGTTAATCTATCCATACAAATCTTTTGTGGATTGATTCTCTACCACCCTTTATCTGGAAGGTGCCAATTAGAAAGAATGGTCCATAGTGCTCCAACTCATGGATCTTGTGCCCCATCTAAGACTTATCCAATAATCTAGTTGTATTCCTTATCTTACAAAGCATAAGAACCTTTACTTAGGTCTAGTCTTGAGATCTTTGGACAAATAGTTAAGTGACCAATCAGTGCCCGAATTTAGATCCATTTGGATTGGCCAAACACTTAGATCTTAAACTTACTTCGAAACATTCATCCCTCTTTGAAAATATGTTCATCCTCAAAAATATAGCTAGATATAACTTTTTAGGAATTCCTCGAAGCCTCATGTTCTAACCTAGAAGAACTTGCTTCAGTCATTCATTCATTTATTCACTAACTTAGACGTGGAAAGTAGGAAATCTTTGTTCGATTGTGGAAACTTTTTCCAAATCAGAAACTTCCTCAGTTCCATCTTTTCATGTTACTAAGTTCTCTTTGTAATAAATGACTTCTTTTATGTTTGGATAGGGTGCAAAGTATCCTTTTAAGCTCATGAGGAACTATTTCACTTATTTGAAGTGGAAGTATGACATGTTGCCCAACTAGATTATCTAAATCTATTAGACTTTTCTAAGTCGGCTAACATGGAATACTAGTTGACTCCAGCTTTCTTCTAGATGTTTTAATTCATATGCCCACATCCCAACCTTTTTTTATGATTGGAATAGGACCACAATATCTAGCTGATAACTTGGTGCACTTTTGGATCTTTGAATTTTTTGACCTATCAAGAACTCGAAGATAAACTTGACCTTCTACTTGAAAAGAAACTTCACTTGATCTCCCACTTGATTTCCTACTCTAATACCAATGCAAAAAAGTTTCCACCTAGCAAGCACTCGAATGAATTTATGTTATCTTCCCAACCAAGCCTTGTATATATAGCTATTTAGGACCCAAACACTTTTATTCTAAGCTACTCTTTACAAAAAGTAGCTTTACTTGAGAACCACTCTTTCAAAAATATTGGCATTTATTGTGAACCACTCTTTTCTGAATCTATCCACATTTTACCCCACTTCTTTCTGAATCTATCCACATCACTCTTTTCTGAATCTATACACACCACTCTTTTGTGGATTGAATCTCCACCACCCTTTATCTAGAAAGGTGCTAGTTAGAAAGAATGGTCCACAATGCTCTGGCTCATGGAGCTCTTGGACAAAATCTTGCTACTTCTAGGATTTGAACTCAATACCTCCTCCTTGCCCCCCTTAAGACTTATCCATTAAGCTAGGTGGATTCCTTGTTTAAAAAGCATAATAACATTTACTAAAGCCTAATCGTGAGATCTTTGGCCAAATAGTTAGGTGACTAATGAGTGTTCGAATTTAGATATGTCTTATTCAATCACGCACTTGGATCGTAGACTTACATTATAACAAAAGCTATCATCTAGACTTATCTTCAAGTTACACATTTGATCATGATCACCAATTGAGAGGAAGTTCCAATATAAGATGCCAAGGTTTTGAAGGTCCTTGTACATTGATATCCAACAGGAAAGAATGTAAATCATGGAGGGAAACAAAAACATATTGACCACCATGGCCTTGCTAGGAGCATTGAGTTGCATACCCTTCCAATGTTTTATTTTTAATTCCAAATTTTTAAGAACCTAGTTCCATGGTCACTTGTAAATCATCCATCACCTATTACAACACAAGCTTTGGAAGCTTGGTACCTCTTTGAGGTATTGCTTTTAGCACATGGGGAAGTAATGGTGCTTTGTTGGAGCATGTTGAGGAGCGGCTACGGAGTTCTTCTTGGAGAAGAAGAGTGTGCTCACACTCTTGCTTATGGAGAGGTTATTAGCAGCTTGGAGGTGTGGATCGACCATTCACATGATGTATTTGAAGATTGTCTTCTACATGAAGATTTCGGGTTACTTCAAAAACATTGGATGGTGGTTAACATAAGATTTGCATCTTATGTTAAGAATTCGGGTACATATTCTCTTTATGCACACAGGTACTACTTGGAGCTTATGGAGCCAGTGGCATCCATATTTGCAGGAGTCCTATTCAGCATAGGTACAAGAGAATCAATACATATATGCGTTATGCATATTTGGATGAGGTGTTTGAGAAGGTATTTCCATATGAGTTTGAGGATTTCTAGCAGCAAACTTGTTAGCATTCTTTGCTACTTTTGTAAGTATGTGATCTTTTCACACACTTGTCTAACTTAGGGTCTTCCATAGCTTAAGGTAAGATGAGGGTTTGTTGATCAGTTTTAGATTGATCCTTCCTCTTTCTGTCACTCATATTCACTCTTCTACAACCTATTAGGTCACACATCTCATGTATATTCAGATTTATGTCCATACATCTGAATATGTTTGTTACATTTGTACATTCACTCATCCATCTATTTTTGTTCACATAGAGTGGTTGAGAGTTTTGCTCCCACATTGTACATTGAACATTGGTATATATGATAGTGTGAGTAATCCTTGGCTTACATAACACTTTACACATGTTATCTAGTCTCTCTCTATCTTTGTCTCATCATTTGTATGATTAAGTGTGGTATGGTCATGGTTTGTCAATATTGGAAGATTGCTAGATTCTATGTTGTATATGTTGGACCTATGGAACCTTGGACCTATGGTATTTGTTATGGGCCTACCACATTTCCAACATGGGGAACTTTAATTAGCTTAACAAGCTACCAATCATAAGCGATATCATAAAAAATGATGGACAATATGCAGAGAAATATGTTTAGCAAATCAAAAGCATCCCGACATTTACGGGTCTTGATAGTCAACAAACTAGTGAGCAAAGATGGATTAATATCTAATGATTGCGTGAGCCATTAATAATGAAACTTTGTACGATTACAATAGACACTATGTTGAATCTATCATGCTTTAAATCATGATAAACAATCCACTATACATTGAGAAAGAGCTCTGATAGAATCACTATTCCGATGGAGTTATGACTCAAAAATGAGAATAAGAAGTAATGATCATGTATGTATTAAATCATGTAAAAGTACAATGTCATAGGCAAGCAAATGTTGATCAATGAACAAGACGTGAGTGAGCTATGCAATGAGCTCCTCTTCTGAATGAAATTACATCAAAATGATCTCTAAATCTTAAGACAGATGCGGGTCTTTCATATCCTATTTGGTAGTTATTGTTGGAGCCAAAGGATTTGAATTCGAATTCAAATCTCTACGAAAAAGTGAATTCTAAAGTATAGGAATGATTCTCTCTTGACTCAACTACTAAATGATATGAGATTTTGTGCTTCCTAACTCTTCATGAGTATATTCCACTTTTACAGAAGTAATTGTGAAGCAAAATTACAAGAGGTTCAACATATGAAGCCTTCCAAAGGTTATGCCATTAAGTAAAGCATAAGTGAGATGATCAAGTATGTATGCTTGGGCTTAATTGCACCAACAGCTCCCCCTCAAGCCTAGCATGCTTGGTCTTCATTGCTCCTTGATTTCCTGCAAGCCAATCATCAATTTGAACTTGTTCATCTTTGTTCCATCCAATGCTTTGGTAAGTATATATGCACATTGTAGATGAGTTGATACATAGGATAATTGAAAATCCTTTCTAAGAAATTTCTCCCTTACATAATGATAGTGCACCTCAATGTGCTTAGTCCTTGCATGGTATACAGGATTAGTAGCCAAATGAGTGAACTAGTGTTTTCTCCAAAGATAATTGGAGTGTCAAAATGTATCTCCAAATGTGCATATAATTGCTTAAGGCACATAGCTTCCTAAGTTGCATTTGCCAAAGCTCTATATTTTTCTTCTGTGGAAGATAAGGCCATAGTTGGTTGCTTCTTGGATGACCACGATATGAGTTTTGAACCTGCAAAAGATATATATCCTGAAGTACTTCTCCTATCATCCTTGGAGTAAACCCAATGTGCATCAGAATACATCTTTATATCTATGTCAGAATTGAAGGGATAGAACAACCCCTCATTCATTGTACCCTTTAGATATGTATGCACCCTCTTTGCATCTTCCTTAAAACTACCCACAAGTTGTTGATAACTTGTAACATCTTCAAGTAGTTCACCTTCATGTGAACTTAGCTTATGGTTGAGCTCCATAGGGATACCTGCAACTTAAGTGTTCTCCATCTTAAACTTTACCAACATATCATGTATGTACTTCCTTTGTGTGATGAATATACCCGAATCTATGTACACAAGTTCTAATCTAAGGACATAGTTTAATAACCCTAGATCACTGATTTTGGATTCTTTCATTAATTGAGCCTTGACCTTCTTGATACCATTAGAATCATTCCCTTTTATTATGATATCATCTACATAGACACATAAGTAAAGAGCTTTGTAAAGAGCCTCTACCCATAAATAATTAGGTAATTTTTTCTCATTTAACATAGACCTAGCTACTACAACAATTAACTGGTTCCTTCGCTCTTCCACTCCATTTGATTCAGGAGTATACCTGGTTGCTAATTCCCTCTTTATGCCTCTGTCTATAGAAATAGATCAAACTCATGTGCAAAGTACTCACCGCCTCCATCAGACATGATTCTCTTCAAGCTCCTTCCTGTTTGGTTTTCAACTAGTTCCAAATACTTCTTGAAACATGTAAATACCTCATTCTTATGCTTCATGAAATAGAGGATTGTCCATCTATTGTAATCATCAATAAAAATGACATATAGTACCTTGAATCTGAGATGGATGGATCTTTGCTAGGACCCCACACATCAGTGTGTACAAGCTCCATATAGTCTTCATGAATGTATCCCTTCTTGTTGAATGGTTGTCTGTGAGCTTTGCTAAATTGGCAAGCTCCACATTTGTATATCATGTGTTTCTTGGTCACATTGGGAATGCCAAGCACACTTTGATTCGTGCAAATTTATTTCAGATTTCTTTCTCCTATGTGCCCTAGCCTTTTGTGCCATATTTCCAACTCAGATAAGGTTTGATCTCTATAATTGAATACTGCTATGTTCCTTGTGACTTCAATTTCAAATGTAAACACTCTACCTGACTTATCACCTTTGGCAATCCTTTTGAAGCCTTGTTGGGGGTCTTCCACATATGCTCCATGCTTAGTGAACTTGACATGTAGACCTTTCTCTACAATCTTCCCAACTCTAATAAGGTTTTTGGTTATAGTAGGCACATACAAAACTTTGCTCAAAAGGTTCATACTACAATCAAATGTTTTGAAATTTCCAATTTGCTTGACTGAGTGTTTAGTGTCATCACCTATTTCTACTTCGTGCTTCCCCTTGGGTTCTTCAAGATTAGATAATAGATCTACATTTCTTGCCACATGATTGGAACAACCTAAATCAATGTAGAAGAGATGCTCATCATCTTTACCTTGCTTGGATGTCATGTTGATGATGAGTAGAGAGTCTTCTTGATCTTCACTATAGTTCTTGAAGTCCCTTCTTCCTCTAAAGCCTCCTTGATAAATGTTGTTGTTATAGTCTTGATTGTATTTATGGTTGTAGTTGCCTCCACCATTGGTGTACCTACCTGTGGATATTCCATAGCTTCCTCTATGGAAGCCTCTTCCCCTTTGGTTCCTTGTACCTTTGTAGCATTCTTCTATAGTGTGGTTGTTGAGACCACAAATGTTGCATGGTGAATTTTTGTAGGGTCTCCCCCTGCCTTGCTTTCCTCCTCTACCCCTTCCTCTAGGACCTCTTCCTCTTCCTACATAATTAGCTTGAGAGGTACTAGCCTCTTCTTCCTTTTTCTTGCTTTTACCTTTATCCTTAGCTTTATTCTTATCTGTATAAAGGGCAGAAGATTGGTTACCTCTTGAGTTGTCACCATTTTGTTGATCTTTGTCTCATGGGTGAAGAGTTGCCCCATCAAGGTGTTGAGATCAGGTATTTGCATATCCATGTAGAGGTCCATTGTTGTGGTGAAGGACTCCCAGTTGTCATCAGTCTTAATTCCATTGATGATTTTCCTCACTATGTTCTCTTCCTCTATCTCTTCTCCAATGCTTGCAAGCTAGTCAGCTACATCTTTCATTTTGGTTACATAATCAGCCACTCCTTTCTTTGGTTGTTTCTTAAGGGTTGTGAATTCCATCCACAACTGATTCTTCCTAGCTCTTGTGTTTGAGGAGAGTTATGATGAAAGTACTTCCCAAGTCTCTTGGGAGGTTTTGATTCCTAACATGTGGTAACAAGAAATCAGAGATTGAGTTTAGCAGATATGACCTGGCAAGAGCATCCTTTGCACACCATGTGGTCAACCTTTCTTGCTCTTCCCTTGTTGGTTGATGCTTGCTCCTAAAAATTGGAATGTCTTCATCTCTTGAGATGTATCCATATAAGCTTCTCCCTTGAAAATTTGTTCCTGTCCAATTTGTCAATCAAGGATGGAAATCCATCACCCATCTTGATTGTGCTTGCTCTGATACCACTATTGGAGGAGATGGTGGATAGTCACAAGAGATGAATTGGTGTAGCTAAAACCTGCTTCACACCTGCTACAAGTGATGGCTCGAGAGTCTTTTCGGCCTCTATAGCTACCTAATAAGCATAAATAATCATCTATGTTGCTTGGAAGATGATCCACTAATGGTAGGATCAAAATACATAGGTAGGTATTTAATCCAAGGTCCAAAACTTGCTATTTTGGTCCACACACCTCTTTAGTGTTTTGAACCATTCTTTGAGCATAGGAGCAATTGATTAAATTCCTTTGGGGGAACTTTAATTAGCTTAACAAGATACCAATCATAAGTGATATCATAAAAAATGATGGACTATATGCAAAGAAATATGTTTAGCAAATCAACCAAGCATCCCGACATTTACGGCTCTTGATAGTCAACAGACCAGTGAGCAAAGATGGATTAATATCTGATGATTGCGAGAGCCATTAATAGTGAAACTTTGTAGGATTTCAATAGACACTATGCTAAATCTATCATGCTTTAAATCATGAGAAATGATCCACTATACAATGAAAACAAGCTCTAACAAAATCACTATTTTGATGGAGTTATGACAGAGAAATGATAATAAGAAGTAATGATCATGTATGTATTAAATCATGTAAAAGTACAGTGTCATAAGCAATCAAACATTACTTAATGAATGAGAAGTGAGTGAGCTATGAGGTGAGCTCCTCTTCTCAATGAAAGTACATCAAAATGATCTCTGAATCTCGAGATAGACATGGGTCTTTCATATCCTATTTTATAGTTATTGTTGGAGCCAAAGGATTTGAATTCAAATTCAAATCTCTACCAAAAAGTGAATGCTAAAGTATAGGGCTGATGCTCTCTTGAATCAACTACCAACTGATATGAGATTTTGTGCTTCCTAAATCTTTATGAGTATATTCGACTTTTACAAAAGTAATTGTGAAGCAAAATTACAAGAGGTTGAACATATGAAGCCTTCTAAAGGTTATGCCATTAATTTAAGCATAAGTGAGATGATCAAGTATGAAGGCTTGGGCTTAATTGCACCAACAAAACATGGAGATGACTAAAATAGGGTTTTCACAATATTCTTTTTGTGGTTGATATTGGAGCTTGGAACTATGAAAACAATATCAAGGCATTGCAAAAAGTATCTAGCCCCTTCTCAATAGTTGCAAAGAGGGCATTATTATCATGGGAAAACACCCTGAGCACTAACTAGTTCTACTCATCAACCCCCCAAAAGACTTAATTCTCTACTACATGATTAAAGTCATCCACAACAATAATGAAGAGAGGAGGGACAAGGGAGCATCATCACTTAATGGAGCTTTTGAGAGAAAAATGACAAGAAAACTTACCATTAATGTTGATTCTAAATAAAGCATTAAGCCAAAGGGTGGAGGCCATTTTTAAAGGTTTGTTTCCCAACCCCAAACCCTTTAACGATTGTATAATGAATTTGCACTCCAATCTATGATAAGTTTTAAAACAAGTTAAAACAAGTAAACCTTGACAAAAGAGAAGTTTTATTTTAGCTCTTTACCAAGCTCCATGCCTTCTCAAATGTCCAAAGTTGCTTCCAAAATTGATGTACCCTTGATGAGTCTTTTTTTAAATTTACTAAGATATTAGTTAGGTTTCTAGAAATTATCTAGTAAGTGGTCTAGAACATAATGATAGTTCTCCAATTTCATCAAGATTTTGCTAGCTTTAATCTGAATTAGCTTTTTGAAGTTCACATTGAGACACTTAAAAAAATCCAATTTTTTAGGAGGCATGAAACTAGCAAAGAGTGTTTAGCTTGAATTAATTTGAAAGTACAATGAAGGAGTGAAGGATCTAACATCTAGTTTCTAGGATATGGGGGGTCTCTCGGGCACTATGCCCATTCACCTGTATGCTTTTACTTTCAAATTTTAAAGCCACAGAACTAAGCACTTGTCAAACCTCCATTAAAAAAAAAAAGAGTCTCATATCAATACACAAAATACAAGAATATTAGGTGTATCCTTACAGATTTCTTAAAGAGGAAGCTTATACAATCTTTTATATGTTTGTGACATACATTTCCATTATTTTTGTCACATCTTTTCTCTTTATCTATTACCAAGGAAGCATGAAGATTTTAAGAGAATCTTGCATTTTCAGCAATCATTTCCTATTTTCGTCTTTACAAATATTTGAATTTGATAGACAACTGCCTTAACACAATTCCACTTTCTTATAGGTTTGTTTTATCTAGTTTTCTCTTATTTTTGAGGTTGGTTTTAAACACATATTTTTTTAAGGCCAACTTGAAATATGCATTAAGGAACGAGCTCATTTGAAAGATCATTCCAACATCGCTAATCATTTATACTCTTCTCTTTTAGGGTTCCTTGAAATCATGACATCAGCCTTGTTTAGTCTCCTGCTTGTATGTCTTGTAAAAAGCTATATGTGAAAAAAGCGAACAACTTTAAACCTATGCTCTACTACTTGCCAATACATACATAGATTCTCTTGATGGGTCTATCTCCAAGTTCTGATTTTTTTTTTTATTAAAAAGGAATTTTGGCCTTAGCCTATTCTCTCGGACTTTAATTAAAATAAAGAAGGAAAGTTACAAGTGAATGGAACTAGTGCCCATGGGACCCCCCAATTCCCACAATGCAGGGGAGGAGTATGTCAAGCTAGAGGGCATTACAAATGAGGCTGATAAATCTATCATCACCCTCATGAGGGACCCATTTGGGTTTCAACTTGTTGTTTTCGAGGAGATAAATACAGTGGTGTCTAAACGGTGGAGATCTCTTATCTCCAGAGACTCTTTTACCTAGAAAAAACAAGGATTTCTCGATTGACCATTCCTTAGGAGTTTGGCCAAAATTGATAGCACATCGCTCTCTCCATATCTTCCAAAGAGTCTCACCCCTGTGGCATTCCACAGCCTCGATGAGCAGCCATTCAGTACCTTCATGATCTCCAAGTTCTGCTTAGTACCTTCATGATCTCCCCTTTTCAGACCATTTAATTCAACACACATAGATTTTCTTGATGGGTCTGTCTCCAAGTTCTACTTAGTACCTTCACGGTCTCCCCTTTTTCAGAACATTTAATTCTCTTTTGAAAGGGAGGTACGAAGGAATCATCTTGCAAGCTTGAAAGCTATATTCTCTTCCGAGTCATTAGCTTCTCTTTATATGTTTAATGTAAATCGTCGTGAATGAATGTTTCCCAGACTTGTAGAATTTCTAATGGCATGCACAGCTGTTAACTCTAGATTGCAAATGATTCTTGCCTCCTTTTGGTGAGAAAGGAAGACACATCTAACACATCTCTATGCAACTAGTGTTAACCATGTACACATACACACACATACAAAGCATACCTACATTGGTGCACAATCATGTATGCTGCATGTGCTCTATAAAATCATCACCATATTCTTTAGCCTAGGGGCATCTTTGTGCACATCTCTACAGTAACAAGTTAAAGAAAACAACTTCAAACTATGGAATGCATGCTTCCACTCTCCACACTTTTTTTTTTTTAATAAAAGGAAGTCCGGCCTTAGCCTATTCTCCCGGACTTTAATTAAAATAAAGAAGAAAAGTTACAAGTGAAAGGGACTAGTGTCCATGGGACCCTGAGCTTCCATAGTCACTATAGGTGCTCTCACATGTGTGATAGAGATAGGTTCTACGGTGCGTGTTGTGAAGTTGTGATCCATTTGTATGAGGATCACTATGATTATTCGATGTGGCCACCAAGCATCCTAAATGAGACGTTTCCAATGTTTTCATCAATCTTGCGTAAGGCTCATAAATAAAGCGAAAAGCTTCTCCCTCCTTTCGTGCTTGATCTGAACTTCTCATTGAGTGTCCAAGATAGCTATCCTTGCAGCCTTAACCACTTGGACCCAACACCTCGCAGAAGAAGCCCTTGAGTTGAAAAGTGTCTTCCCCAACGTCCTGAATCAAATGATGGATTGAGGAAGAAAGAAGAGTGAGGGATCAGGACTCGCATGAAACCAAGGAGTTTTGCTGCTGCGTTTTTTTTTTTTTTTTTTTTTTTTGAAAAGGATCCTTTAAATTAAAATCAACTGCAAAATAATTAGAGAGGCTTACAAAGAAGGTTTTGTAACCTTTCCATCGACTTCGTGCACGAGCCATTTGTTTTTCAATTTTTTTGCTGTATAAAAAAGAGTACTTCTTACAATCATAGATCCTTCTACGTAGACATATAAGGAATTTCTCAATAGACCACTGTTTGAGAGTCTTATTAAAGTTGTCTGCACAGCTTTCCTTCTAAAACTTTCAAAGTGCTTCATTTCTAACAACATTCCGAAGAGCTAACGAGCAATCCAATCCAACGCTTCATCAAGCAATGCTTGGTTTCAATTTACTTGGTGAGACAACACGAGGAGCTTACTAAGATACTTCCAAGTCTGGTTGCTTGAGGAAGAATAGAAGCAGAGGTGACCCAGCTCTTCACTACCACAAATGCACCTCTCAGACCATGAGGGGATGGGGGACTTTTACTAGATTTGACATTTGTCCATATCCCCATATGAAGAATTTGCCACATAAGAACCACTTTCTTGATTTCAATCTACGAATGCCACAGGTCTTTGAGCCTGAATTCCCACCTAATCCAAGACCAATTCAGACACTTATTGTTAAGCCAATGGTGAGAGTCCAAATTTCTTCTGATTCTCTGGATGTCCTCAATTTTCTTGCCATTCTATCACCACAGATCTTTCAAATGGGGAAGATTCAGGCCGATTAGGAATGGTGCCACACATTGATTCTATCTTTCAAGGCCCCCATCGTCGTAGTCAATTTTGCAGGTCTGATGAATGCCTTCAAATCTCATCCAAATGGTTATTAATGTACAGAAGGAATGGGCTTAGTACACTTGGTAGGATCTTTTATCCTACATGGTACACTTCTTGTTAAGCCAATGGTGAAAGTCTGAATTTTTAAGATACGGAGGGTCCCCCAAGTATTAGGCCCATTCACCATTGGTACTCTCAAAGTTAAAACTACGGAAGAAGATGCTTGCCGAACCTCAATATAAAAATAAAAAGAGAGTCTCATATCAATACACATCATACGAGTATATTAGGTGAGTCCTTACAGATATCTTGGAGAAGAAGCTTATATAATCTTTAATATGTTTGTGACATACATTTCCATTACTTTTGACACACCTTGTCTCTTTATCTATTACCGAAGAAGCATGAAGATTTTAAGAGAATCCTACTTTTTAAGCAATCATTTCCTAGTTTCGCCTTTACAAATCTTTGAATCTGGTAGTCATCTGCCTTAACACAATTCCACTTTCTTATAGGTTTGTTTTATCTAGTTTTCTCTTATTTTTGAGGTTGGTTTTAAACACATTTTTTTTTAAGGCCAACTTGAAATATGCATTAAGGAACCAGCTCATTTGAAAGATCATTCCAACATCATATGGCTAATCATTTATACTCTTGTCTTTTAGGGTTCCTTGAAATCATGACATCAGCCTTGTTTAGCCTCCTGCTTGTATGTCTTGCAAAAAGCTATATATGAAAAAAGCGAACAACTTTAACCCTATGCTCTTCTACCTGCCAACACATACATAGATTCGCTTGATGGGTCTGTCTCCAAGTTCTACTTAGTTACCATCATGGTCTCCGCTTGATGGGTCTGTCTCCAAGTTCTACTTAGTACCTTCATGGTCTCCCCTTTTCAGAGCATTTGGTTCTCTTTTGAAAGGGAGGTACGAAGGAATCATCTTGCAAGCTTGAAAGCTATATTCTCTCCCGCCTCATTTGTTATAGGCATTTGTGGCATGGTTCTATTTATATTTTTATTGTAAATCGTTGTGAATGAATATAAAATCATCTCAGACTTGTAGAATTTCTACTGGCATGCACAATTGTTAACTCTGGATTGCAATTGATTCTTACCTCCTTTTGGTGAGAAAGGAAGGCACATCTGACACATCTCTCTGCAAATAGCATTAACCATGTACGTGTGCACATACACACATACAACGCATACATGCATAGCTGCACAATCATGTATGCTGCATGTGCTCTATAAAACCATCACCATTGAGCCTAGGGGCATAAGTTGTGCACATCTCTACACTCACAAGTTGAAGACCGACTTAAAATTATGGAATGCATGCTTTCACTCTCCACGCTTCATATATTCGTGAGCCTCCATAGTCACTATAACTGGTCTCACATGTTTGGTAGAGATAGGTCCCAAGCTGATGAGTGTATGTGGTGTTGTCATCCATCTGTATGAAGATCACTATGAGGCCATCCTTGCAGCCTTAACCACTTGAATCCAACCCCTTGGAGAAGAAGCCTGAAAGTGTCTTCCCCAACGTCCTCAATCAAATGATGGATTGAGGAAGAAAGAAGAGTGAGGGATAAGGACTCGCATGAAACCAAGCAGTTTAGAGAAGGTTTTATAACCTTTTCATCCTCTTCGTGCAGGAGCCATTTGTTTTTCAATTTTTTGCTTTCCACAAGGAAAACATGTGGTTTCTAAAAAAGAGGACTTCTTACAATCACAAATCTTTCTAATTTCTACTATCTGGGATACAGAGAGGTCCCCCGGGTACTATGCCCATTCCCCTGTGTAGTTGTACTTTCAAGGTTAAAGCCGCAGGAGTAGACACTCGCCTAACCTCAATTTCTTTTTTAAGAAAGGGTGTCTCATATCAATACACACCATACGAGTATATTAGGTGAATCCTTATAGATATCTTGGAGAAGAAGCTTATATAATACTTTATATGTTTGTGACATACATTTCCGTTATTTTTCTCACACCTTGTCTGTTTATCTATTACCGAAGACGCATGAATATTGTAAGAGATACCCATTTGCTAAATTTCTCCTTTACAAATATTTGAATCTGGTAGTCATCTGCCTTAACACAATTCGACTTTCTTCTATCTTTGTTTTATCTAGTTTTCTCTTATTTTTTAGGTTAGTTTTAAACATAGTTTCAAGGCCAACTTGAAATATGGATTAAGGAACCAGATCATTTGAAAGATCATTCCAACATCATATGGCGAATCATTTCTAGTCTTTTCTTTTAAGGTTCCTTCAAATCATGACATCAGCCTTGCTTACTATCCTGCTTGTATGTCTTGTAAAAGCTATATATGACAAAACCGAACAACTTTAACCCTATGCTCTTCTACCTGCCAATACATACATAGTTTCACTTGATGGGTCTGTCGCCAAGTTCTTCTTAGTACCTTCATGATCTCCCCTTTTCAGAACATTTAATTCAACATACATAGAATCTCTTGATAGGTCTGTCTCCAGGTTGTACTTAGTACTTTCATGGTCTCCCTTTTCAGATCATTTAATTCTCTTTTGATAGGGAGGTATGAAGGAATCATCTTGCAAGCTTGAAAGCTATATTCTCTCTCGAGTCATTGGCTGTAGGCATTTGTGGCATGCTTCTACTTATATGTTTAATGTAAATCGTTGTGAATGAATGATTTTATCAATATAAAATCATCTCGGACTTATAGAATTTTCTACTGGCATGGATAATTGTTAACTTCTTACCTTCTTAACTTCTTTTGGTGAGAAAGGAAGACACATCTGCCACATCTCTCTGCAAATAGTATTAAACATGTACGTGTGCACATAGACACACACATACAAAGCATACATACATAGGTGCACAATCACGTATGCTACATGTGCTCTATAAAATCATCATCATTGAGCCTAGGCCCATCTTTGTGCACATCTCTACACCCACAAGTTAAAGACTCCACAGTTCATACGTTCGTGAGCCTCCATAAACACTATAGCTGCTCTCACATGTGTGATAGAGATAGGTCCCAAGGTGATCGGTGTGTGTGGTGAAGTTGTGATCCATCTGTATGAGGATCACTATGAGGCTATCCTTGCAGCCTTAACCACTTGAACCCAACAGCTCGGAGAAGAAGCCCTTGAGTTGAAAACGTCTTCCCCAACGCCCTCAATCAAATGATGGATTGAGGAAGAAAGAAGAGTGAAGGATCAGGAATCGTATGAAACCAAGGAGTTTTTGTTGCTGCTTTTTTTTTAAGCATCCTTTAAATTAAAATCAAGAGCAAGCTGCAACATAATTAGAGAAGGTTACAAAGAAGGTTTTATAACCTTTTCATCCTCTTCGTGCAAGAGTAATTTGTTTTTCAAGTTTTAGCTTTCTACAACGAATACCTTGTGGTGTCTAAAAAGGAGGACTTCTTACAATCACAGATCTTTCTACGTAGACATATAAGGAATTTCTCAATAGACCACTATTTGGGAGTCTTATCAAAGTTACTCACACATCTTTCATTCTAAATCTTTCAAAGTGCTTCACTTCTAACAACATAGAGTAGACCAGCAATCGAATCCAATGCTTGGTTTCAATTCGTTTGGTGAGACAACACCGGGAGCTTACTAAGATACTTGCAAGTCTACTTGCTTGAGGAACAAGAGAAGAAGAGGTGACCTAGCTCTTCACTAGCACGAATGCACCTCTTAGACCACGAGGGGGAGGGGGGGATTTTCACTAGATTTGACATTTGTCATATCCCCCTATAAAGAATTCGCCACATAAGAACCACTTTCTTGATTTCAATCAGTGAATGCCACAGGTCTTCAAACTTGAGTTCCCACCTAATCCAAGACCAATTCGGACACTTCCTGTTAAGCCAATGGTGAAACTCCAAAATTCTTTGATTCTCTGGATGTCCTCAATTTTCTTGCCATTCTACCACCACAAAACTTTCAAAAGGGGGTCAAAAGGGGGTGATTTGAGTGATTAGGAAGCACGGGGAATCATGCCATGCATTGATTCTATCTTAAAAAGGCCCCCCACATCGTAGTCAATTTTGTAGGTCCAATGAATGCCCTCTAATTTCATCCAAATTGTAATTAATGTACATAATGAATGGGCTTAGTAGCCTTGGTAGGACCTTTTATCCTACATGTAGGAGTTTACAATCGAAAAGCCACCTTGAATTCGAAGGATGTCTAAAACCAAGGAAGAGCGTTTCAAGAGTGTACATGTATGACCTATGCCGCATCGAGTAGATTACGTGTAGAGTCCCAGGAAGGTCTTGAACAAAAGATCATTTTGTTGTTCTCTATGACATAACTTTTTTTTTAATGGAGGTTCGACAAGTGCCTACTCCCTCGAGCTTTAACTTTTGAAAGTACAACTCTACAAGTGAATGGGCATAGTATCCGCAAAACCCCCTGTATCCCATAAAGTAGAAGAGTTAGACAAGATTTCAGTTGGTTACAACTGGTTTAGATTGGCCAAAGCCATTACATGTTCAACCCGAGAGTCGGGTAGAATTCCGGTTGAACAACACGCCCAATTGATTCACCAAAACTATGCACATCTCTTCTCAGATTCGTTGTACATGTACTTGTTCTTTACCAAGACTCTAAAATCAAACTCAATTTCCATGTAGCTAAATGCATACATGCACGAATATATCATAATGCATACATAAAAACGTATATGCACTTCATACATACAGACACTCACTGAATGCATACGATGTACATATTAACTTCACACATGCACACATACGCACACATGAATATTGCACGCACGAATATACATACGTACATGCATAAAAATAGTTATAGGCATATATATACATCCAATCAAGAGTCTCATTATTCATATCGATACGCAGCATACGAGCTTATATCTTCTAATACACCGATGAATGAAATCAAATCATACCACCAAACAGGAAACCTTCAAACGCTATGGCAATGCCTATAAAATGAACATTGCAGACATAAAAGTAAACCATGGACATGATTTGAGCATGTACGCATTCATAACAATCACATTTAATGCATTAGGAGACGCTAAAGTAGAAATTAGCTAGTTGACATCTTTCTTTTTTTCCCAGTAAAATCAATTCACCATACATAGGAGCATGTCTGGAGCATGGAATTGAGCGTTCAAGGAACGAGAAAGAGGAGCGACAATTCCTCTGCTATTGCGAATGTTTCTCCAACAAGAGGAATGAAAAGATGGAGAAGTAGCCAACGGTGGAGCTGGAGTCTAAATGCTGCACTCAGAGAAGGGCAAAAGGTTTAATCTTGTTGACGTAAACCAGATTTATGTCAACAAGGAAATTGCATGACAACAATATCGAGCTGAGTATAAAAGCAAAACCTTAACATAATGAGCAGATACATTATGTTTATTGGGAATACACATACCGGTAACTTGCATCAGCCAATACGCGCATGAATCATCAAGAAATCAAATCTTTCCAGCAAAGATGGAACCCACAAACGCTACGACAATGCTCACAATCTGTTCAGAGGCAGAATAAAATGAACGCTTCAGATCTGAGAGTCAACTATGCACATGCTTTAAATCAGTAATCCCTCATTTTTCGAATTCGCAATAATGTAGGAGGAGATGATAAAACGAAAATGAGGTACATCTCGCATTTCCTGCATTCAAACAGAGTGACTGTTCAATGTATGAAGAAGAGGTGCTATTTCAAGTGGTCATCTTCACGAGCAGGATTGCGAAGATGAAGAAGCAGTACATTGCAGGCTGCAGTCTAAATATTGCACTTAGAGAAGGAACGGCAAAGACCATAATTGCAATTAGAGAAGGAAACGGCAAAGAACGTAGCCTTATTGACATGAATGGATTGTATGAAAACGCTGTCAGATTGACCATGAAGACAAAGTGTCTTATCATTATGATTACTTACATATTCGTTACTGGTAATAAATATGCGGCCACTACTAAGCTTCTGCTCACTACACAGGGGCCCTTTCATAATTGCTCTCGCTGCGATCTACCATGTATACCATATCGTTCAGCAGAATGCAGCATAGTAAGGATTTTCAACCAAACAGAAGGCTCCAGCTGTAGCCAGAAGGATGCATTTGTGTTACTCTCACCAAGCAGAAGGCATGTTAATATGCATATACATCTGAGTGGCGACTGTTTTAGAGATGAAGCTATCTACAAAAGGAATGCTAGTTGAATTGATCCAATTTCATTTCTGCTAGGCATTCGGCTGCTGGAGATAACTCTGTGAATATCCCCCTCGAAATCATTTTGTCATTCCGCCGCAAATAACAATTTCTGTTGTTAATTATAAGACCTGCAAATAAATCTAATAGTAAAGGCCTCCTTTTCCTGTCAAAGCTACAAAGTTCTCTGGAAAAGCTCCGCCATGTAAGGCATCCTCTAGAGCAACATTGTTGAAGCATGTCTCCTCGGGCAGAGAGATAAGCTAAGGATGGTCATGAAACCCGACTGTGACGCCAAACTGCTTAAGATCATAGAAGACATCACCTCAAATCTGCAAGACCATGGATCTTGGCAAGGGCTGTCCTAAAAGGAAGAACTAGCAGTCCACGCTGCTGCAGTTCGAACGCCTAGCGGGCGTATCCGAATGAGCTTCCTCAACTTCATCGGGAATGATAGCATGCACACATCCATTCATGCGTGACTTGTTAAATATAATGTCCGGGCTACTCTCAAAACTTTCTTGAATACACACAGTTTTGCTACCCTCAATTAGAGATGCATACTGCTTTTGAAGCTCCACAATCTCCTTAGACCTTCGTGAGTTTTCCTCGAGAAGCTTGAGACTGGCTCTGATCACCTTCTGCATAATCTCTTTGAGCTTCTGCTTGTCTTCGTCCCTCATTACAGACAACTCCTCGTTGTGCTGCCGCAAAACATACTCCAAAACATGAGGCTGGCACAGAAAGATAGTATTGTTCAGGGCCTTCTCCTGTAAAGGAGGGCTCAATTTGCTAATATTCACCAGGCCCAAAAGCTTTTGCTTCTCTTCATCCTCATAATCCCCTTTCATGATCAACTTATCAATTGCTGTATAAAGCATGTCATGGGAACTACGGGAGCTCTCTGGAAAGGCTTCAATGAAGGAGATGAAATCCTCTGCCGATATGCAAGCTGTATCTACAAAACTCCACAAGCATGAGTCAACCTCTGTTGCAACCTCTTCTATCTCCTGCTCCCCAAGCTCTTTCGTTTGCTTGAAATGCTGGACTAGATCCAGCAAAGTCTGAGGCTGGAAATTATAAGAGATCAAATAGTCATCTAGCTCATGCAAACTGCCCCCAATCCTTTCTTCGAGAAATGACTTCACCGGTTGCAGGCGCTCGAGCATGTACAAATCTGCTCGCTTCATAAGAGCTTCCACATGCTCTAGTAGGCTACACCAGTACTGTGATGAAAGCTCTAACCATGGCCTATCCATGGTAACACTCTTCTCCAACATTCTTGTTAAACAGATCAGAACCCAACATCTTGACCTATCTGTCCGACACTCGTTTGTAATCGTAACGTCCAACCATCCTTTAACGTTTCTTCCTTGCCTGCATTTTAAGTTGAGGTTTACCTCCCCATTCACAAGCTCCTCGACCACCTCTTGCACGTACTCATCGGGCATACATGAGACCCTGACAAGGGTGTCTGTCAGAACTTGGCATGGAGAACTTTGCCAAGTGCTGCAGGAACCAGTTCCACTCATAGAAATTGGTGCTGACAAGTACTTCGTGTCAAAGAAACCCTTGATACAGGCAGCGGATATTACCTTCAGGCACCTAGACTCGATATAGTCATCCACAGGAGAATTCAGACGCTGGTACTGCTGAAGAAAGGCTATGGAAGATCTCCAATGGCTGAAGATGTTCATGTACAGAAATTTCTTCGTGCTGTCTTGAAGCTCCACCATACCAAGATGTTCCGCCACAGCTCTAATTTTCGAGACGTTCTCAAGGGTGTAAGTTGGCTTTATGAGGTAGCAGAAATCAGCAGCTGCAGAGAAGCCTTCTGCTCCGCCAGGCATGTCTCTGATCTCCACTGTTCTTCCATTATCTGCCATATACGAACTACTAGAGCTGGGTAGACTCCTGAAATAGAGACTTGCATTGAGCAAGGGCAGCATGTGTAAGTGGAATTCCTGGTTCTCAACCACAACTGTGACGTCGCTGAATTCGCCTGTTTTCCTTACTCTCTGCAGCCATCCACTAAAGCTAGTTTCTCTCTTGGCCATAGCGCGGTTTGCCAAGTCAAATGCCGATACGCGAATCGTCAATAAAAAGACATCCGCTTGCAACTTGGCAGCGAAGGTAATGACAAAAAGCTACTTCTGGACGTGAATTCGGATGCTGTGTGTACGATGGCCGGCAAAACAGAAAATTGCAGATGGTGATACTGCAAAGGAAAAATTGGTTTCTCTTGGTCTGGAGAACCTACAGCTCATTGCCGAAAAGGAAGAAAGAAGATGAAGTAAGAAAACGAAGGAGCCGGATTTACCAATGCTAGAATGATGATATTGTTACAGCTACATTCGCCCAAAGAAAGCAGTGGGGGCTATGTAGGACCATGACAATCTATGTAAAAGCCATGATACAAATTAGGGCTACTCAGTAAAGTAGGCCAATCATTTTGCCGCTGTATGAGACCGACAGCCCCTGTTGTAACCGGGGTTTAAAGAGGGGGAGAATTTTAGACACTACGGACTTTGTGTTTTAGCTGATGGATTCATCAACAGCGGATGTACAAGTAGCTTCCATCTCAAGTTCCACAGATATAACAAGCCATTGCAGTCGATTCGAGATCTCTTTTCTGTCGGTAGTCTCCGACAAAAACTAGAGCATCTTGGACACTACCGGAGGACTCCAGCACATGATGAAGACTGTGGAGAGAAACTCGGGTACAGCTTCATGAGCACGAATAAGATCAGAAAGGGACAGAAGTAAGGATTTGAATCAGTAAGAAAGAGAACAAGTTGGAACCTATGCAAAACCCTTACATGGTATTGGGAAATCTAGCGTTTTGGGTTCCTTAGCCAGACCTCTATGCCTGGGTAGGAAAATCTGCGGTAAAAAGCGCTGCGTATCCTGCTCTAACCTCCATGCTGTAGCACTCACATCAACTGGCCTGGCTTCCATGGAAGCTCAGAAAAGTCGTATGTATAGTCAGACACACACAGGGAGAGACTCCTACATTTGGAATGCCAGCGTGGACAACAAGCCACGTTTCAAAGCGCGACTAGTGTAGGGGCGCCTGTGGGAGAAGTGTGAGCTGAGAGGCACCCTTTGGTGGAGGCGAGGGGCGAGTCGCGACGAATCCAAGACAGAACTTCTAAACTTCACCATTTACTGCGTAGATTGACGAGGGAAGAAGCTTTCTAAAGGGACTCAAGCTCTCAGACCAACAGTAGCGAGCAATCTAGCGCAGAAGAAAAGGAAAAATAAATCGTATGAGATCTGAAACAGAGAGAATTACAGGTAGCAAAGGCGAATGGCAATTATTTCTGAGAGCTAAAACAGAAACAGGAGCCTTCGCTCCGCGAGAGAAGGGGTTCTTCAGCCAGAGCTTCTTACAAGGGGGGAACTTCCGTCATGACGATGAACGAGAAGGGAACCAGAAACGACAATGTGACATTGCAACGGCATGCAGACTCCCGAGCGCGTTGTGCTGGATACCCTAGGCCCCATCACGTACAATCTGTGTGTGGGTGTGTAGCAGTGTTTTCAGATTCGACTAATGATAGGTGCGAGTGGAAGCGCGAATGCGATTGCGGTGTGTGTGTGTAATGTGTATGTGTGCGAGAGTTCGTTAGCTGCAGGCAGGAATGTAGGCTGAGATCTCCATGAGTCCATTGCCATGAATACTCGTGGAGTCGTGACTCGTGAGTCGTGAGATTCTACATCCTGCCATGACCCAGCCTCCAGGAGCTGCTGGTCGTGATTTATGACTGTCCTAAAGTGTCACATGCTGATCATGAATCATGACAACAGAGCTTTTGCCATTTGGTCTTTTCATGCAGCCGTTTGGCGATGACTCTAAGCTTTTCAGGTTGTCTGGTGAGCTCTGATAGTGCTTTTTGGGTGCAGTTATCTTGGGTGGAAATTTTGTTCAGTAGAGATGAGTCGCAATTTTGGTTGATCATGTGGTCTTTCACCTCAAAGTGGCTGTAAAATATGTACTTGTTGCAGACCGAGCTCCGGAAACAAGAGTTAAAAACATGTCGCTGTAGACGGAAGAGTGGAAAACTTACCGAAGAGTGAAAAACTTGAGTGATCTTCCTATGAGCATTGAGACATACAGCAGCAGAACAAGAGCCTGAAAACAAAACTGCATATCTTATGTGGCAAAGGAAAATGCTTGAAGCAGAACAAGAGCCTAATAAAAAAGGTAGATATCTTATGTGGCAAAGGAAAATGAGTTGAAGAGGGGGAGGGGTTGCAATGTTGAGCAACAAAATGTGTCATGATCTGACACGTAAAAATATTTTGTACTCCACTGAAAAGCTTAATTATTGGGACTCCACCTTATGTGAATGAAAAGCTTCAACCCAAAGCTTCAACCAGTACACCTAGCAATCTATAATTAGATCGTATTTCTCTTAGAATGGGACTCCGCTTTATGTAAATTGCACCTATGCTCTCTTTCTCATGGCATGAGTTAATGGAAAGTACAACAATGAATGGCATACATTCTTAGGAACTCAGAATCTCACACAAGCAGGGGTTGAACACTTAGTACTTACTAGGAATGACAAAGTTCAAAGGCTTACTAAGAGTAGAAACTAGGTAGAGATGGCCCTAAAGCTTGAACACCTAGTACTTACTAGGAATGACAAAGTTCAAAGGCTTACTAAGAGTAGAAACTAGGTAGAGATGGCCCTAAAGCTAGCTGAGGAGATTAGTTTCAACAAGAGTGCTCGAAGGCCAATAGATCCCCAACATGGGCTGATTTTCATCTCACCACATCAAGTGGATGAGGGGCATTGTTGTGTTTCAACACCACATAACTAAAGAAAATATAGTCTAAAGGATAATGTAGCTACTCAAGAGCATAATCTCTAAGCCCTCAAGGGGTGAGACATGCACGTATCCACCCAATCCACTCCATCCATATATAAACCTCTAAGCCAAGGGGTAAAGTGTGAGGAGAGCTTGCCAAGTGTCCCATCCACATGGATTCTACTCCAAGGCCTTCTAACCTTGGGACTCACATGAAATCACATGGTTCTCATATGGATTTTAAAACAATTCCTCCTAATCTTGTACGTACAATCCAAAGCCTTATCAGGCCTCCCTAAGGGTTAGGTACCATACCCTTACGAAATCTCAATCCTAAGGGTGAAAACCCTTCAATTGGGATTAAATAAATACAAATAGCACAAGTGTTCAAACCATTGTCTTGGAGACACTTTCCCAAGTGATTCTCAATAAACTCCAAGGGTTCTCCAAGTGACTTTAGACCATCAAAATCTATGCCTTTTGTAGCTTGGACGCATAGTTACACAACATTCTTCACCCTTTTAACATTTTAGCTTCTCTTTCTCATGGCTTGAATTAATGGAAAGTACAACAATGAATAGCATAGCATTCTTAGAAACTCAGAATCCCACCCAAGTAGGGGTTGAACACCTAGTACCTACTAGGAATGACAAAGCCTAAAGACTTGCTAAGAGTAGAAGTTGGGTAGGGATGCCCTAAAACTAGCTAAGGAGATTGGTTTCAGCAAGAGTCCTCAAAGGTCAATAGATCCCCAACATGGGCTGATTTTTGTCTCATCACATCAAGTGGATGAGGGGCATTTTTGTGTTTTCACACCACAACAACTAAATATAATCTATTCTAAAGGATAGTGTAGGTGCTCATGAGCATAATCTCTAAACCCACAAGGCGTGAGACATGCATGTATCCACCCACATATATACATCTAAGCCAAGGGGAAAAGCGTGAGGAGAGCTTGCCAAGTTTCCACTCCACATGAATTCTAATCCAAGGACTTCTAACCTTGGAACTCACAACAAATCACATGGCTCTCACATGGATTCTAAAACAATTCCTCCCAAGCTTGTATGTACAAATCCAAAGACATGTGAGGCCTCCCTAAGGATTAGAAATTTCTTTATCATATTTTTCATAAGGTCATGGTTATTTATCATCTGGGACACATATGTTGCCTCGATATAGTAAGTATTTCCCTTGGACACTGTAATGATTAATTTTTCCTTGGACATCAAAGATTGATTTTCATCCAAGTGTAACTCTTCCTTTAATTGATTTATAGATTGATCTATATGGGAGGTCATCCATAGATCAATTCTTTCTTAAATGAAGAATCTTTTTTGGAACTCAAACCATTGAGCATGGGCATATATCTAAGTGCATCAACCATTATGTTAAGTTTTATATACAAAATCAGAGTCCATAGTAAGATTGTTGAAAAATCTATAACCATCTTTCTTTTTAACCTCTTAAATTAGGTTTGGTTGGTCAATTGCCTAATGTTGTCTTGATCAAAGATCACTATAACGTTGGCTTAAAATGGGTAATAGTGCCTCATGATAACATCTTGAGTGAGATATAATTCTTGCTCATATGCTAATAAATCTTTGTAACAAATGTTGAAGGATATAGAGCGAGAGTTGAGCATAAAAAGGGATGAGATTTGTTGGAAGAGTCTCTGCGTGCATGTGTTTAACAGAAGTTTGGTTGTATCAAATGAATCAAACTTTCTTAAAATCATTTAATCATTAAACTAAAGATAGATCTAGGCTAAAAACATTTTGATCTAGATTTTCCTTAATAGCTTATTTTTTGTTGATATATTTAGGTAGTGATGTGTGTGAACACACTAGAACCGTCGGGGCACTTTTTTCCCTCTTTAGGAGGTTTTTTTCCCCCCGCTTGTATATACGCCTATTGCCCTAATGGGCTACTTATCTTTGTACATTCTCTAGTAATACATTCACTATTGTGTGTTTGTGCTCCAACCTTCTTCTTCTTCCTTGTGTTGTTTGCGTGCTTCCGCAGACGTCTAACTCCAACAATTGGTATCAGAGCAGGTCGTCGCTTCATCTAGGGCGCCGTCAACACTCCTCCGTTTGCAGTCTTAGATTCGCACGAAATTTGGTGAGCATACTCTGGCTGTTTCAAAGATCAAAATAGCTTCGATCTATCGTGCCGAAATCGCGATTTGAGCTCGTTTTGGCCTCCGAACACACTATCGTAGTGCTTGTGCAGGCTATTTTGTCTTTTTGTGCCAAAGGTATATACCAATTTTTGTTTGCCAATTTAAGCGTCTTGCAGTCTGCTACAGGTCTAGCAGAACTCGTCTAGGCAGTTCTGTTCAACTTTTTGAGATATAGTCAATTTGTTGCATCAAGGTATTTTAGTCACCGGCCATGGCTGAAAGCAGTGATGTATTCCGTATGTTGGCTGTTGAGGATAAGTTGGATGGTACCAACTACCCATTGTGGGCTTATATGATGCGACATGTATTGGTAGCAAAAGGATTGTGGAACATTGTGTAGGGTGTTGAAAGACGTCCTGTTACACCTCTGACTACAGGTACTACAAATACAGGTGTTGGAACGGATGAAGATGGTGTCAAAGATGATATTTCGCAGATTCCTATTCGTGCTACTATTTTTGCTGCACCTATTGCAGAGCAGATTCGTTGGGATGGCAGAGATGCCCAGGCACATGCATTGATAGCTTTGTCTGTCAAACGTGCCATTATTCCTCATATTCGCTCTTGCAGAACACCTAAGGATGCTTGGGATACACTTACCACATTGTACCAAGCTAGGAACGAGGCTCGTGTTGCTTACCTCCGAAAACAGTTGGAGAGTGAGCACATGAATGAAGGTGATTCTATGGACAGTTTCCTAACAAACATCAAAGACTTGAATGAACAGTTGATTTCTGCTGATGAGATTATACTAGATAGCTCACTTGTGCAGACCATTCTGAATGGTCTTCCTGATTCATATTAGAGTTTTGATTCTACTCTTCGGTTGATGATGAACGGCAATCCAAATGCCTTATCATTCGAGGAGTTAGTCTCTGTTCTGTTGCAGGAAGATCAGTCCAGGCAAAACAGGTCCATTATGCGAGTTGCAGATCAAGCTTTCCTGGCTAGTGAGAAGGGCAAAGGAAAATGGAGCTCTTCAACTAGTAAGCAGAAATCTACTAATTCTGCATATTCGAAGAAGGAAGATAAAGATGAGAAGAAATCAGAAAAGCAGAAACTGGATGCTAAAGAGGCAAAGAAGAAAGAGGCTCGAATGGTTGTTGCAGAGGCCTCTACACCAAAAATAGAGTCTACAAATCTTGTGGAGGAAGAAGAATGGGCGTTTACTACTGTCTGCAGTTTTGACCCATCTTCTCATGAGCAGTGCATGTCTGCAGTAGATTCAGATGTTTGGTATTTTGACAGTGGGGCAACCAAACATATTACCTCGCAGCGTAGTTTCTTCTCTTCACTCAAGCCTGCCCCTACAAGCAATACTATTACATGCGCCAACAACTCCTCTTATCCTGTTATGGGAGTTGGTAAGATCATTTTGACTACTGCTGATGGTAGTTCTTTCACTTTGTTAGATGCTTTATTTGTGCCAGGGATCAAGAAGAACCTGTTGTCAGTTTCTGCATTAGCCAAGATTGGCTTGGTTGTGAAATTTGTTGATGACAGGTGTATAGTTCATGATCTGTCAAATGGCGATGTGATTATTGCTTCTGGCATTTTATGTCATGGGTTGTATAAGCTCATAGACTATGAAAGATCAATAAATGATTTGGCATGTGCAGTAAATGATTCTTAGGCTATGTCAGATGCAAAGCTTTGGCATGCACGCTTTGGTCATCTAAATTTTGCTAGTTTGCTACGCCTGTAGAAATCTGAAATGGTGTCCTCTTTGCCCAAACTTGAGACACATGGAAAACATGTTTGTGAAGGCTGTATTTTGGGCAAAATGCAGCGTTCGTCCTTTCCAAAAGATGGTTCAATTCGGGCTACTCAGAAATTGCAGCTTGTACATAGTGATGTCTGTGGTCCTATGCAGACACCTTCTTTTGGGAATTATCTTTACTTCGTGACTTTCATCGATGATTTTTCTAGGCATGCATGGGTATATCCATTGAAGGCAAAGTCTGAAGTGTTCATGTGCTTCAAACAGTTTTTGGTTTTGGCTGAAAATCTGTCAGCATGTAAAATGGGCACCCTCCATTCTGATCGAGGGGGGGGGATATATGTCTTCTGATTTTAATGCATTTCTGGTTGAACATGGGATAAAACACCAGTGTACAGTGCTGTATACACCTCAACAGAATGGAATTGCTTAATCAGAAAACAGGTCACTCATGGAGATGGTGAGGTGTATGGTCAAGAGTCAGGCTTTACCACATAGTTTTTGGCGTGAGGTTGTCATGTGTGTAGCATATATACTGAACAGGTGTCCCACTAAAGCGCTGCAATCTATCACTCCATATGAGGCTTGGCATGACCGCAAGCCATCTGTTGCTCATCTGCGTGTTTTTGGTTGTTTGGCATATGCATTAGTGCCTGAACAACATCGTAGAAAATTGGATGATAAAGTAGTAAAATGTATTTTTGTTGGGTACAGTTCTGAAAGTAAAGGCTATCGTCTGTATCATCCAAAGACTAAATGCATTCTGGTTAGCCGTGATGTTGTTTTTATGGAGGATGCTATTCAGCCGTTGCTTTCATGTACTAAGGAGACATCTGTTAGCTCCAAAGACATGTATGATACTTTGATGCCTCTTTTTACAGGTGGACAGTCTAGTGCTGGTCCTAATGAGGCAACTTCTCAGCCTTTGCAGGTTTCATATGATGATGCAGATCATTCCATTTCTGATGCAGATTTACATGATGCACTTGTTGATGAGAGAGTTGATATTGAGCAGGCAAAAACTATGCCAAAATGGTTGGTGCAGACTTTGAGTGACAGCAAATTAGATGCACCTTTGTCATATCGTACTCGTTGAGGCTCTCATAGTGCCTCCTTTGCATCAGATTTCTATGATATGGCTGCGTCTAGTCTCTGTGATGAGAATGAGCCTCTTTCTTTTGATGAAGCACAAAATTCAAAAAATTGGATGGCTGTTATGCAATCTGAATATGATGCAATAATGAAGAATGGTACTTGGTCTTTATGTGACTTGCCTCCTAGCAAGAAGGCCATTGGCACTAAGTGGGTATACAAGCTGAAGCGTAAACCTGATGGTACAGTTGACAAGTATAAGGCCAGGCTTGTTGCAAAGGGTTATGCTCAGGAAAGAGGCATTGATTTTGATGAGACCTTTGCACCTACATGCCGTATGACTACTGTTTGGAGCATTTGTGCACTTGCAGCCCATCATGGTTGGAATGTATATCAGTTGGACATTAAAACTACATTTCTGAATGGTGACTTGCATGAAGAAGTGTATGTTTTTCAGCCCCGTGGCTTTGTGCAGAAAGGGCATGAAAACCAGGTGTGCAGGTTAAAGAAGGCATTATATGGTTTAAAGCAAGCACCACGTGCTTGGTATGAGAAGATACATGCCTATCTGGTTGTACATGGTTTTGAGAACAGTCCAACTCAAAGCACCTTATATGTTAAGCGTGCTAATGATGTGCTTCTGATCATTGTTGTCTATGTTGACGACATGCTGCTCACTGGTCCTATTGAGAAGCATATTGCTGATTTCAAGGCTGATTTGCATGCCTCATTTGAGATGTCTGATTTGGGGCATTTGCATCACTATTTGGGCATTCAGTTTATGCAAGTTGATGCTGGAATGGCTTTGTGTCAAACGAAATATATTGACACATTATTGTAGTGTTTTGGCCTTGAAGATTGTAAGCCTATTGCCACTCCTATGGAGACAGGTTTACGATTGAGTCTTCATGATGGTGGAGATGCATTTGATGTTGTTCTCTATCACCAAGTTGTTGGACGCTTAATTTACTTATGCATTACTTGGCCAGATATTCAGTTTGATGTCTCACTGATGAGCAGATTTATGCATTGCCCAGGAGTCAAGCATTGGCAGGCGGTTAAGCGCATCTTTCGCTACTTGAGTGGTACTCGGCTACTTGGGTTGTTTTATCCCAAGGGGGGATCACTACCGCCAAATTTGCATGCTTTTTCTGAATCTGATTGGGCTGGTTGCTATGACACTCGTGTGTCCACTAGTGGCTTTTGCTTCATGCTTGGTAGCTCATGTATATCTTGGTTGAGCAAGAAGCAGCCTACTGTGGCCACTTCCAGTTGTGAGGCTGAGTATAGGGCAGCTTTTACAACTACTGTTGAGTGTGTGTGGCTCAGATGCCTTATGGCTGATTTGGGTGTTGGTAGTCTTCTGCCACCACCATCTTCACTGACAGTCAGAGCGCATTGGCAGTTGCGAGGAACCTTGTGTTCCATGCTCGCACTAATCACATTGAGGTGCATTATCACTATGTCAGGGAGAGGTTCTCTGCTGGAGAGATCAGCTTGGCATATGTGCCCACGCAGGAGAACATTGCAGACCTTTTCACGAAGGCTCTGCCTAGGGAGAAGTTTGAAGCTCTCCGCAAAGCTTTGGGCTTACTTCCTTTTGTGGAGTGATTTCCATATAGCTTGGCACTTCCTTATACATGAGTGCCAGCTCCTTGTTCACCGCATCACTCCCAGGGGGGATTTGTTGATATATTTAGGTAGTGATGTGTGTGAACACACTAGGACCACCGAAGCACTTTTTTCCCTCTTTAGGAGGTTTTTTCTCCCCAGCTTGTATATACGCCTATTGCCCTAATGGGCTACTTATCTTTGTACATTCTCTAGTAATACATTCAGTATTGTGTGTTTGTGCTCCAAGCTTCTTCTTCTTCCTTGTGTTGTTCACGTGCTTCCGCAGACGTCTAACTCCAACATTTTTATTGGGTAATGGAGAAATCTTTTAGCATGATATTTATGTTGCCTAGATGAAGCTAATATAAAAGTAAAATAATCATATAATATATCTAGAAATTCAAGTGATAACACCTTGCAACATGATATAACCATTAACTCTATAGAAGGTCAAAAAACTATATATTCTATTTTCAAAAGTATTTACACTAGAAGGTGTTGAACAAAGATGTTGCACATCATTTTGAACATTATCTTGAACACCGTCTTTAGCTTCAATGGGTTCTCTTATGTATATTAGTTCACATGGACATTCATTTTTAAATAGCCTTGAACTTGTATGTAGAAAGCTTGGTCTTTTTCTGAAATGTTATAAGGATCTTCGATAATAAGACCTAGGTACAAGATTAGAGAGTCTCTGGATAATTATGGATAGGTGTTTTTGAGTTAAGAAGTGAGGATAATTTAGAAAATAGCTCATTTTTAGAGAGTACATAAAACAATTTTATATCTTTAATGATATACTCTCATCATTTGTATTCTTGAGAACTGAATAGAGAGATACCTTACTATAGTCATTCCCCTTGTCTTTCTTGCTTTTTGATGGTGTTATGTGGCTTGATATGGTGATGTTTGGTTAAGATATGCATGTGAGATTGATTGTAAAGTGCAAGAGAACGAGGATTACGACCACCATGTGCTAGAGAGATGACTTTCCTCCCAACCAAATGCCTCTATATATAGCTCTCTCTAGAGGACTACCTTCTTGGGCAGGTGGATACTATCCATCCATGTGTCACCCATGTAACTACATGTGTGCCACGTGTCCCAGTTAACCAGAGTTAACTCAAGTGGATGCTTCTAAAAGGCTCTAGATCTCTTTGGGCAAAATACTCTCCCCATGTTCCCCATGGGAATTTAACCCAAGACATCCTCCTTCACACCCATGAGACTTAACCACTAGGCTAAGTGGATCACTTGGTTACAAGAGTAAATGACCTTCTAGTAAGTCTAGACTCCATATCTTTGGTCATACACACGGGTGACCAAATAGTGTCCGATTTCAGATCCGTCTGAACCCGCCGTAGACTTACTTTATTACATTCTTCCCCCCTGGGAAAATACTTTCTTCCTCAAAAATAGAGCTATATACATACTGTAGGCAACCCTCGAGCCTCAATGTTCTAAAATTAGAAGAACATGGTCATGTTCTGGAACTAGAAGAACATGTCTTATCTCTGTGGTGGCAACTCTACCCAAATGATTCAAAACACTTCCTCACTTTGCACTTTGATAAACTAGTCAAAGTACAAAGTCATGAATGAATAATAAGGGTGGATCTAAAAACATCCCTGACCAATTGACAATTTTTCTAGGTGCGATCTGGGCACAAACATGTGAACTGGGTGGATTCAAATTACTAGTCCATTTCTGGGCATAACAGGTGCATGGGCTTAGTAACAAAGGTGGGATTCTTATCCCTCGCAAGACGTTGAGAACTCTTGATTCACTTGAATTTTGTTTGGAGAACTTGAATTTTGGTTGTCCCAAACATCTAACTTGGATGTTTGTTCAATGGTTTACTTCCATCCAACAATAACTTGATTTTTTTCATCCGACTGGAGGACCGCTTTCCAGTATACTCTAGAATAGAGAAGTTAGGAATTGCTCATCAGATTGACGATTCTTAAGAACTTTTAGCTCAAGTCTTTGAGAAAAGTGTTCTAAGTTGGACGATTTTCATTTTGAATTTGACTTGGCCAAGATATAGTTAGGTTGACCCAAAGTGAATGGAAAACTTTTTCCTACAGTTGACATAAGATTTTGAAGCCCATGAGGACAAAGTAGTCCTCCAATCGGGTGAATAAATCAAGTAATTGTTGGATGGAAGTGAAACATTGAACAAACATCCAAGTTAGATGTTTGGATCTACCAAACTTCAAGTTTTCAAAATCAAATTCAAGTGAATCAAGAGTTCTCAAAGTCTTGCAAAGGATAAGAATCCTTCCTTCATTACTAAGTCCGTGCACGAGTCATGCCCAGAAATGGACTAGTAATCCACCCAGTTCACATGTTTTTGCCCAGACCGCACCTAGTAAAAACTATGAATTGGCAAGGAATGTTTTTAGATCCACCCTTATTATTCATTCACTACTTTGTACTTTGACCAGTTTATCAAAGTGCAAAGCGAGATAGTGTTTTGAATCATTTGGACAGGGATGCCACCTAGAGATGAGACATGTTCTTCTAGTTTTAGAACATGACCATGTTCTTCGAGTTTTAGAACATGAGGCTGGGGGGTTGCCTATAGTAGATATATAGCTCTATCTTCGAGGATGAAAATATTTTCCAAGTGGGGAAGAATGTAATAAAGTAAGTCTATGATCTAAGGGTCTGGTTGATTCAGACAAATCTGAAATCAGACATTGTTTGGTCAACCGTGCGTATGACCAAACATCTCAAGTCTAGACTTACTAGAAGGTCATTTACTCTTGTAACCAAGTGATCCACTTAGCCTAGTGGTTAAGTCTCATGGGTGTGAAGGGGGAGGTCTTGGGTTCAATCCCCATGGGGTACATGGGGAGAGTATTTTACCCAAAGAGATCTAGAGCCTTTTGGAAGCATCCACTTGAGTTAACTCTGGTTAACTCGGACACTTGGCACACATGTTGTTACATGGCTGACACATGGATGGATAGTATCCACCTGCCCAAGAAGGCAGTCCCCCGGAGAGAGCTATATGTAGAGGCATTTGGTTGGGAGGAGAGTCATCTCTCTAGCACGTGGTTGTCATAATCTTGCTCACGAAGATTATGACTACCACGCACTAGAGAGACGACTCTCCTCCCAACCAAATGCCTCTATATATAGCTCATTCGAAGGGACTGCCTTCTTGGGCAGGTGGATACTATCCATCCATGTGTGAGCCATGTAACTGCATGTGTGCCAAGTGTCCCAGTTAACTAGAGTTAGCTCAAGTGGATGCTTCTAGAAGGCTCTAGATCTCTTTGGGTAAAATACTCTCCCCATGTACCCCATGGGGATTGAACCCAAGACCTCCCCCTTCATAGCCATGAGACTTAACCAGTAGGCTATGTGGATCACTTGGTTACAAGAGTAAATGGCCTTCTATTAAGTCTAGACTCAAGATCTTTGGTCATACACATGGGTGACCAAACAGTGTCCGATTTCAGATCCGTTTGAACTGATCGGACCCTTAGACCATAGACTTACTTTATTACATAAAGCTTTCTTGGATTCATTGGGAATTTATTTGTTGGTTCCAAGCTTGGGTTGAACTTTGTGCCTTTATAAGAATAGAGAATATTACAAATTTGTGGATATTCACATTCATAAATGACCGTAACTTTTGACAAATAAAAACCACAATCTTCTTTTTAATATATAAAAAGGAAAGAACTTCCCTTTTTTCTATTGAGTGATTGTGAGACTGATAGAGTGAGTGAAGTAGAAAGTCACTTTCACAATCAAGTGCTTATGGTGCTTTCTCAAAGAATTCCTTGCATTTAGCTTGTTTAGCAAGGATTGAGGTAAGCCCCAAGATAAGGACCAAATTAAAAAAAATTGTGAATTTTTATGTGACTTGGAGAATACTACAAGGAAATAAATCATGAATTTTATTGATTCTTAGGTTGAGAAAATTATGACTTTGGAATAACTATCGTTGCAAAACATTGTGATTCTCTAGAAAATAAGTAATAAAAAGAGGACTTATGGACTTCATTTGAGGTTCAAAATTAATCAAGATCATGTTTCCATGATATTGAGAGGTGGTAAAATACTATAAAACCCCAATTATTCTACTAAACACACATTTCCAGAGTCAATTTCAGAAATTTCACGTTTAGATACCATGGATTCACAAAGGGAAGAGAAATAATATGAACGGAGAAAGTTCCAATGAGGGAGACTATATGAACATTCTCAACATTAGATCAATGGTAGAAGTGCAGGGAGGGATGGCACTACGTATGTGATTACCATAAATCTTAAGCATATCAATGCTCAAGGTGAATTAGCAAAAAAAAAGACCAATAAGAGAGGATCATGAGGAGTTTTTAACTCCAAGAGTTTACTCTATATGCACACATTAAGAATAAGTGAATAGAGTGCGTTATGACCAAGAAAACACTCTAGTTTACATGACCCATCGTTTTGGTGATGTGTATTGTGCATTGAACTTACATGTACATATAGTTCCTACTCTTCAAAATCTAAAGGTCATTAAAAGTGAAATGAGCCAAGAGAGACCCCAGCCTACATGGATGAAAGTATGACAACAATTTTGGAAGTTGGTCGAAGAACTCAAAGGAACCTGTACATATCAAGATAAACCCATATTTTCTAGAAATAGTCCTTAAGCTTACTGCTTTGATGGAGAAAACCTCAATTCAAACTTAGAAATATGTAACTGAGAGACAAAATACTCAAACATAACAAAAAAAATGACCATTTCTCAACATCAATATAGACAAAATATACATGAGAATGATATTACAAGGAATAATGAAATTTTTCATGCTCATGTATCATCTATTAGAACAAATAGAAATCAATAAAATGTGGGAGGAGATAATAAAAAAAATAGAGGTAATTGGAACACATTGAATATACATGGGAGAAACTATAGAGAGAGCTTTCAAGGTTAGTATCTACCTTCTCAAGTAGTCAAGAGCATGAAAAAGTAATATGATGGATCTACAAATCCTTATGATGATGTGGTAGAGTTCAAGAAAATACTTAGAGTTGAGAAAGTAGATGAATATTTGACCCAATTGATTCATTTGAACCTGATAGTTGTGTGTAGAAGTGCAAGAGACACACAAGAAGCACACACAAGGAGCACAAACATAGCAAGACACACGAAGAAGATAGATGGCACGAATAGCTCTTTCTATTGATAATGTTTAGAACTGAAGTAAGATTTGAATAATATCCCTAAGTACAAAGTACCACCACATATGAATGAATCATGTATGTGGTAACATCGGGAAAAAACCTCTAGCCAGCACTAGAGTAAAAAGTGGCCATGTATAGGAAAAAGGTTCACATCAAAGCTACTTGAGGAACTCATAACCGTAACAAACCCCCCTAGAGCGAATGATGTGAACACATATAGGGAGTGACAAATCAGCCCCCACAGGGTAATAACTTCAAACTTTTCTCATGTAAGAGCTTTGATGAATATGTCTGCCACATTATCTTATGTAGGCACATATACCAAATCATTATCTCTTGCATGAAGGTGCTCTATCATATAGTGATAATACACATCAATATGTTTGGTCTTTGCATGATACATTGGGTTTCGTGCAACAACCAATGCACTCTAACTATCAGTGAGAATATGTGTAGCAACATCAATCTCCATGCAAAGATCCATCAATAAGCATTTCAGCCATATGCACTCCACTGTAGCTATGAAAAGTGCCCTATACTCCGCTTCACAACTCGATGTCACCATTGTAGGTTGCTTCTACTCAACTAAGATATGCATGAGTCTTCAAGGAAAAAGTAATTACCACTAGTGGACAGGCGAGTATCATAGCAACCATCCCAATCACTATCTGTAAAATCATGCAAGCATGGCTGAATATTTCTTCCATAAAAGAGACCTAAACTCAAAGTTCCTTTGAGATATCTAAACACACATTTCACTACTTGCCAATGCTTAGTGCCGGGGCTATGCATGAATCGACTCAATTGAGAAACTACATATTGTATATCCGGCCTTATGTTGCATGCATATACAAGACATCCCATAGCTTGCTGATAAAGAGAAGTGTCAAATGCATCATTAGAATCCTGAACAAAGAACCTAAATCCTATCTCAACTGGCGTGGAAACTCGCTCGCAATCTTCAAAGTCAAAATGTTGAAGTAGGTTTTCAACATACTTTGCTTGATGCATAAGAATTCCCGCCTCAATGGATACAAACGAGATGCCAAGATAGTAGCTCAAAATGCCAAGATAAGTGACATCAAAAGCATGATGAAAATCAACCATAAGAATGTCAAGTTTTGCATCACATGACCCAATCAAGAGTATGTCATTGACAGACATTGTAAGATCAGCCCCATCTTTGTATACATAGAGTGAGCTTTCAATTGGACTACATGTGAAGCCAAGAGCAATCAAGTGCTTATGGATTTTATCATACCATGCACATGGAGCTTGCTTGAGACCATACAAGGCTTTATGCAAGTGACAAACCATATGCCCTTGCCCTTTCATGGAAAATCCAAGAGGTTGCTTCACATAAACCTCTTCTTGCAAATCACCATACAAGGAAGCTATTTTTATGTCCAACTAATGTACCTTCCAGCCTCGATGGGCAGCTAATGCAATGATAGTACGAATGGTAGTCATGCATGAAGTAGGTGCAAAAGTTTCCTCATAGTCAATGCCATATTTTTGTGCATATCCGTTGGCAACCAATCTAGCTTTGTAGTGATCAATGCTACCATCACACTTTCTCTTAATCCTATAAACCCACTTTGTACCAATGGCATTTTTTACTTTTGGCAATTCACATAACTCCCAAGTACCATTCCTATGTATGGAATCCATTTTCTCATTGCATAGCACTTATCCATTGTGGATCATCACATGCATCTTCAAAAGCAAGTGGATCTTCATTACATGCTATTGTAATAAGAGAATAATCCATAAAATTAATTGATGCATGATGAGAGCTTGGTCTTGCTCTACCAAGTAAAGGTGCACTCAATTTGTTGTCCTGCAAAGTTTCTTTCAACCAGTTTGCCATAGTTAATGCACTCTTGATAGACATGCATTCATTTTTTAATACATCTTCAACATGTATATCATGTGTGGGTAGAATTTCATGCCTATTTTCAGCCATATTTTGACACAAATGTTCAGCCATATGTGGTTGAAAATTTCCAATAGTTTCAACAAATTTTGGCTGAAAACTTTCAGCCATGTTTGGCTGGAAATTCTCTGCATTTTCAACTCTAATTTGCTGGACCTTTTCAGCCCTTTGGACCTCAATTGGCTGGTCTACATGGCCATAGTCAAGCGCACCATTTTGGAACAAATGCATGAGCATATCGAACACATCTTATGAGTAACCATTGGCTGTTTTTTGCATTCAAGTAGAGGGAAAAATGAATTTCGGTAAATACCACATCTCGAGTCATAATAATCATGTTCTTCAATGGATGGCAAAAATGATATCCCTTGCTTTCATCACTATAACCAACAAATATACATTTCTTTGCCTTATCATCTAGTTTGTGATGTTGTTGTCATGGAACAAGAACATATGCCAAACAAGCAAATATGCACATATGACTAACCATAGGCTTATGTCCATTCCAAGCCTCATAAGGAATGATGACTCTCAATGATTTTGTAGGGCAATGATTAACACATAGTTTGCACACATGACTCCTTCCATCCAAAACTTATAAGGAAGATTCTTTCCTTGCATGATGCCATTTCAAGAAGAGTTCTATTTTTATGCTCAGTAAAACCAATTTGATGAGCTGTATATGGCACTCAACATTGGTGTGAAATACCTCTTTCGTGAAGAAAAGCATTAAACTCATGTGACATGTATTCACCACTATGATCTATACGTAGATTCAAAAGCTTGTTAGAAGAAAAATTTCCAACCATAGCTAAAAATGCTTTGAAGCAAGAAAATACCTCATTCTTTGCTTTCATAGGATACACCCATGTATGGTGAGTAGCATCATCAATGAAGGTAACAAAATATACATGCTTCCCAAACGAGGAGTCTTGACGGGACCACATACATCACTATGACAAGCTGCAATTTTCTTGTAGTGTGTGTATGACTATCTTTTGGAAAAGAAGCACGATGCACTTTTCCAAGAATGCAACCTTCAAATGCATGCTTTTCAATGGACCCAAGTGTTGGAAACCCAATAATCATGTCTTTCTTTTGTAAGTAAAGCAAACTATTGAAATTCAAGTGACCAAAACCTGCATGCCAAAGCTCCATTTTGGTCATGGAAGAAGTATGAGCAACCAAGGCATTCAAGACAGCCCTCTTGTATGTATCCATGCACCACAAACCTTTACATAATGTATCGGACATCACAATAATATCACCATTGTTGAAATCATGAGCCATACACTTAGCATCAAAAAAGTACACATGAAGTCCATCTTTGGCAATCAAGAGAACTAAAATTAAGTTCTTCTTGATACCGGGCACATACATGCATTTTTCAAGAGAATCACACCTCCATTTGTAGCCATAAGATCAATTTATCCTACTCCAATGATAGGATAAGAGGCATTGTTTGCACAGACCACATGTTCTCATTTGGGTGCATCTTTCAAATATGCAAAAAACCTTTTGCATGAAGTTATGTGCTTTGAAGGACCACTATCAAAGAACGAATCTGAATCAGCCTCACTCACAACCATACATTTAGAATGCAAAGATGTATCATAATGACATGAAAAAACACATGCCAAAAAGTGTTGAGCCATATTAGCTTCATCATTCTTTGCAGTTGCTGAATTTTAAGCAATAGACAAGTCAGATTCCTTCTTCTTTTCATTGCACTTAGCAAGATTTCTACACTCATCAATAGTATGATCAGCCTTTCGGCAATATTTGCATCTCTTATTCATTTGTAAATCAGCATCATTAGATGAATTCATGGAAGAGGAAGGTTGAGGCTTTTGTTTTGATGAACCGAAAGTTGAATCATACTTGTTTTCCCCCTTTTGTGAGATAGAAAGTGCTTGCGTTTCCTCAATCAAACCACTCCTATTCACTCTAGATTTCTTTTCTTGTAGAAGAAGTGACACAACCTCATCAATTGCATACATATTGGGATTTGCTTTTGTAACCAAACAGAGTGTAGTTGCAAAGCTTTGAAAATATTCTAATAATCATTTCAACAATGTAGAGATGAGTGATGCATCTAGAATAATCTCATCTATGTTTGCCAATTGCTCTTTCAAGTCCTTGATGCGTGTCACATACACATCCATAGAATCATTTTTAGCCATACATTCATCTTCAAGTTGCTTCCTCAATTATGCAACACGTGCTTCATTACGCATGGTGTACAAAGAAGCAAGAGTGTCCCATGCCTATCTTGATGTAGAACATGACCGAATGTGTGGAACTATATGATGCTTCATAGAAAGCACAATCAATGCATGAGTTTTCGCATCTTTTCCATCCCATCTAAGTTCCTCGTGTGTATGTGGAGAGAGAGAAACCACTATACTTGAAGAAGAAGCTCCATCTGTGATAGTAGACTATGAAGTAGAAGAGCTTTCACATCCTTGATCTACATCTGCCAATATGTTCCAAAGTTGTTTTGCAACAAGAATATGCATCATCATGTAAGGCCACATTGGATAGTTGGTCCCATCAAGATTATCTTCAGCTTGAAGCATTCCAAGCAAGTCATTGTTGCCCACCATTTCACTGAAGAACAAGAATGTGATAAAATCTTTACTTCAATGAAAGCTAAAATGAATGCTAAAAGTTCAGCTCACAAATTGTCACTCCGATGGCGATTTTGATTGCATGAATGGCTTTCAAATGGGAGTAAAATGCCAATACAATTGGTGGAAATGTTTCTTGGCTGCTAAAATTCAATGTTCTATGCTTCGAAGTTGATTCACACTATTAAAAGTGTGTGCGCACACTGCGATGCAAAAAATCAAAACTTGAGAAGGAGTTGAACACGCTTTGATATCACTCTCGGGTGTGTGTAGAAGTGCGAGAGACACACAAGAATCACACACAAGGATCACAAATGCAGCAAGACACCTGGAGAACATGGACGACAAGAATAGCTCTCTTTATTGACAATGTTCATAACTGAAGTAAGAGCTAAATAATATCCCTAAGTACAAAGTACCACCACATATGAATGAATCATGTATGTGGTAACATGGGGAAAAAACCTCTAACCAGCACTAGATTAAAAAGTGCCCATGTAAAGGGAAAAGGTTCACATCAAAGCTACTTGAGGAACACATAAGTGTAGCAAGAACAACCTTATTTGAGTGTCTGAGAGAGTGAGGGAGCATGAATAGAAGTACACACAAGAGCAAAGAAGGAGATCAATGCATGAATAAAGGTGATGGTTGGAAGAGCTTTCTATTGACAATGATGAATAATATGAGAATGAAGTGGAGTGAGAGTTATCATGATTCATCCCTAAGTACAAATTACCACACATATGCTTATAATGTATGTATGTGGTTACATGGGAAAAAAACCTCTATCCAACACTAGAGTAAAAAGTGCCCATGTATAGTGAAACGATTCACATCAAAGATACTTGAGGGACACATAAATGTAACAAACTCCCTTAAAGTGGATGATGGGAACACATATAGAGAGTGATAGATCAGCCCTCACAAGGTAATAAGCCTGAAGCTTTGCAAAAATCTTCAAACCTTTCTCCTGGAAGAGCTTTGGTCAATATGTCTACCACATTTTCTTTTGTAGGCACATAAACCAAATCAATATCTCTAGCATCAAGAAACTCTCTAAAATAATGATAGTAGACCTCAACGTGCTTCATGGACCCATGAAACACCAGATTTCTTACAACCACCAATGCACTTTGACTATTGGTGAGAATATGTGTATGTACAAGAATCTCCATGCATAGATTCCTCAATAGGTGTCTTCACCATATACACTCCACTATAAGTATGAATATTTCCATGTACTCATCTTCACAAATCAATATGTCCACAATAGTTTGCTTCTTACTCAACCAAGATATGCATGATCCTCCAAGGAAAGAGCAATTACTAGTAGTGGATATATGTATCATAATAGCCAGCCCAATCACTATCTATAAAAGCACGCAAGCATGGTTCAGCATATATACCATAAAAAGACCCAAAATCAAAGTTCCTTTTAGAGATCTAAATACACATTTTATTGCTTTCCAATTCTTAGTGCCAGGGCTATGCATAAATTGACTCAACTAGGAAACTCTACATTGTATGACCTACCCTTTGTTACATGCATATATCAAACATCTCAAAGTTTGCTAATAAAGAAAGTCCAATATGCATCATTTTCATCCTCAATTGAGAACCTAAATCATGTTTCCACTGGTGTTGAGATAGGCTTACAATCCTCAAAACCAAACAATAAACTAGTTTCTCAATATAATTAGCTTGATGCAAAACAATCCCCCCTCAATGGATACAAACTAGATGCCAAGATAATACTCCAAAAGATTAAGATATGTGACCTCAAATGTATGCTCCAAATTAGCCATAAGCATGTCAATATTATCATCACATGAACCAATCAAGAGAGTTTCATGAACGTAAAGAACAAGCACTATAAAATCAGCCCCATCTTTATGTACAAAAAGTGTGATTTCAAATTGGACTACATGTAAAATCAAGAGCAATCAAGTGCTAATGTATCTTATCATATCATGCACATGGAGCTTGCTTAAGTCTATACAAAGCTTTATATAAGTGGGAAACCATATGAGCTTAACCTTTGATAGAAAATCCAAGAGGTCACCATTCAAGAAAATTGTTATGGTATCCAAATGTTGCTCTTTCCAACCACGATGTGCAGCCAATGCAAATAAGAGAATGAATTGTTGTCAGGATCTTGCTCACGCTCAAACAGAGGTTACGAACGCAGAAAAACACACCCAAGAATAAACGCAACAAGAGACGAGAAAGTACGCAGATTGGGTGCAATCTCCCCCCATGCACTCTGTTTCGACAGTCCACAGAGTGCATGTATTTATAGGACTTTTGATTACGTCGAAAATAGTGGTTACATGAGGGCGGCTTCGAAAAGCAGGCGTGAAACTAAAAGTTGGTAACTTTTACAGAAAGCCATTACTTTGAATAATAGAAACTGCGGTCTACAACGACCATTATTCTAACCATTACTTTTCTAACAATAGAACCTTCTACGCATGTTTATTTACAAGCTAAATAATAATTATTCGGATTATTGATGTCCGCCCTTTCACGCCTTGCACGCTCCTCACGAACCTTCAGCTGCTATATCAAAAACATCAAAAACATATTAATACATTAATAATATAACACTTTAACAATACATTGTTCAATAATATACAACATGAATGTTAAGCATGCCTGAAGTAGGTGCAAATGTATCCTCATAAGACCAAGCGGCCATCTATTCGTCCGTCGAATTGAAGCATAGCATAACGTCCTTGTATGGCTTGTTGAAGTGCTTGAAGTTCTTGGTTCATAATCTCTAACTCTTGCTCGAATGAAACTCCAGGTAAAGGTGAATTACTGTGATCCTCCATGGTGCTCTTGGACCCTTGCTCTCAACCTTGGTGTATTGAACCTTCTTGTTTGCAACCTTGGTGTCTCGATCCCGTGTTCTCAACCTTGCTTGGTATCTTGAACACTCAATCAAGTGCCACCCAAGGATTTTTTTTGAAGGAATTCACACTTCCAAGGTAGCTCATTGGAAAGTTCGTTCCAAGAGCTTTCCAACGGTATATTACACGCCTCAATCCGACCTACGGATTGAAAGTTACACTTAATTCTTTGTTGGATCCATCCTTGAAATCGCCGCGAGCTCCTTCCACAAGTAAGAGAGAGAGAGAGACTTGAGTACAACTCCAAGAGATGGTGGAGTGGTCAAAGTACTTCCCTTAAAAGTAGGAGGTTGTGGGTTCAAATCCTCCTACCTTAGGGACTCTAAACCTCTCTATTACCACTCAAAAATTAAAATTGCCTCGCGCGTAGCCAACGGCCCCCAAGGGAGCCTTGGGTGCCAATGTTGCCAATGTATTGCCTAAGTTCTTTGCCTTAGTCGATGCCTTAGTCGACGCCTTAGTCGACGCCTTGGAGTAAGCCGAAGGAGAAGACGTAGGTTCTGGTTCTGGATCAGAAACAGAAACCGAAACCGAAACCGAAACCGAAACAGAAGACAGAAACCGAAACCGAAGTCAGAGATGGAGATGGAGATGGAATTCAGAATCGCGAACAGAGAACAGAGCCCTCTGTATTGACGCGTGCAGAGCTCTGATACCACTGTTATCAGGATCTTGCTCACGCTCAAACAGAGGTTACGAACGCAGAAAAACACACCCAAGAATAAACGCAACAAGAGACGAGAAAGTACGTAGATTGGGTGCAATCTCCCCCCATGCACTCTGTTTCGACAGTCCATAGAGTGCATGTATTTATAGGACTTTTGATTACGTCGAAAATAGTGGTTACATGAGGGCGGCTTCGAAAAGCAGGCGTGAAACTAAAAGTTGGTAACTTTTACAGAAAGCCATTACTTTGAATAATAGAAACTGCGGTCTACAATGACCATTATTCTAACCATTACTTTTCTAACAATAGAACCTTCTACGCAGGTTTATTTACAAGCTAAATAATAATTATTCGGATTATTGATGTCCGCCCTTTCACGCCTTGCACGCTCCTCACGAACCTTCAGCTGCTATATCAGAAACATCAAAAACATATTAATACATTAATAATATAAAACTTTAACAATACATTGTTCAATAATATACAACATGAATGTTAAGCATGCCTGAAGTAGGTGCAAATGTATCCTCATAAACAATGCCATATTTTTCACACCTAACATTTTGAAATTAATATGGCTTTGTAGGGATCAATGGTACCATTAGACTTGCTTTTAATCTTGTAAACCCATTTAGTAACAATGTCATTCTTCCCTTCTAGAAATTTATATATTACCCAATTAAAAGAACCAATGTCATTCTTACCTTCTATAAATTCATATATTACCCAATTAAACATTTTTATGCATAGAACCCTATTCCAATTGCATTGCATTTATCCAATTTGAATCATCACATACATCTTCAAAAGTCAGTGGCTCTTCGTTAAATGTAGTTTCAATAAGAGATACATCAACAAAGTCACTTGATGCATAGTGAGAGATTGATCATGTTCTACCAAGTAAAGGAGCACTCAAGTTTCTACCTTGCAATGTCTTTTGCAACCATTTTGTTGTGGATTGTGTGTCCTTGATACGGATGCATTCCTCATGTAATACATTGTTAAAATGTACATCAAAAGTGTGTTGAATATCATGTTGAGTTTTAACCATGTGTGGCTACAAGTTTTGCGCTTTTTAAGCCATGTTTGGCAATACATTTTTTCAACCATATTTGGCTAGAGTTTCATAGCTTGTTTCTCAAATAAATTTTGGAAAATAGTCGGCCATGGTTGTAGAATTTTTGAGCCGTGGTTGGCTCGATAATTTGAGCTCTTCAAACCTCATTTTGATGGTTCATATTTCCATAGTCTAGCACACCACTTTGAAACAAATGCATGAGTGTATTAAACACATGTTGTGGAATAATTGTTGGGTGAAATTTACATTCAAGCAAAGAAGAAGCTCACTTTTAACAAATATGACATCTAGACTTATAATAATTTTGTCCATCAATGGATGGTATAAGTGATAATCTTTAATTTCACTATTATACCTAACAAATATACATTTCTTTGCCTCATCATTAATTTTGTGAAGTTTTTGTGATGGCACAAGCACATATGCAAAACAATAAAATATGTGCATATGACTAACCACTTGCTTGCACCCATTCCAAAAATCATAAGGTGCAATGCCTCTCAATGCTTTTGTAGGAAAAGGATCTAATACATAGTTTGCTCACACGATTTCTTCCATACAAAACATATATGGAGGATGCTTTTCATTAACCATACATCATGCCATTACAAGAAGTGCCCTATTCTTTTGCTCCACAATACCATTTTGTTGAGGTTTATATGTCGATATACATTAGTAAGAAAACTTCTTTCACAAAGAAAAGCATTACATTCATGTGACATGTACTTATCGCTATAATCTGCATGAAGAGTAAAAATATTATTGCAACAAAAACTTTCATCCATAGCTAAAATTAAGAGGATACATCATTATCAGCTTTCATAGGATACACCAAAGCATGACTTGTTGCATCATCAACCAAGGTAGCAAAGTATACATGCTTATAGAAGGATGGTGTCTTGAATGCACTACATACATCAATATGAACAAGTTTCCATTGTTGTGTAATATGTGTAGCACCATCTTTGGGAAAAGATGCAAGATGCATTTTTCCAAGTACACAACCTTCAAATGCATGCTTTCCAATGGAATCAAGTATCAAAAAACCAATAACCACATCCTTCTTTTGCAAGTAAGCCAAACTATTGAAGTTTAACAAAAAAGGGATCCATTGCATAATATCCCTAACATGAAATCATGAACCATACATTTGTTATCAAGGTAATGTACATGAATTCCCTAACTAGAAATAATAGGAATGGAAATAAGTTTTTCTTGATACTAGGTACATACAATGAACTCTTTAGAGTAATATTACCTCCATTTGGAACCATAAGCTGAATTTATGCAACTCCAATAATAGGGTAAGAAGCATTGTTTGCACATACAACATATCCTCCCTTCAATGCATCTTGCAAATATTCAAAAAACATTTTGCATGAAGTGATATGCTTTGAAGCACAACTATAAAAAAGACCAATTAGAGTCAAACTCATTCACAATCATACATCTAGAATGTGATGATGAATCATAATGACATGTAACAACAAATGCCCAACATCTTGAGCAACACTAAATTCATCATTATTTGCATTGGATGTATTATCAACAATAGACATTCTAGATTCTTTCTTCTTTTATTATGCTTGGCAACCATTCTACGTTCATCAATGGTGTGTTCAACCTTTTGAAAATACTTCCATCTCGTCCTCTTTGTGTATCACCATCAAGAGAGGGAGAACTGGAAGTGGAACAAGGAGGCTTTGGTTTTGATGAACCCAAAGCTCAATTATACCTACTTTTACCCTTTTGTGTAACAATAAGTGCTTGTGTTCCCTCAAGCAAACCACATCTATTCACTATTGGTTGATCTTCTTGCAAAAGAAGAAACACAGCCTCATCAAAAGTATACATATTTGGATTTGATTTTGCAACAAAAAAAGTATAGTATAAAATCTTGGAAAAGATTCTGACAATCCTTTGAGGAATATAGAAATGAATGATGCATCCAAATTGATTTCATCGATGTTCGCCAATTTATCTTTCAAATCCTTGATGCATGTAACATATACATCCACCGACTCATTTTCATCCATACATACATTTTCAAATTTCTTTATTAATTAAGCACTTTGTGCCTCATTATGCATTAAATACAAAAAAACAAAAGTATCCCAATATTTTCTTGAAGTAGTGCATGAACAAATGTGTGGAACAATATATGGCTTCATACACAGGGAAATCAAGGCATAAGCTTGAATATCCTTTCCATCCCATATAAGTTGCTCTTGTGTAGGTGGAGAAGGCATAGTCACTATAATTGAAGAATATCTTGAGTCTATGACAAGGTGCTCCTTAGTAAGAAGAACTATCAAGTTAGTTGTTGACCTTGGCCACTATGTTCCATAGTTTCTTTGGAATAAGAACATGCTTCTTCATGTAACACCACATTGAATATTTTATCCCATCGAGCTTATCCTCAACTTGAGTCATGATAAAAAAAATCGTTGTTGCTTGCCATTACACAAAAAACACAAAAATAGCAAGATATGGATTTCATGAAAAGCTCAAATGAGAGTCGAAATGAAACTTGCAATCTATAGCTTCAGTGGAAATATTGACTACATGAATGCATTCAAAAAGAGGGTAAAACCATAATGCATTTGGTAGAAATTCTCTCTGAGTGTTGAAACTTGTACTTCTATGTTGTGGAATTGATTTGCACCGTTAAAAGTGCACATGATGGTGGATGAAAAGAACATTAGATTGAGAAGGAGCTGAACTTGATATGATACCAATATTGGGTGTGTGTGTGTGAGAGAGAGAGTGAGGATGCATGAATAAAAGTACATACAAGAGCATATAAGGACATCGATAGATGAAGAAAGGTGATGATTGGAATGGCTCTCTATTGAACAATGATTAGTAATATGATAATGAGTGGAGTGAGAGCAATAATTGAATTTGTAAGTACATAGTACCACCATATGATTATGTCATACATGTGTTTCTACATGAGGGAAAACCTGTGGCCAACACTAGACAAAAAAGTGTTCATGTATAGGGAAAACAATTCACATCAAAGCTACTTAAGAGAAACATAAGTGTAACATTGCACGTATATGGTTTCAACACTTCACTAGAGATATGTTCAATAATGTTGAGTTCTTGCATATGGATATGGGTGTTTTTTCAAAGATAGGTATCAAACATGGAATCTCTACTGTTATACACAGCTTTAAATAGAACCCTAATGAGTTTGTGAGATTAGTAGCATGATGTTTTAAGAATTATCTTGATAAATGTCCTACTCAAGAGAGAAATTCTATGCAAAAGATAATATCCTTATTCATAGGACTTGTTAATACTCAACTAGTGAATATGATATATTGCAAATATGTGAGGATCTAGATGAGTGTATCGAGGAAGCAATAGATCTAGATTATAGTATAGTGCAAGATCTTATGTCTAATAATTCATCTAGTAAAATGGAAAAGAAGAAACCTCCCATTGAGGAACTAGCCGAAGCTATTTCTAATCATTTGGGAATAAGTAGGCTATTCTTCAAAGGAGAATTCCAAATAGAAGGTGTTTCCATTATGGAGCAGATCATCTAGCTAAGTTTTGTTAAAGACCTAGGAATCAAATGCAAGGTGATAAAAGAGTGATCCATTTCTTCAACCAACAAGGAATTGGAACAATCTTCCCATGTATAAATTCAATTATAAAACTTCTTAGATGCGAGAGAAAAAAATAGAATAGTCCAACTATCAAGTCAATGACAAAGAAACTATAGATATGGTAAAACATGTATTTGGTCAACAACCTGCATTGATAATTAGTTGTTGGTCAAATATGTGCCAAATAAGGAGAATTTAGAAAGAGAACTGACTCTTTCAAGTTCTATGTATGGATGATTCTGAGAAAAGATAACATCTTAAAATGAAGAATATCCTAATTAAGCTTGGGAGTATGCCAATAACCAGGAGAAATAGTTCACAACCTTTCAAAATAACAATTATGAGATGGAACCTGCAACATTTATGTAAGTGAAAAACATGTTTATAGCATCTCCTAAACCTCAAGTAAACAAAACCCTTGAAGTTTCCAAAGAGGAACTTCTTATAAGTCTCAGATCTCCTTTACAATCATTGTTTTCATTGAAAGTCAAAGCTAAAGCTTTGTTTCAAGAAGTGGAACTAAGTCTAAAGGTGGCATACCAATTCAAATGGTAATAAGGGTAGAAGCTACCAATTAGATAGATTAGGATCTAAATAATGATCAAAGTAACATAAACTCTAACTTGGAAGTTAAACAAGGAGAGAAAAAAATGAACTTTTGGAAGATTAGAAAAAAAAAGTCAAGGAAAAGTTGCAAAAGAATTTGCAAGAAACGAAAGAAGGTGCTCAAGACGGTGAAGATAAGTAGCAAGAAAGAGTAGGATTTGTTTTACTTGAACCACTCAACAAAGAGATCAAGATTTTTAAAAGCCTTTCAAGCTAGGATTTAAGAACTTTAGAACAACATATAAAAGAGTATCCCAAGATAGATGAGGGAAAAGAAAGTATTCAACTATGTAAGAAATTAATTGAGACTGCTCAAAAGATGTTAGAAAAGGGACAAGTATTTGAAGATACATGAGCCTATAATGATGAATCTAAAGAATGTATGGACAAGGTTGTTTGAGAAGAATTGAGAGAGAAGAAAGAGGAGTATAGATTCCAATAAGCTCCTATCTCGATGCTCACTAAGAGCAAAATGTATTTAGAGAAAGAGGAGATAAAGGGCTTGAAATATTATAAAATGAAAGTATATAAGTAGTGTGACTCCATCAAGGTGTGAAAAGTGTAGGTGATGATAGGTCTAATATAATGCCCCTTCTTCTAGTTGCTTGGTCTTCTCCACTTCTCTATGTTGTGAGCTCTTAACTTGGGGGAGTGGTTAGTGAAGGTGTCTATTGGGATCTTGAGGTGCTCCATGGGGAGTCCCTCCAAGTCTCACCATGTATCCTCCAAATATTTTCATGGCAAAAAACTACAAGAATAACTCGGGAAGGCATAGTGGATTATCGAGTGGAAAACTACCTCATTTCTTATAGTTGTCCCCTTTGATGCAGATGGTGCCTAGTAATTCTTATTCACCTTTTTCTCGCCTCTATGAGAATGTTGTTACTTCAACCAAAAGTTTATATTTCTCCCGTTCTCTTGGTCATGGTGTGGCGAACAATCTTTGCTTGTCTTTGGCTGATCCCAAATGTCAAAAGCCTATGGTGGACTCTAGCGCCACCCCTCCTTGGGATGCCATTTTGACAAAGAGAAAGGTCCCCATTAATGGCATGAATGACACTACTCTTGGTATGTCCACCCCTCCTACTCAACAGAAGCAACTCTCATATCTTAAGGCAGAAATGGAAGCCATGAATGTCTTTCTTTATAAAACCATGCTTGTCAACTTGTGCATGGGGCATTGCCCTCTACTAGATCTTCTTAAATAATGGTAAGCTTCTAATTTTTATAAGCTTAGAATCCTCCCTCTTGGATGCAATGCCAAATAGATAGTTTCTTTTACTTTTTTTTCCAACTTGATAGAACAAGTTGATAAGATTCTTAGTAGTCCACAATGGTTAATGAAGAATGTCCCTCTGGTGTTTTATAAATGAGAATGTGCTTCGATCCATTTAAAGGTAAACTAATGAAGCTTCCTATTTTGATAGAGCTCCCAAATCTACCTCTTTGATGACACCATGTTGTAATGAGTACCAATAGTATGTTGGGTAAAGTGTTTTCTATCAAGGATCTACATTGTATCAATCGATCTTATATGTTTAGAAGAAGTGGAAGATTTCAAAAAATCACTTCTTTGGAACCTTGACATTCTTGACAAAAGGTTATACCTAGTTTACCTCCAACCACCAACGTTTCTATAACGATATGGATTGGGATTCATTTCTCCATTTACAATGTTGTTGCTTCCGGCTCGATTGATTCCTCCAGCCACTCGATGGTGGTACAACTTGGTCTACCACTTTTTTGGTTAATTGTCTAAGTCTATGGCACCAATTCCACTATTGAATGTAATCAAGTTTGGTCAAGCTAAAACTTTTATCTCCTAAGCTCATCATCACTAGTGACTCCAAGATGGTTGAAAACCTCAACGATAGGTGGTAGGGCCTCCATAAAGTGATATCTAGCATTGAGGAGTCCTCATGGCTAAATCGTAAGGCTTCCCTTGCCCTCAAAGATATGAGTAGAAGTATGGGGCTTGCATGGATTAAGGAACAACGTTCTCCTTACTTTAGGGTAGCTTGACTAGATTTGTGTTATGTTTCTCATGGTCTATGTGCGAGATTCACATTGAAGGCATCCTTGATGAAGAACAATGTGTCTTTGGACCAATATCCCATTCTTACCTCTGTGTCACCTTGTAAAACCGTGTTCCCTTGTAAAACCCATTCTTAAGTTTTTTGGGTTCACATGGAACAACCTCTCCTAAAGTTTAATTCAAGGTCAAAATTCTACAATAGTGTGTGAATATATTTTGTTTCCAACAAAAATATTTGCCATCAATCTCCTGTACATAGTAGCATTTTCTACTGCTTCACTTGATGTAGGATCTAACTTCAAATTCTGATCTAATGGCATAGAAATCGGCTTACAATCAGACATACCATACTTTTGCAGCATATTCAAGGAATATTGCCTTTGCGACATCCATATACTTGTTTCTGTATGTATAAACTCAATGTCCAAGAAATAGCATAGCACACCAAGATCTTTCAATTATCACCTACAATCAATTCATCAACATAGATAGCCACAATTGCTATGCCATCATCACCCTTCCTTGCATATAGTGAATAATCTGCATCACAAAGCCTTTTGCAACCTGCAAACATATTTTGGATGCTTTGAATCTTCATATCATGTGGCTGGTCCATGTATACTTCTTCCTATAACTCACCATCTAGAAAAACATTCTTCACATCCATCTGATGCAATGTCCATCCTTTTGTTGTAGCTAATGCAACAAGTGTTCTAACAGTAGTTATTTTAGCTACAAGGTTGAATAATTCCTCATAATCAATGCCATAAGTTTGTGCATATCCTTTTGCTACCAAACATGCTTTATACCTGCGTATGCTACCATCAACATTGTGCTTTACCTTGTATACCCATTTGCAACCTATGGGTTTCTTTCCTTGTGGAAATGGAACCAGCTTCCATGTATCGTTTCCATAAAGTGCAGCCATCTCCTCATCCATAGCTTTTTTCCAATGTACATTTCCAATTCCATTTTCAAAACAAGAAGGTTCAACATCTTGTATAACCTTTGACATGTAGGAACAATGACGAGCCATGTAACTATCATATGTCAATGGTTGCACTGAATTTTGTATCCTCCCAGATCTTCTTGGTTCTGAGTCACTTCTCCTTGTAACATCTGCATGTGCCTTTCTTACTCCTGGAGTCTTCACAGAGGGCAATCGAAGTTCCTCATCAAGACTGTTTTCTGAACCTTTTTTAATCTCCATCAACATCTTCAAAACTTGCACATGTTTTATGACCAACAGAAAGCTTTTCTTTACCTTTCTTTGATGTATTTGATGAATTTGCTAGATTGAAATTTCCACGCAATTTTCCACTCCATGGATTTGAGTTGGAACTATTGCTCGATGATGCATCTGGTCCACTCAAAGCTTGAGATTCTGCACTTGATTTTTTAGCATTTTCTTTGTCGTTTGGCTCAAGATTTAGTCCTTCTTTGGCTTCTCAGTAGAAGCTTGACATTTCATCAAATCACATCTCTACTCACCTTCACCTGTCGTGTGAGTGGGTTATAACATTTATATCCCTTTTGCTCAAGGGAGTGTCCAATGAATACACACTTTTCTGCTTTTGGATCAAGCTTCATCCTCAATTCATCTGGAACATGTACATATGCAATACAGCTAAAAACTTTTTTATGTGATAAGTTTGGATTTTTACGTGTAAACTTCTCTTTAGGCGTAACTTGATGTACAACAACAATTGGTTTTTGTTCATGATGTATACAGCAGTATGAACAGCTTCAACCCAATAACAATGAGGCATATTGTTCTCAACCATTAAGGCTCTTGCTATTTTTGCAATATGACTATTTTTGCATTCAGCAATGCCATTGGTGTGTGTGTGCATGAAAATTGATGCCAAATTCCATGATTTTTTAGGAAATTGGTGAACTCATTTGAAATGTATTCACGTCCTCCATCAAATCTTAATGTCTGAATATAATTCCCTGTCTGCTTTTCCACCGTAGCTTCAAAAATCTAGAAGTGAGTGAACACCTCACTCTTCTCTTTCATGAAATATACCCACACTTTTCGTGTATGGTCATCAATGAAGGTAACATAAATCTTGCAACCACCCATAGATGTGGTCTTTCTTGGACCCCAAACATTTGTATGTACTATTTCTAGTATGTTCTCACTAACATGCTTGTCATGTGGAAATGATGCTCTTGACTGTTTTCCAAATTGACATGCTGCACATAACTTTTGCATCTCTGCAACCTTGAAATTTGGTAGTGCATGGACAGTCTCCTTTGACTACATCAATTTCAGCCTTTTCAAGTTTGCATGTCCAATCCGTTTGTGCCAAATCTCTATATCAAGAGTGATTCCTGCACCTTTTGCAAACATGGCTACATTCATTTTAGGTATTTTCATATTTAAGGTGAACATCCTACCCACTTTGTTTCCTTTGGCAATCAATCTTCCAACCCGTTTGTATTCTTCTACATATAACCCATCAACATTGAGCCTGACTTGTAATCCTTGGTCAACCATTTGTCCAACAAAATCCAGATTCTTTGTTATATTTGGAACATGCAGCACATCAGCAAGGTGTTTTACCTTCCGGTCCTCCATAGACAATGCTATGTTTCCTGTATGCTCAATAGGGTGTGATGTGTTATCACCTGTTTCAACATATCCACGAACTATCAATTTCTACAAAGTAGTGAACCATTCTGCATGAATGGTCATGTAATTTGAAGCACCTGAATCAACATACTAGACATTATCATTCAATTTTGAAACACCAGTAGACATCGTATTCATCATGTGATGTTGAACCATGAACAACTTCTCAAAATCATCTGCACTTGCGTAGGCATAGTTGTTTTGCTGCCTTCTATTATTTTGATTCTTCAACCTGTAATCTGCATGTTCAAAGTATCCAGGTTTACCACAGTTCCAAGATCCCTTACTATCATTACCTCAATAATTTCTTTGGAATTTTTGTGATCTCTTTGGCTCCCCCTGCCTTGAAATTATCCTCTTCCTCTTGCATGATTCTCCTGTTGACCTTGGTCTTGGTTACTGTTTCCTCTTCCACTTTCAAAACCTCTACGTTTGCCTCTTCCTCTGCTAGAGTAGAATACCTGCTTAGAACTGGGCTTTCCTTGGGCGTTTGAATCCTCACCAAGATTCTTTTCTTCAATAATCAGCATGGATACCAAATCAGCAAAATTTGGAATATTTTCTCTGGTCTATATAGAAGTTCTGAACTCCTTATATGCAGCTCCTAAACCACGAAGGCACACTTCCACCTTATCATCATCATCTACACTCACGCCAATAGATGCAAGTGACTCACATATGCTTTTGATTTTTAGGGTGTAGTCACTTACTGACATGCCCTTCTTCTCCAATGTGTGCAACTCGATCTTGAGTTGCAATTTCCGTACCTTTGTATTGGTCTCATAGAATGTGACCAAACTGTTTCAAGCCTCTTTCGGAGTCTTGGCATCCTGTATCCTCAATGAAGTGTCCCTGACATTTATCGGCATGACCACTATACATGTTAGAGAAATGAAAAAGTGATATGTGTCATCCTAGATCATGTTGAGCTTGATATCTCAACAAGATCAAGCTAAAGCATAATGGCTTCTTTATTCCTGACATCCCTAGAATCTACAATAAGAAGATAACACCAAGATAGGGACTCATTTGATTGAACATTCCTCATGATTTTATACTATTTGATATTTTCCTCTTAATGATGTCCTTGAATCCATTATAAACACATGTATATCTTCATAAACTAATCAACAAGGTGTTCGAAAGCTTAAATAATCAATTTCTTGATGAATTTGTCATGATGTTGTAAGGAGACAATTGCATGCCAAATATGCAATCGTATGGTGTTGAGACACAACTTGAAGCCCTCTAGATGAGATAAGTTTGAGCAGTGTGCATATGCTCTACCAAGTTGTGCTTTAGGATGTAGCACTCAGCTATTATAGAGACCTTGTATCGACATGGCGCAGTGTACAACATATTGCTTGTAATTGGGCAACAACCTTTGTTCTATCCTTTGCACTTGTGGAATAGCTTTAAAGATTTAGCTTTCTTGCATTATGAGGCTAATTCATCTTTTCCAATATATGAAGGTAGAGATTGGAAGTGCATAGTTACATTGCCCATGAATATGAACTTAAAGGCTCATGAAGGGGTAACTCACTTCTCAATGTACCATCTAGGTCTCAAAGTCTAAGAAAGAATATTTATGTTGTGGAAGAAATGCTTATTTCATTTTGACTCTAGAACCTAATGCTAGAGTTCACTTTACTAGGAAGCCTTTGTATCTAGAACATTGACATCGTCTTGAGGGAGTGAATCATTTAGTTGGTGGGGTTCCAATTCTACTATGGTCACTTATGGTTCAGGGACTAGTTCATTAAGTTGGTGCCTTCGTAATGTTTGTTGATGGGATTGCAACACCTTTTGAAATTTTTCCTTCTCACATATGTGTAGGAAGAAGAATATTAAGAATTTTTTCTCGCAACTTCCAAGAAACTTCTATTATGATTCATGAAAGTCGAAATGATAAGAACCTCTGCCCATAGGTGACAGTAGTGTCCAAGAGGATTCTTTGGAATATGCAACAAAGAAAAATTTTTCTTTGCTAACATGTATGGTCCTTTTTAAAGAAGGAAGAGCATTGGGATCAATTTTACTTTGAGCTTTTTGGCACTCATATTATCTAAATATTCAATCCCTCACAACTTATTTACAAGTAATTTCCTTATGTTAGGCTCATAATAATGATGTTTGGGAGAGCCAGATCCTTGAGCTCGTCAAGTCCAACAATAGATTGTCCATATTCATCCTTATAGATGGTGGATCCTAAAGCATTATTATTTGTGATTGTGAGTTGAATTCAGAAATCACTCTAGATCTTGATGAGGCCATGAATTTGTTACAACATTCTCAATCATTTGACATATAACAATTTGTGCTCCTACTTGATCCGATAACACTTTGAGTAGTAGAGGTGTTATTGTGATCCATTTGTTTCAATTAATTTTCTTCATTTAAGAATCATACACAGAAGAAACCAATTCAAGCAAGAAAGGAATTTTGTATAGTGTAGTGATTCTTTTCTCTCTTACTTGAGTCTCACGAGTTAGATTCATATGTGGACACAAAAATTTGTAACTGAATCTTGTGAAGTCTCTCTTTGTTTGTGTCCACATGTAAATTTTTATAGCTAGAAAGAATTAGACCACAATTTATATAGAATTATGCAAGAAGAGTATTGTGTGAGACTAGGTTTATGTATAGTGAGGTTAGAGTTAGAGAGGATAGGAATTATTCAATAATCTCTAAAGTGGGAAAAGGAAAAATAAATTCTCCCCCTGCTTAGAGGTGGTTTTTGTACTAGATACCTTGAGAAAAGGTTCTCTTTAGTCTGACTATAGTGGGCAACTACTATACGGTGATTCTGGGTTGCAACTTTGCTTTGAAATTGGTTCTTTCTCAACTTACGAAAAAAACTCTTATGCCAAGTCCTTGTTCCTTTAAAAGCACCACGTTCTATTTGGAAATCAGTAACTTTGCAGCAAGTGATTGATGTGGGCTAGGGAAATTATTTGTTGTGCTTTTTGCCATTTTAGATAAATTTTAGGTGCTTTTAAAAATTTTTCATTTTTCCCTAAATGCCTATGGTTTTGATTTATGATCTTTTTCTTTGTTCTTCCTAGCAAAGAGCTACTACAAGTCCAAAGACCTTGTAGGCTAGCAAGACATCCAAAATGGGCTTAAAATTTACCTACCTTCAAGAGATGATTTCCCTCAATTAGAGCAATCATGGTCTAAAAAATATGTGTTTTTGGGCATTGAGCTTGCCAATCTTTCTTCAAATTCTAGTAAAACATATTCAAATGCCCAAAAATGAAAGAAAAACTTTAAATTGATCGTTTTAAAAAAGATGATTCCTCTACTTGGGAAATCATGATTTTTATAAATAGAATGTTTAGCAACCTCTTGTCCTTCTTGGGTTTATTTAAGCTTTTCTTATGCTCTAAGTTGATTCGAGTTTGAAATTCGACCAAAATCTAGCAATTTCACAAGGTGACTACCTAGGAAATTGTGGGTTGTAAATAGATCCAAACTTGAATTCTTCTCTACCTAATTTCCTCATTTGATGGTTTAAATTCCTTAGCTTGGGATTTCTCAAAAAAGATCTCCCAAAAACTCAATTATAAGGTCCTTGCAAAAGATGATTTCCCAAGAGAAATTGTGGTTTGCCAACCAACTCCTTGAACTATATTTGGGTTCCTTTTCTGGGACACTTTTTGAAAAACCTTAGGATCTTCTAGAATAGCCATAGTTATGCTCCAAGAAAAAATCGAAAAAGTTTAAAGAGAGTGATTTGTCTAGGGAAATTATTGTTGGAAGCTTCATCTTTCTTGTAAATTTCTTGCACCTTTTGACTTGGGCTACTCTTTAAGGATCACTTAATATGTGTGAACCAAAATTTTAGTAGAAAAAACCGTCACCTTAGTAGTCCAATCACTGCCCTACCAAAGGGGACTACCCTAGGGCAACTATGGTGTGAAAACATGACCTTTTCTTGCTCTTTTTGAACCAAACTTTCTTCATGGGATTCTTATATCTTGATGGTGCTTGTAATTTTCAAATTTGTCCACTTTTCAAGACGTGATTTCTCTACACGTCTTCTTTAGAGCTATTTTGAGTGGTTTTTGTTGCCAAATTTGCATTTTTCTTGCAACCTGCCTTCCTTAACATCTAGATTTAAGTCCAATGGAGCTACAAAACACTTCAAATTCAAGGAAACCCCTATATGAAGGAAGATTTCTCTACATTTCTCTTGCTTTTTGGCCTATTTGAGTGACATTTTTTCCCTTTCACAGTTCTTACCACGTGTTTTACTCTCCTCTCATCTTATTGTAAGGAATTGAACTCACAACCTCTTGGTTAGGAATGTGATGGGCTAACCACTTGCCCCAAAAGCCATGGTTGAGGATTACTTCCTAATCCTCTCTCTTAGGGTGTACTGCAACCATCTCCTACTATCAAGGGTGTAGCTCAACCATCTCCTACCTATCACTTTATTACATTCTTCCACTTGCCCCAAAATCCATGGTTGAGGATTACTTCCTAATCCTCTCTCTTTGGGTGTAGTGCAACCATCTCCTACTGTCAAGGGTGTAGTTCAACCATCTCCTACCTATCACTTTATTACACTTATTCTATCCTTTGCTACCATATTAGATAGTAAAAAATTCAAGAGATTAAGCTTATCTTAGACTTTGCAAAAGCTGATTGATCTACTACTTGCCTTCTTCACACCTTCCGCAAAGCTCTAAATGTGCACATTTGAGCCCAATTTTTGATCTTCCTAGTTTCCTTCATAAACTTTCAGGCCCATATGTGTGTAGATAAGGACGAAAAGAGTGAAAGGAAGTGTAAAAAGAGTAGAAATGTAAATAAGAAGAAGAGGGAAATATGAGTTTTCATGAAGATCTTGCAAAGTCTGAACTTAAAAACCTCATTTTACCCTACTTCTATTGTCTCCATGCCTAAATAGCTATGTAAAGAGGTAAGGATGAAGCATGGAGCACCAAAAGTAGATACCTCACGGAGCACCAAAACACAAGCATGGAGCACCAAAAGTAGATACCTCAAAACACAAGCATGGAGCACCAAAAGTAGATGCCTCATGCAAACGTTTACCATCATGCATGTCCGATAAGATTGATACCCCACAGCAATGCCAAAAGTCTAAAGCCACTTGTTTCATCATAGCTCACAAATCAAAACAATAAAGTTTTCAAAATCCAAAAAGCAATCAATTAGTGTTATGAATACGACACATGGGAAGATGGAAATATAGACACCTACAACAAGAGGGAGTAAGCACACACATGCTTGCATACATGCATGTACACACACACATACTCATAAGTAGGCAAGAGGAAAAATAATCCAAGAAGCTCTCAATTTTCCAAAAATAGATACAGAGCCACCTTACAATGAGTAACCCTAACCAATGAGAGCTCTTTCCCTTTTATAGATTTCAAATACCATTTGGAGGATGAAATAATGTTAAAAGATTACAAAGTTTGGAATCACTATTCCATTCATGCCAATGAGGCTCAAACACTACTTGACATTTACATGGCGGGCCCAATTTACAAGGAAATTATTTTTCTATACCCAGAATAGGTCTTGTTACAGGTATTTTGGGGTAAACAATGAGGAAACACCTATTATGAGGGGAATTTGAGATGGGAATAATTTAAAGCCCCTTTCCTTCTTTACTTCCATTCTTGTACCACCCTTTTACAATATTTTGCATCCTTCCACTAACCTTTAAGTTCTTTGAATTTGGCAATTTTTCTAGTAGCTTCTTGAGCTTCCTCCAAGACATCTAAATGGATTAAATAAAGCACATAGGTGTTGGAATCAAGGGTTGATGGATTATGTGAAAAGCCTTAGATACACACCAATTCAAGCTAGTCCATCCTTGAACATGAAGAAGGAACGAGAAAAATTTGTGTACTTTTGCATATATTTGGATGACTCAATCATAAGAGGAAATGATGCAATAGGTATATGGGCTAAAGGAGAAGATTGGAAAAGATTTCAAGATCTCAAACCATGGAGATTAATTATTTTTTGGGCCTAGAAATTGTGTATGGTTAGGAAGACATTTAACCCATGCAAAGGAATTCTCTCTTGGATATTTTATTGAGGCGTCGAACAAAGGACTAAAACCCCTTAATTCAATCCATGTATATAAATGAAAATATTGGAGCTATTTCATGGTAATAACTTGGATGGCATAACACCATATAGAAGCATTGTATGCTCATTGATATATGCTACTATTTGAAGGAAAAATTTATGTTACATTGTTAGAGTTTTATATCAATATATGCATGCCTCAACAAGTGAGCACATGGATGAAGAAAATAGAGTGGTTAGGTAGATAAATTTCACTATCAATCCTGCATTATTTAATAGGTATGGTGAATATTGTTAGGTCAAAGGATTAAATGATGAAAATTGAGCTAGATCCAACAATGAAAGGAGATCCACCTCAAGACATAATAATCTTGTGGGTATTTATAAAGAAATGTATTGTTGCTTTACCATCTACAAAGGTAAAATATAGAGCTTTGGCACTAAAAACATGTGAAGCTATGAGCCTTTGCAAGTTATGTGAAGAATTTGGTGTGTAGATTGCACCAATTAAATTTATGGAAATAATATGTCAAATATTCACTTGACATATAGTCTCATGTTTCACGCAAGGACCAAGCACATAGAGTTACACTATCATCGAGAAAGCACAAATTAAAGAGGTATATAAACCTCATTAGGACTTAGGAAGATATTGCTTGGAGTTTGCAACCAACCAAGATAAAAGGATTCAAGGATTAATATCAAGACGCATCTCACATGAACTTCAAGTAGAGTGTTGAAAGTCAAGGAGCAAGTCCATGTCAGCCTTATACAAATTTTGATGATGGTAATTATGATTTGGATGAGCAAATGCCCATAGAGCTTATTCATAAAGGGCCAGTGGAATCAACAAACGTCATAGGTGATGCCAAATGGCGAGAGTCTTGGAAATCCAAAGAGTCACGAGATCTCACATGTGTAGCTCAAAAAATAAGATCATGAAGAGGTGAAGTGGAAAACAAGGGAGCAAAGAGGAGTGTCTAAGTAGGCACGAAGAGAGATCACCATGCCCTACAAATATGGGTTATTAGGTCTAGGGATTCTTAATATATGGAGCCATCTTAGATACTTTGCATGGTCTTACATGAAATTTGGATTAGTAGAAATGCATTTTTGAGGGGAAAGAATCTTACGAGATAATCCTAGTTCATCAATCGTAGGTTTTCTAAAACTTAAAGAGCATGCAGGAATTGACAATTAGGGACAGTTCAGACAGGGCGGTGGAACTCCTCTCGAAGACGTGATTGCGAATCACAATTTAACATGTGGCATTGTGTCTTCAGCGGCACCACGGAGATAACCTGCTGAGTAATGCTGACTAAGCGGAACGTTTGAGGCTATTTTGTTCCGACCCCCCTCCACCCGCCCGAGGATGTGTTCCACCCTATATGATCATTTTTTTAATAAAATATTGATGTCCGTAGTGATCACAGAGGTATCACAATCTATTTCAAAAAAAGCTATTGGACCACGTCAGATTCAGAATGCGATACTTTATTTTTTCTGTTCGACCCTGTGTGAATATAGAGCCGGAGGACTCTTGGAGACATTCTTTGTTCCGCCCGGAATTATCTCTTTTCTCTGTTTAGTTCCACCGCCTCAGTCTGAATCCAGACTTAGGGTAGAACAATATACCATGTGCCTGCTTGCCGGAAGGCTAGGCCTAAATGCACGCAATGTGGAGGCCTGTTAAGGCCAGGCTATGTACATAGATGCGCAAGTGATTGCGTGAATAGGCATTGATCGTTGAGGGCATACGCTAAGCGATTGGTTAGAAGAACAACTAACATGGGGATTGATGTATTCGCAGCCTGGAGATGGATGTATTTGCAGCTGACATGATTGTTGCGTTCGAGTCGCCATATCCGCGAAGGAAGATGCATTCTGTGGCGCGGCCATACGCGCACCATGACGTTATTAAACTATTCGGTTGGATGCGCTGTACTATATCTCTTGTGATTGTGGAGCCTGGCGGTTGATTTACAACAACTGTAATGCCCTTTGCTTTCAGCTTGCCATCGTCAAAGGAAGATGCACTCCGTAGCACCGCTGTACGTGCATCATGGCTATATAAAACTGTGGAAAGAGAGATAATGCACACACATGCAAACACAGATCTAGGTTACAGCATGAATACAGATCCAGGTTACAACATGAATACAGATCCAGGTTATGTACATAGATGCGCAAGTGATTACGTGTATTGGCATTGATCGTTGAGGGCATACGCTAAGCGATTGGTTAGAAGAACAATTAGCATGGAGATTGATGTATTTGCAGGGTGAGATTGATGTATTTGCAGCTGATTTTTGGGTTGGAGTCGCCAGATCCGCAAAGGAAGATGCATTCTGTGGCGCGGCCATACGCCCACCATGACGTTATTAAACTATACGGTTGGCTGCACTGTACTATTTATCTTGTGATTGTGGAGCCTGGTGGTTGATTTACAACAACTGTAATGACCTTTTGCTTTCAGCTTGCCATCCCCAAAGGAAGATGCACTCCTTAGCACTGGTGCACCTGCATCATGGATATATAAAATTGTGGAAAGAGAGATAATGCACACACATGCAAACACAGATGTAGGTTACAACGTGAAGACAGATCTAGGTTATACCGTGAATAATCATGGACTTTGTGAATTGGTGGTACAAATTTTAGTCAAAGTCTATGGCAGCTAGAGATAGCGATAATTCCATAAGCATGTGTATAATTAACAATTGGCATTGCGACACATAACATGATTTTGCACATCTTTCTCTCTCTCTCTCTCTCTCATACACACACACACATGCACGCACTTTGGGTTTACAAGCTGATTATCCTTGCGAATTATGATTTTTTTTCCCCTCAAAGCACGCTTTAAATTACGAAACCAAGGGGAAATTTACAAAACGGTTCTTGCGCATTGAGAATTGATGGCATGCATTCTACACAATTTACTCGTATGTAATCTGGAGAGTCTTTTGTCAGACTAAAGATACTATTTTGTCTACCATAGCTTGCAGAGCACGAAGTACTCGAAGTCGTCGTAGCTGATGAGCAGGCATATTGATGATGATGATCGAAAGTAAAGAAAGGATGTACGTGTCTGCGGTGGGTTATGATCAACTAATTTCAGAAGCACTTGCGTGAACAGAAATGTATGCGGCACTGTTATATAGCAGATCTTCTTTCCAGGCAAAGGGCCACATCAGGCATTGCCTTTATGTTTTTAATAACAGAGAAATGATATTCGCATGCACAATAATACCTTTATATAAATATAAGCACGACAGTAAAGATCATAGCACGTCAAAGCACGTCCTTACCATCACCCTTTAAAGTGATCATGACGGTGATTCATCATGCGAATCCTGTAAATAAAACAGAGACAGAGAATAGCCCAAGAACACAACAACGTCGAGGGTAACGATCTTCCATCCAAAGCCAACACTTCTGATGATCAAAAGACTTTTTGTTTTCCTTGATGATCAAAAGACTTTTTGTTTTTCATAGAGGAAGTTCAATGTTGCGATCTACTCTTCCTTCGTAGCTTGAGGTAATAGAAACTACAATGCGAAGGGCATACTAGCCATGGGACCCTGCATCCCACACATCACACATGCAGGGATAGAATGCCTAGCATGTACTAGAACAAAGAGAGCCAGAAACTCGCTAAGAGTAGGAATGAAAAGGGACAATCCTAAAGACAGACGACGAGGTTAGTTTCAATGGAAGTAGACGTTGTCTTAGCAAGCATGGCTTCTACTATTGCCAACATAGTTGAACTAGAGTGCTTGAAAGCATGTAGCTTTTTAGCCACTAACTCCAACAGTTCCTCTACGTTATTAGTTTGGGAAGATACATTACTTGCTGTGTCATCAATTTTGGATGAGGTTTGCAGAATTTTTATGTCCTTTGCTAAGTTGTATTCCAAATCTATACTCTCTTAGACATTTGTTCAATGTTTGCACTCGTTTCATTAAGGTTCTTAAATTTCTATCGGTTAAGACATCCAGGAATAATGATATCATTTTTTGCTCTGTGGGCCTCTCAACCATGGGGCTTTTGTCCACATATTAATTAAACCATCTAACAATTAGTCTCACAAATTCATTAGGAGCTTGCTTAAAAAGATGGATCAAGGAAGAGGAGTTATATTTGATACCCGTCTTAGTGAATTCACCAATAAATTCTTCAAAGAATTATTTAATATTAACAAACCAGTTGGGATCCAAGGGTTGGAACCAAGGTAATGCAGTAATAGTGAGGGTGAGACCAAAAGAATCATAGTGGACGAAAACTTCATCTACCTGTTCAGCATCAAACACTTGTTTGAACTATGCCATATGGTCGTAAGGATCTTCAGAACCATCATAATGATTCCTTATGCACTTGGCTACTTGAATAGGTCGTGGCCTTCTCATCACATTAGAGGGTCTAGGCATAACTTGAATTAGAGGACATATACTTTGTCCTCTACCTTGTGGGGGTCTTAAAGGAGTGGGTGGTCTATTCATTGTCTCGCCCACCAAATGGGTATTTGGTATAATGTTAGTAGTTGATGTAGTAAAGTGGACATGTGGTCTGATTGGAACAATTTTCTTACTATTTTGACCTATGAATGGGTTCTCCTCAGTTGTCAGTCCCCTTGAGGGTTTTGGGAAGTGGTTGCTTGTTCTCGGGGTGGGAATACTAGTAGACCCAAGTATTGTAGTCTAGATCTCTCTGAATCATTGACTTTCTTTTCACCTAGATATGTGACTCTGGAAGAGTCTTCAAGATCGTGCAATTCATATATGGTGGCTGGGTTGGTGCCTTCTTCCCTTAAGATTGAAGTGGCTTCCTGCAATTTTTTAGTTCCAGCTATCAAGTAGAAGTCTGTCAAGTAATTATCTTGAGGGATTTTATCCCCTCTCCAAATGTTTACTACTATCGATCTTCCTCTTGGAGTAGATACTACCTCTCTATTATCGCTCCTAGTGGGGTTACTAGGGTCCTATGTTTCTCCTCTTTCATTGATTCTCTCATGATGTCTAGTCACTAAATATAGATGTCCTTCCTTGTCCATGTAAAATCCTCCCTCAAATTTCAAAACTACTCTACATAAAACTTTTGATTTTGTGGAGTTTCTAAGTCTTTCTATCGACCTATTGAGTCCGTCAAAGTATATAGAGACTCCGTGCAAGTTTGTAAAGACATATTGCAAGGAAATCCTATACTATCTTTCTATTGTTAACATGAGTTCCACTGAATGGATAGAGGTATGCATATCTTCAAAGGCCCTAATAGTTTCTTCCTCTAAGTCACTAGAGGTGTTAGCGTAGGTGGAAGGAATACTATTTTGAAATACACTCCCTGCGAAAGATATTATGCTTCTTCGACTCCCTAGGAAATGGAAATGGTTGGTTTTTGTGTTTTTTACTTTCTTTGATTTGTTCTTCTATTATCCTCTCAAGTCTTGCCAATGGTTGGGCTACTATGTGTTTGAATTCTTCAAAAATTGAAGCTCCAATCTAATTAGATTTTGTATACAATTTCCCACAATACATGATACTTGAGGTTTGACGATACATGATACTTGATGCGTCCATGATAGATGATATTGCAGTGCACGATACACGATACTATGTATGGATGATACATAATACTTGACACTTACAAGGCATGATATGATACTTGGATCCTTGCCATACATGTTACTAGATCTCCACGATTCGATACCTCTCTTTAGACGATACAAAATTCTTCAATGCCCATGATACAAGATTCAACGATATGATACCTACTATGCCCATGATACATAATGGTGAGTAGAGCACAATACAAGAATTATGCGTTTCATGATACACGATACTTGGAAAAGTATCACTGATACACGATACATGTACAAGCCCAACTCATGATACACAATACTTTAAAAAAGTATCGATGATACATGCTATCAAGCAATTGTGATACTCGACCATACGAAACACAATACCTAGGTATCACAATACATTGGGAGTGAGGTATCGATGATTCAGGATACCTGCCAAGTTTTACGGATACACGGGAATTTAGTATCGTGATGTCAAACTTGATCCGTCATGATACTTGGACATTTTTGAAGTCCAAATTTTAAATTTTTTATATATATGTGTTCCTTGTGCTCTTCATGCCACCCTTATGTGTTTGTAGCTAGAAAATTCTTTTGCTTTCTCCCTATTCATCCCTTAAGTGTTGTTTCACCCCGCATAAGTGATCAATCACGAATTGTATTATTTCATAGTGTAATGCTCACCCCAAAGATAGTCTCCTCCACTTCTTGATGCTAAAGACTTGCTAAAATCCTAGTTCTAAGCCATACAAGGTCCATGATACAAGTCATCTAGAGCATTCCATGATACTTGCAAAGAACAAGTGACTAGAAATGTAGTGAAATTTGGTTTTTAGTCTTTAATTGAGGCGAGAGATGTGAGAAGAAAAATGTAAAAATATTTTGTGATTTCTTTTGGCAACTAAGTGTCTAATCTGTTTCCAAATTCTCTTCCCTACCTACTAGCCTTAACTCCTCCACTCTTAACCTAATGCTAAAACTTGTCACACACACATTGAGTGTATGAAGCATCACATAGACACCTTGATGTAAGCTCAACTCTTCGACAAGGGTGCCAAAAATATGTGTACCTAAGCTCATGATGTTTTAGAGATTTATGATGAGAGAAACTAAATCTCAATCATCATTTAATGCATATAGAGGTGTCATTGATACACTCATTTTATTATCAATCCACGAGTCTAACCCTATCAAGTGTATGGAGACATGTGCACATGTGATAGCTAATGTAGGTAAGGGACAAGTAATGCATGCAAATTAGGAGAATCTACTGCACATGACACGTCTTATATTGTGATGTGTATCGTAGTACTTGGTGTAATAGTAGATACAAATTGAGCAATATCTCTCAACTCTGATACTCGAATATAGTCAATAGAACATATATATCATTTTGAATCCCTCAATGAGAAACATCCAATGGTCATATTTATAGCTCAATCGAACCTCTCTGCCTCAAGATATGACCAAAGAATAGAGTGCATGAAACATAGTCTCACTTCTACACTTCCTTAAATTCACACTCACACACACACACACACACCACGATAGCGAAAAGAGATGGGGAAGGGTAAGACCAATTCCATGCACACATTTCACACCTCAAGAACACACAACACCTCATGAAGAAGAAGTTACAAAGTCGAGAAGAAGAAACTGAAATTCTCCTAGTTAGCTCTTAAAAGTGGTAAAATGTCCTTACAAAAGTTTCACAAGTGACTCATATACATGTGCCCTAAATTTGGTCCTTTCACATAAGGGACTGGAACTTTCTCAATAAATCACTAAGTTCCTACTATTGTACAAAGGTAATGTTACAATCTTTAGGGATCATGCATCTAGAGGACTCCTCTAGGGCATTTACACTACTTCTCATAATTTTACAATTGACTTTGGGAAAAGAAAATTAGCCATTTATTAAAAATTTTGGGTCTTGATTTTCTTCTCTTATTTCGTTTGCTTTCCCATCTTTCAATCCTCTACAACAAACATGGGTATGTAGGTTGTTAGACTTCAATACTCTCATGGGAAAACTCTTCACTCATGGGCCTATAATTATGAAGAATGGTAAGAATAAAAAAGGTAATCAATCCTCTTTGCTTTACACAGATAAAGGTAAGGGTAAAGATAACAAAGCAAAAGGAAAAAAAAATTGATGATGAATGAAGCACCTCCCAAGCTAACTTTGCAAATAGAGGTAGAAGTTCAAGAGGACGAGGCAAAGGAGGTAGACAAGGTAGGAGGATATCACAAAGCTCCTCACTTTGTGCCATATGTGAATTATCCAATCACATTAGAGAACATTGTTTCAAGAACCCAAGGAACTAGAGAGGAAGAGGATACAATAGAGATCGATATGGAGCTCCTAGAGATAGATACAATAATTCACATAAATACAAAAAAATAGCTACAATAACAACTACCAAGGAGGATACAAAGGAAGAAGAGATTAAAAAAGCTACATAGATGATGAGTCCGAAGAGGATTCACTCGTGCTCATGAATATGAAAACTAAGGAAGGTAAACCAGATGAGCATGTGGTCTATACATACTGTGGATGCTCAAACCATGTAGTAAGGAGGGATGCAGTGCTTTAAAACTTGGAAGATCCAAAGAATAAGCATGAGGTCCAAATAGGTGATGACACAAGGCACCCTCTTGACAAGATAGGGAATGTAAATAATTCCAATGGTAATATGAATCTATTGAATAAAGTTCTCTATGTACCTAGTATTAATAAAAAGCTAATAAGTGTGGAGAAAGGCTCGTAGGTGATGTTCAAAAAGCAAAATCACCAAAATAACTTAATACTCAAAACAATAAAAGATCAATACATGAGTTTGAGTAAAATTTGCACTGAAAACGACCCACAGGCACACTACACAGACCAACAATCTGGCGTCTTGCTTCCCTGCTTATCTACTTTCCGCACTTTTTCATTATCAAAAAGTTACAAGTGTTACGCTACATCCTTTCGATGTGCGTCCTTTCTAATTACATTGTCAGGTAATTTCAATCACATTCCGGCAACCTAACATGGTGGACTCGAACCCAAATTGGTTAATTACAAAAAAATAACTAAGAATCATCGACAATGCCTTGAATATACATTGCACATGCTAATTTTAAAGTGCACAAATATTTCTGATTTAGTGACTCTAACATCTCCTGGAGAACGTGCCGTTCTACTAGATGAGCATCTATGCGTACCAAACTGGAAGCAATGACTTGAGAAAGCAAAACTTCACTTTGGTTGTACAAGAAAGCTTCTTGTAGATAGAAGTCATTTGCGAAGGCTGTGTCTCTGCGTAACTCTCCATCAACAATCTCTGCATCTATTCGGGAAAGGTGATCCTGCTGAATACCAAGTTGCTTTTCGCAAAGGTCCAGCTCCTAGTGTTGACATTGCATTGTCCTAAAAGAGTCTTGGCTCTCCTTCTGAATAGCTTCGGAATCTCTTTCTTTAACTTAATGGTACGACCGATTTCTTCATCTAGCACTTGATCTTTTTGGAGCAATTCTTCTCTAACTTGCCTCAGTTCTTCTTCACCTTGTAGTGCCTTCTCAGATAGTACCTTATAAGCTTGTTCAATTTTTGCAAAGTGGGTGCGAGTATTAGCCAACTCACAACCGAGCGCGGTCATTGCATCATCTTTATCAATCAGCACTTGCCTGAGAAGAGCAATCTCCACATCTTTAGGTGCAATACTATCATCCTTAGCTGTAACCTGTTCCTATAATAAACATTCATTTTCCGGAGCCACCAAAATCTCTTCCTGTAGGGGAGCGATATCTGCCTCTAACACATCAACCTTCGATTGATATTGAGTTTGGAGGGACTCTTGAGCATCATTTAGCTGAGCGGGGAGTTGCTTGGATAATTGAAGAAGGAAATCACCGATCTGGGCTAATTGCAAAAATGCATTCGGTACTAAAAAAGTCGATAACGGGTGAGAAGGTTTTATAGAAGACGTAGTAGAAGATGAAGGGGGAGAATAATCACGTGAAGAGGGTATAGGACGAGAGTGGGATATTGCAACTGAGTGATGAGGGGATGAAGGACGTACCGGGGAACTAGGGGGTAAGGGTGCCCGAGAAGGGGAAGGAGGAGGGGTTACCGGATTCGTTGTTGTGTTACTGTCAGTCATAGACTGGGGGGAAGATGGAGGCACAGTGGAATCAACTGTGTACGACGGGGCTTCATGATGTACGATGGATTCAGCTATCACCTCCTACGTAGTTTGATGGATGGTGTTATCAATCGTATCCTTTGGTGTTGTGTCCGTGAGGACCTCCTCTTGCTTGTCTGCCGTTACAATGTCTTGCACATCATCCATAATAGTGTTTTCAATGGTTTTTTCCTTAGGCGAGGGTGGGGTTGAAGATGTATGCAGGGATGAAGCTGTGTCCTGAAGGATTACCTTACTGGAAGATGTATGAACTTGGCTCTAAGAAGGGCTAACCTTCTTGCGTTTCTCTCGGAAAATTTGGAAAAGGTCTTCATTATCATCATCACAGAATACAAATGCAAGGGAATACAAACCACTTCCAAGACCCTATATCTGACTAGGAATGCAACATCTATCTAACGAAGTATAATAATGATAAACCCGAATCTAACTCGCTCACATGCTCCACTGAGGGTGAGCAAAGAGAGAGAAACCCTTGAGTTTATAAGTCTATCCTATTTTGGAAGTTTAATTAAATTTGAATCTAGGATCTATGCTGTTACTAGGCCACCTTATATCCTCACACACTCAACTGAGAGTAGTCATCAGAAGAAAACCATGTGCTAGCAAGGCCCCATGGATACCTAATAATGATCTTTCGAGAGATTGGGAGGGAGTTTTTTGAATGAAGCTCAGCCCTTGGATCATGCAGAGATCAATTCCCAACCAAAGCATCAACTAATTTTGATTACAACCATTGGATTCATGAAATTGATGGCTAGGGTTGCTTCTTCATATCAAATCTAGGAAAAACAAGGAGAAAAGAGGCAGCTTCATTCTCCACCCTTGGATTTGGTAAGATCAAGATTATTCAATCAATGATGATATGGATTTGGATAATATTATCCAGCTATCTTTGAAGAACTTGCCATTATTGCTCTTCCCCATCAAATTAGGGTTTATCTAGGTCAAAACACTGGTGGATTCCTCATAGCTTTAGCTTTGGTGCATCTTTGCACTTGAATCTGAGCTCATCTTGACTATAGAACATGGATCAATAATCTTTTTTCATGTGGTATCCCTTCAAGCCTCCAACTTGCTTAATCTAGAAAATTGTGGTGACCCTATAAACTAGCTTTCATTCTTTTTGACCTGCCAAACATGATTTGATGAGGATGAAACTTTGAAAGGCTATAATCTCAAATGTCTCCTTTAAGAATAAGCAGAAAAATCTCCCATCTAAATCTGTGTCATACAAGTTTTACTAATTTGGAAGTTTGCAAGGAGACATTAAGGTGTGTAGAAAAATCTAATATAATTGAAACTTTGTACAAATCTATAGCCTCATATGACCTTTATTGATTCCAAACCATATGATAAAAGTAAATTCCTATACAAGATTTCATAGGGCATAAGTGGAAAAAATTACATTTCTAGAAAATGCACATGGACATATCAATGTGCTAGAAAATCTATTTATAAGTGAATTCCAAGCTATGGAATACTTTTGGTAGTCTTTACAAGAATATGAAATTTCATGTGATCTGATGAGAGAGAAAGTTGTGCCATGATTTCCAAAATTTGACGGGCTTTGACCACCACCATGGATTTTCGTAATTTCATCCAAACTTTGCATGTGGACTCCCTTTGACATCCATGATGCACCTTAGACTTCTTTGGGAATTTTGGCTACTTTCATTGAATATGTTTGCTATAGTCCTTCACAAGTGAGAGAGGAGAGAAAATCTCAACATCATTTGGCCCAACTAAACTTGGGATTCCTCCAGAAGTGCCACTCTAGTGTTTTTGAAAAAGCAAAAGTACCAAGCATCAAATTCTTTCATAGGCAACACAAGCAACATTGAAGAATAAATTGATGATCATATGCATGAATGAATAGGAAACATGACATGAGGAAACAAAAGCACTAAAGAGAAAATTGAAATAGGCAATATGAATATGCATGAGCGAATAAGAAACATGTCTATGAACAGGCAACATTGGCAACATGTAAAGCAAAAAAAAAACATTATGTGCAAGAATTGATAAGAAGTGGGAGTGGTGAATGTATTGAGTGATTTAAGGCATCAATTATTCTCATTTTGAAGAAAACTTTGTAACTTTTTTCATAAAGCAGTCCACCTCAAATACAATATAAAGAAAGATATAGGATTTTCAAGAGACATCTTTCATCTTTATCTTATTTTAGATCAACTTCATTCCCACATAAATATGAGTATTCTCTTTCTCTAATTGCATGCAAGGAGATCTAACTAAACTCTACTAATGCATCAATGTGCCAATATAGCCGGTGCTTTATTCTTCTATGCCTCTTGAGCTTCATTTGCCTTGGAGCATCTTCATCTTCCATTGCTATCTTTTTGTTGCTTCTTCATGGTTTAACAACTTTATGGATACGTTCATTTTATTGGGGTGGAAGAAAGTGTAAACTTCCTCACTTTTTGGGAATCAAATAAAGTGTAAAATTCCTAGTAAGAGATGGCAGCTTATTCTTTTCGATGTCAAGGGAAGATACAAGGTAACATCATTGTGAGATTTCTTCAACAACTTTATCTTTTTACATGCAATCAAAGTTTTAAATGCAAAACCATTTAATTCTGAAAGAGCATATGTACCATTGTTGTTGAGTATTGATACAATCTATGGTCCAAACCATTGTTGAGTGATCTTTGTGCATGCATCATATTGAGAAACAAATTTATTATCATAAATGAGCACCCAATCTCCCACTTCAATTGGCCCAGGATGTGATACATGAGTTTTTATCGAAATAAAGATTGTTCTTCATTTAGGATTTCTTGTAATTTTTATTAGTATCATCAATTCTTTTTTCTTCCTATTCTAACTATTTAATGTGCAAACTCAAAGAATCATCAATAGGCATGTTTTCAAAACAAGGAAAGTTTGACCATGCAAAAATGTGATACCTGCCCATAATGACTCAAGCATGTGCTTCATTACTTGTGATTGAAGACCTCATTTTCGTAGGACTCATTGTGGATCTTTAACTATAACCTTAGAATGTGTGGAAGGATAATCATTACATAGGAAGAAGTTGTAAGATAATTTCCTAATGTTATAGAATCTACTCGTAGTCTAGCTAGGTAATGGTTGTAGTGTACTAAGATATTTTGCTATTTTACTCCATTCACCTTCGTAATTAGACTCATGAAATTACTCCTACTTTTATATATGTGCAATATAGTCAACTAAGGTCACATTATTTATGATCCGTTTCAAGATCATCATCAAATTGGGTTGTTGATAACATACCAACAAGTGAATTGGACTTACCTAAAATATGAACTAAGGATATATGAACTTAATATATGAGATCCATATAAGCATTAGGAGATGAAAAATTTGCTATCATTCCAAAGAGAGGCAAACAATTAGACTCAAATTTGACATTTGCAACTATGAAATATCCTTTGTCTGTTTTCAAACTTGTTACCATATCCCATAGCTCCCGTTTGACTACTAGATAATTTTGTTTTGTGTCATGTAAACTTTTAGCGACAAACCTAATTGCATATCTATTCTTTTCACTATCATCTTGACTTATGACCCAACCTATAACAATAGCACTAGTGTCAAAAATCAATATAATAGGTTTGTTCAAAAAATAGTATACATGCTTCCACATAAATGTCCAACAATAAGAACCTCATTGACACCAAAAATAGTTTTTTCTATGGAAAATGTAAGACCTACCTCGTTAAATCATTGAAATATTTGTTCACAATAAGAGATTTGGTCAAGAACAAATTTACAACATCAAGATGAATCTAAAGTAGTTTCCTTTAAACATTCCTTACATCATTTGATTGGAATATCATCAATGAAGGGCATGATTATATGATGGATAAAGTCATGTAAGAACCTACTCATAGCGTTTATCAATTGAATCACATAATGAGTCACTGCTTGAGGCAAAGTACACATTCTTACTAAGCCTAAAGGATTTGTAATTGTGATTATGTCAAAATTATCAATTGATAATTGGAATTGGTCATAATTAGAATACAAATCACTCATTGAATACATACAATGTCTTGAAAATGATTGAGAAGACTAATCTACAAGGGGTCTTATTCCTACATACCTTACAGTGACTTTATTGGTAGTTTAGAGATCTTGAATAAAGCATAGTTTCCCATTCTTTTTAGGCATAGTGAACCATCTATTTGCGAAATCTACAAAAGATGGCTCTTAAGTTCTCATGTTTATCTTCTCCTTAAGCATTTTCATTTGGTCTGGCACGTGAGCCTTTGGAACTTGTATGGGAAAAAGATTCCATGGAATATGTGGAATATCAAAGATAATCATGGGTGCAATTAGCTTAGGATTTTCACAACCTATCTCATGAGGATACATAGTAAAGGCTTTTCCTTGGTTACATTAGACTCTCTCAAATTTATCTCTCTTGGTTGGAAAAAGAAACTCATCATGTCTACCAGCTTTCACCTATTTGATTGTCTCATCTATGAATGTATGTCCTATGTTCTTAGTATCCCGAAGAATTGGATCATTTTTCACATCAACATTTTTTTTCATTATTCTCTTGGGGTAATGGTTGAGCTATGGTTTTGACTTTCTTTTCTAATATTTTGTACTTTTTTGCAAATAAGGCATCACGTGTTTAGTTCAATTTTGAGGACTCGACAACATTGAGAGCATACTCTTGCATTAGAGTGTACTCATAAAGGGAAGAAATAATAATAATATGCGAATTAGAATTTTTCTCAAGACATAACTCTAAATCGTCAAGAGTAGAGAAACAATGGGATGTCTTGATCACATGCTCAATGTTTTCATCTTGTTCTATGATTTTTTTGGTCTTATACATTGTTTGGTTTTTTTGGATAAAAGACTTGGAAACTTGACTCCTATGAAGGAAATCTAATTTAGGAATGTGGAAAACAAAGTGAAAAACTATTGTATAGGTCGGTTTATTGCAAGATTTCAAAACAATGTCAACTCTTGTCAACAATGGGTTCTATACAAATTTTTTATCCTATATGGCTTCAAACATGATTCAAGGTGCAGAATCACTAAAAACCTACCCGTGACTATGAGTAACAATAGGCTTCTCTCTAATCAAAAGTGGATTCCTAGGAGGTTTTAGTCCTACCATCATGACTTGAAGTGATTGCCTTCCATCCTTATACCTAATTCCAGCATAGTTAGACCGATCATCCATGCAATTATCTTGAATAAACAAGTAAAATTATTTTATGATTGCTCTGATGGATATAGGCACACAAGCACAACCTCCATACAAGGTATCTACATCATTATCTATAGTTCTCATATGCCAACCAAAATGTTTATCCATGGGACATTGAAAGTTATAATGTAATTCTTTTGAAATCATGTTGATTTGAGAGCAAGAATCTACTAATGCATTTAGAGTGATGGCATTCTTATCATTACCTATTTTAACACGCATCTCTAATGCACCTCTAGATCATTTGTTTTAAGTGACTTTCACCATTGTTTGCATGATTTTTATGGCCAAGTTGAATAGGCCCTAATAAATGTTTATTGACATTTACTTCATCATCCTCAAGGTCTTGTTCATGAGACTCATCAAAGTTTAAGGCTTCATTCAGAGATTGACCTTGATTTAACTAATCTTGCATCTTAGTATGTAGATTAAGTAGAAACCTCTTCCTTTAAAATATTCAAAAAAATTTGCCTCATCTAGTAAAGCAAAGTTAGCTAAATTTTCAATGTTACCTATTTCTTTCATATGAATAAGAGTTTCATGGTTGATATTACAAAGGCCAAAGATCTATTTTCTATTGGAAACAATGTCAGCTTCAGCATGAATGCCTAATTTCAAAAAATCTTTATTTTTTGAAAGCATTTCCCATAAATTGTTTTCATCAAAATTCTTATTGAGTATTCTTAAATTCTTTAAGGAATGCTATACATATATAATACTTTTAAATCCGAGCACTTTAAGCCCCTCAAATAGTAAACCTTGATTTGCTTCTTTTAGAAGCTTTTCATTTCTTCCACACATACAATCTCCTTTAAACTTGGAAGAATCAATCAAATCGAGGGTCTAAACTATAAGCACCTAGTTTTAGTGAAAAAAACTCTTACGTGCTACTTTTAGCAAGTTTTGTGCCAAATATTTATACCCATGTTAGCTATTGCTCTTGTGGATCAATGATGATCATAGAGGATTCATCAAAGATAGATCCACTCTTGAAACTATAATTTATGTTCCGAAGGATTTAGATTATGTAAAGGAATGTCCCCAAAACATTCTCTTCTTGAAGATTGATTTTGACAAAGCTTATAACATTCTTGAATGGGATTACATCCTTTGATCTCCAAGGACCTTGGATATGATGCTTAGTCTATCAAAATGTTTTACATGTTGTTGGTAAATGTTTTCTCTTATATCAACATTAACAACCAACTCTCATCGGCTATTTTGATAAATCCCAATATCAAATAAGGTTGCCCAATTCCCCACGTGATTTTTTCCATTCATGTTGATGGCTTTTCTAAGTCTTTGGAAATCAGGTTTGGCTAGGTCACATTCAAAACCTCTACCTGCCCCATGGCAAACATAGAAAGGTTCTTGAAGTCTTTGTTGACGATGCAAATATTTTTCTAGAGAATGATATTGGTTGTCTCTTCCATTTATGGAACTACCTTGAAATATTTTGTGTGGCCTCATAGTCTAGAATCAACCATGAAAATATATCTTGAGATCCCTTGTAGTCAAGTTTTCTATTTGCTAGGCACCCCTTTTAGGTTTCACAGTTTTGTTTGGGTTATAACTGTAACTTAATGCTCGCCAAGCTTGATGATAAGCTAAGTTACTAGATGGAAATGAAACTTAATTTGGTGGGGAAACTTTCTTTAGCGCATTCCCTTTACGGTTTTCTTTAGCGCAAGACCTTACCGGTCTTCGCATAGCGCCTAACCGGTCAACTAAGCGCGCCTATGGCGCTATACGGTTAGTTTACCGTTAGGTAAACGTTCAACTACTATAGTGTTGTTTTCGGTATTAGTTTCCCGTTAAGGTAAACGGTTCATCGTGTTGTAAACGTAAACTAATTAAGCTAATACTGTTTACGTTTACGTTCACTGTTAGTTTTCTATCGCTCCTTTACCGTTACGGTTTTCTTTAGCTCCATAAGGTATTAGCTTAACCTAACGGTAATAGCTTAACCTAACGGTATTAGCACGTTCAAGCTAATACGTGTTGTTTTCACCCGGTCAACTAACTACGTTTACAACACGTATTAGCTTGCTAAGCACCTCTATGGGGGAGATCCATATCAATCTGGGGGTATTCCGTAGTACTCTCTCCATGCCGGTGCCAGACGAAGGTCTATGTATACGCTTGGACTCGCCCAGCAGACTCGGAGTTTACGGGAGACAGCCTACTCCCAAAAAACTTCGTTTAGTAGGGCTAGCCGTTTAGCTCCCCTTCCAGATATGTAGAGGGAAACCCTGTAGTCCCGGTATCGCAGGACAAGAACCATATGCCAGAAATGCTTGTCCTCCTTTAAGGCTAAGAATACAAACGCTTGATTCCGCCCCCGTGTGGAGATATATATCTGAGAGTAAGTAAATCGGGGCATTACACTCTTAAATGCTACTGCGCAGGTACGTGTGAAGAGATGTATGTAAAAGAGAGCTGTTGGCGGATGGAGAGGGATTCGAACCCCCGGTATTTTTCCGAATACTTCAGTTTTCAAGACCGACTCTTTAAACGGCTCAGACATCCATCCATCCCAAACCCCCGCGGGATCATGAGCCATCGATAATCTACGGGAAAGATGCCAGCCAAAGCTAATGGTCTTTGTCAATGAACGCTACGTCTTCAGAGAACGCCGCCCGCCGCAGGGAATGCCCATGTTGTGGCTTAACCCATTTGGGAATGAGTTACTCCCACGGCAGGTCCCTGTATAAGAATCAGAGGGGAAGTTAGCTGCGAGCGAACAGCAAGCAGGACTTTCAATTTCTTCTCCCAAACCAAACTATAGATTCAAGAAGATAAGTTCCGCGTTGACTGTTCGCTTGCATAGCACCTGCTGAAGAATAACATTAGACTGAAAGCCGCCCCTAAGAAGAGAAAGCCATGTGAGGAACCAACCCCGTAGATTGATTGAATAACTTGATTTGCCCGCCGCCTAAAGGTTGGTAATGATTAGGGCTAGGCGATTAGGAGGAAATGGGATTCGAACCCATGATACAATGTCTTGTATGTTGATTTAGCAAACCAATGCCTTAAACCGCTCAGCCATACCTCCAGGGGGTCTCGCTCGGGGGGATGATACCCAGTGTTCACTGTATTACACCTCTAAAGTGTCGAACGATGCCAACAATGGCGATGGGTGGAGCCCTTCTCCATATACTAAAACAAAACCATCGATTTCTAAAGACTGCACCATTTACTACTTACTCTGTTTTTCTACGTTTTCGCGTAACCTAGGTAGACATTGAGGTCTAACCACCGTATACCCAGAGAGAGCTCTTGCCTATAATAAGAAGAGATCCCGTCTAAGGCATACGTACACTGTAGAAGGTGAAATTCTATTGCAGACAATTAATTAATGAATTTAGAGCTTTTTTTCATTCATTCAACCAAAGTCTGTTCATAATAGATTCCCCGTGTCTTATCAGGCGATGAAAGTCATCTTCGAACAAGACACGGGAACTCTCGTTATTGCAAATGGGGTGTAAGACCCGTTCAATCCCCATTTGAACCCACGCGGAAAAGTAGGCGCGGTCGTCAGTCAAAGAGTTTTGGCATATGCTCTTTACGTCTTACGAATTTGTCAATCAAAGCACTATGTTCGTCATTCCACCAGTGTTCTTTCTGTTGGAATAACCGGGTGTATGGTTTCATTATACATTCTCAGGTGGCCCCGCCGAAGCAGCAATTACTGCAGATATTAGGGCTGTATGCTTTTTCCACTCTAAAGGTAAATCCATACATAAAGGTCACTTCTGAGATAAAATTGGAAAATGAGGCTAAAGCGTTTTCTTTAGCGCATTCCCTTAAGGTAAACGCTATAGCCTAAAAGGTATTAGCTTAATGAACCATTCGCCGCGAAGACTAAGCGCGTAAAACAAGACCATGTTGGTCAAAACTTAAGCCTACATGGTATTAGCTTAAGCCTACATGGTAATAGCTTAACCGTTTAGGCTTAAGCGTTTACAAAACCTAAACGGGTAAGCTAATACCATTCCCTATATGGTCAACTTAAGCCCGTAACGGTTTTGGTTTTCTTTAGCCCCAAACCCCGACTTTAGCCCGTTAGGTCTTGTCTTGGAATGCGCCTAAAGTTGACCGTTAAGGTTTTACCCGTTTACCTATCGTAAAGAAAACCATAAAGGCTACAGCTACACCATGTTGGCTACAACTACACCATGTAGGTCTTGTCTTGCTACAGCTACACCATGTAGGTCTTGCTTAAGCGATTAGCTTAATCGTTTACTGGTTTTCTCTGAAACGTTTACTTATGGGGCGGAGCTAATACGTGTTGTAAACGTAATAGCTTCGCTCCATACGGTCCATAGGTATTAGCTTCACCCTAATCGGGCCTATCGGGCTAAAGAAAACTAACGCTTAACCATAATAGCTTAACTTTAAGGGTTCGTTTGTTCGTTCGCGCGTATTAGCTACACCTAAAGGCTACAGCGAATTAGCTTAATCGATTAGGGGCTCCGGGGGCGATAGAAAACTAACAGTGAACGTAAACGTAGATAGAAAACTCAACGTAAACGCTACGCCCCATACATAGGTAAACGCTATGGCGAACTAAGACCAAATGACATTGTGGTGAAGGTGAAAATGAAAGGTAGATTTGTCTCGAAGACATTCATTCAAGGCATAATCAATGAATCAATTCTGTGTTGTTTTTGGTTCTTAATATTTATCTGTTTGGTTGGTTTATGCGTGAACTGGAAACCGTGCGGGGGCAGGGTTCAAACCCGCAGTCTTCAGGTCATGAGCCTGAGGAGTTGGCCATTTACTCCACCCCGCGATGGATCTCTCTCGGGCACAGAAGAGCGCTCGATCGAGTCCTACCTGCGAGTTTTTGCCGAGGATGAACCCGAAGCGAGTACTTACTTTCGGCCTCGACCGCGCAGCGACGTGGGGTGTGGGGTTGACTGGCCAATTCCCTATCTGGGTGTTCTGTTAAACCTTACGGCACTGCTCAAGTTTAGGCGTCAGTCTGTCCGCCGATTTAGGCCCCTTCCCTTCTGCGACGCTTAACCGAAAACAACACGTTTAAGCATTTACGTTAGTTTTCGTTCACCCGGTAAACGGCCGAAAAGGTCAACTAAGCGAAAAGTTAGCAGCTAAGCTCAACTTGGGTGAATCGCAGCTAAGCCTTTCTACGGGTTCATGAATCGCAGCTAAGCTCAACTTGGGTGAATCGGACCGAAAACGAAAACAACATGTAAACTATCTACGTTTACCTATACCTAACGGTCAACTTTAGCCCCATAGGTTTTCTTTAGCACCTAACGTTTAAGCGAAAACAAAAACGAAAACCAATAGGTGCTAAAGTGTTTGGGAAACGGGCTAAAGAAAACGAAAACAACACGTACCCAAAAACCTTAACGGGCTAAAGACCGCTTTGCCCCTTAAGGTTTTCTTTAGCCGTTTCCCTTAAGGCTACAGCGTGTCCGAAACCGTTTCCCTAAAGGTCAACTTTAGCACCAATAGGACACTTTAGTGGGAAACGGACACTTTAGCACCGTATGGTTTTGGGTTTCGCTTAACCGTTTACTTTAGGGTATTAGCATAGCAGGCATAGCGCCTAAAGGCGCGTAGCTATTACCATGTAGGCTACAGCTATTACCATTATGGTGAAGGCTTAAGCTAATACCGATAGGCTTAAGCTATTACCATTCAGTCAAGAAGGGTGAAGCTAATACCTAAAGGGAATCGGGCGAACTACCTAACGAAACTAATCGTGCTTAGCTAATACCCTAAAGCACTATGCGTGCTAAAGAAAACCTTTAGGGGCGGCTAAAGAAAACGCTGTAGCCTTTACGGTCACCGAAAACCTATCGAGCTTAGCTTCGCCCCTAAAGGTATTAGGGCTAAAGTGTCCGTTTCCCTTAAGGTGTAGCTAATACCTATTGGGAATGGTATTAGCTTAAGCCTTTAGGTTTTGGTATTAGCTTAACCGTTTACCTATCGTTTAAGTTAAGCAAAACAAGACAAGACAAGACCAACATCGCGCTTAAGCCTGGTTTTCTATGTAGCCTTCACCTTTAGGTGTAGCTAATACCGTTTAGGAGGGAAGACCATGTAGGGAATGCTTAAGCGAAAACTTTAGCGCCTGGTCTTCCCTTCTTGACTTTAGGTGTAGCTAATACCTATTGGGAAGGGAATACCATTATGGTCTTGCTACAGCGGTTTAGCTGTAGCAAAACAAGACCATGTAGTCAAGAAGGACCATGTTGGTCTTGCTACAGCTACACCATTAAGTAAAGGCGCGCAGCGAGACCATGTTGGTCTTGAGCGCTGCTAGCCATGTTGGTCTTGCTTAACCCTTCGGGCTTGGTATTAGCTTAAGCCTACATGGTGCTAAAGTGTCCGAAACCGTTTCCCTAAGAAACTAAAGCACCAATAACTTTAGCACCTTAACGGGAAACGGCTAATACCGTTTAGGTTTTGGTAAACGCTTAAGCAAAACAAGACCATGTAGTAAAGAAGCTTGACCATGTTGGTTTTGCTACAGCTACACCATGTTGGTAAAGAAGGACCATGTTGGTCTTGTCTTGCTTAAGCCTTCGGCCCTGGTTTTCGCTGTAGCTTCACCATAATGGTCTTCCCTCCGCTTTTAGCGTAATAGCTTAAACTTAAGGTGCTATGCAAGCGATTAAGCTAATACCTATACCTAAAGGTAAACGCTACACCTAAAGGTAAACGGGTAAAACCTTAACGGTCAACTTGAGCGCAAAACCAATAGGTTGCACAAAACCAATCGCTAAAGCCTAATCGGGCCTTTTAGGAGCTAAAGTTGACCGGTGAGGTATAGTATTAGCTTAATCGTTTACTTAACGTTTTCTATCTACGTAAACGCTTGAACGTTTACGTTAGTTTTCGCTCTATCGTGCCTATGCAACCATGGTTGAAGCGGTTCCTGGTAGGCAGGTATTACGAGTCCTCTGTCCCACACATCTATCCGGGAAGTGTGGGTCACCGGTTTCACTGAATGCTCCTATCTCCGGTCGTGTGAGTGTGCAGTTACGCTTCAGATGTTTGCTATACCCATATCGACTCCCAGTTTCCCCTATCTCTGGTGCACTAATCCGGATCCTCAACACACTGGGATAGACGCGGTAGGGAGGAACTTAGCCTTACCGTCCGGCTGATCGTTCCGCTAGCATCTTGCATTCACGAGACCGTTCAACTGCCACTACCGGCACAAAGTGGAGATATGCCAAGAGTTGGCTATTTCCGTTTACGACATGCTGTTGTCGTCGTCATATCAACCACGTCGATTAGTCATACTCGCTCTTTAGTGGGGCGGAGCTAATACCGTTGATCGTTTACGTTTACCTAACTACGTTCGCTTAAACGTTTACTTATGGTGCTAAAGAAAACCGTTAAGGCGGCGGCTAAAGTTGATGAAACCGTTTACTTAAGGTAAACTTTAGCCCCTATCGGCGCTGCTATAGTGTTGTAAATGTAAACGCTTAATCGTTAGGCCCGAAGGGTTAAGCGACGGTTAGGGAATCGTGCTTAGCTTCGCGCGTTAGTAAACGGTTAAGCTATTACGTTTACAACACGTATTAGCTCCGCCCCATAAGTAGTAAACGGTTTTCTTTAGCGCTTAGTTTACTGGAGCTAAAGAAAACCTAAAGTAAACGAGCTAAAGAAAAAGTTTACTTTAGGGGCTATGCTTAGCTCCATAAGGACCGGTAGGTCAACTATCTACGTTTACCTTTACGAGCTAAAGAAAACGCTGTAGCAAGACCAACATGGCTCTTTAGCTCCTTTACTTTAGGTAAACGCTACACCTAAAGTAAGCTAATACCGGTTAGGTGCTAAAGAAGACCAACATGGTCTTGTTTTACGCTAAAGTTTACCGGGTAAACGAGCTAAAGAAAAGCCTAAAAGGTAAACGAAAACACGGGCTAAAGTTTACAAAACCTTAAAGGCCCGGAGGGAAGACCATTACCCGAAGCTTTGACCATTCTGGTCTTGTCTTGTGCTAAAGTTTCCGTTTCCCGTTAAGGTGCTCCACGTTTCCTATTTATTGGGAAACGGACACGCTGTAGCCTTTTAGGGAAACGGCTAAAGAAAACCGTTAAGGCGCGTAGCGAGTTTACCGTTAGGTTTTTTCATTCCCTAAACGTAGAAGCTAATACCTATTTGGAATGGTAAACGCTGTAGATTCCAAGACCAACATGGCTTGCTACGCACCTCCGGGCCAACATGGTCTTCCCTCCGGCCTTTTAGGCGCTAAAGTTTTCGCTTAACCGTTTACCTATCGTTTAAGTTAAGCATTCCAAGACAAGACAAGACAAGACAAGACAAGACCATGTTGGTCAAACCTTCTACATGGTCCTTCTTGACTGAATGGTGTAGCTTCTTGACTGAATCGCTTCTCAAGAAAACTTACTTAATGGTTTTCTTTACCTTCTTGACTGAATCGCCGCGCCTTCTTGACTTTAGGTGTAGCTAATACCTATTGGGAAGGGAAGACCATGTAGGTGAAGCTACAGCGGTTTAGCTGTAGCAAAACAAGACCATGTAGGCTACAGCGAAGCTATTACCATGAAGTTTTCTTTAGAAGCGATGTTGGTCTTGCGCTAAAGAAGACCATGTTGGTCTTGCTTAACCCTTCGGGCCTGGTATTAGCTTAAGCCTACATGGTGCTAAAGTGTCCGAAACCGTTTCCCAATAGGGAAACTAAAGCACCAATAGGAAACTTTAGCACCTTAACGGGAAACGGCTAAAGAAAACCGTTTAGGTTTTGGTAAACGCTTAAGCAAAACAAGACCATGTTGGCCCGAAGGTGCTATGCAAGCCATTAAGGTCTTGTTTTGCTTAAGCCTGGTTTTCGCTGTAGCAAGACAAGACCATTCAGGTCTTCCCTTCGGGTAATGGTCAAACCTTCGCTTTTAGCGTAATAGCTTAAACTTAAGGTGCTATGCAAGCGATTAAGCTAATACCGATAGGTATTAGGGCTAAAGAAAACCAAAACCAATAGGTGCTAAAGAAACCCGATAGGCTAAAGCGTAATAGCTTAAGCCTTTAGGTTTTCTTTAGCCTTTAAGTTAAGCGTTTTCTTTAGCCCCTAATACCTTTACGATAAACTTTAGCTCGAAAACTTAAGGTAAACTTTAGCACCATAAGGCCCGATTAGGGTTACCTTTAGGGAATGCGCTAAAGTTTTCTTTAGCACTAATACCTAAAGGTAAATGCTACTATAGTGTTGTTTTCGGGTTAGTTTACCGTAACGTTTACAACACTATAGTAGCTAATACGTGTTGTAAACGTAAAAGCGACATAAAGGTGCTATGCAAGCGTTTAGCGAAAACCAGTGTTGTTTTCGGTTCATCGTTAGGTAAACGTCAACTAACGGTTAAGCGAAAACTAACGTAAACGTTCACCCGGCTTTAGCATGAAAACTTTAGCGTAAAACCTATACGGTAAACTTAAGCGCCTAACCGGTAAACTTTAGCACCTGTAGGGTGAATCGAAGCCGCTTGCATAGCACCTTAAGTAAACGGTTTTGCGTTTACGTTTACCTTTACGTTTAAGCTAATACCTTTAGGGGCGAAGCGGTTAGAAAACCATTCCCTTTACGGTCAGTCAACTTTAGCCCCATAAGGTAAACGGTAAACTATCGCTCCAATAAGGCGCTTAGTTTACCTAAGAAAGGTGCTATGCTAATACCGTTAAGGTAAACTAAGCGCTAAAGACAACTTTAGCGTAAAACCAATGCTAAAGAAGACCATAAAGCGGAGGGAAGATCAGGCTTAAGCAAAACCATGTAGGCTACAGCGAAACCCGGGTAGGTTTTGTGCTAAACCCGATAGGCTACAGCGAAAACCAGGGCCGAAGGCTTAAGCAAGACAAGACCAACATGGTGTAGCTGTAGCCTGGTATTAGCTTAAGCCTACATGGTCTTGTTTTGCTTAAGCTATTACCTAAATTGCGCTAAAGTTTTCTTAGCCAATAGGTATTAGCTACACCTATTGGGAAAGCGCTTAGTTTACTGTAACGGTAAACGTTTTCGTAGCACTAATACCTATCGGGCTAAAGAAAACCATGTTGGGCCGGACCATTCAGTCAAGAAGGACCATGTTGGTCTTGTCTTGCTTAATATTACCTAAAGGTTTTGCTTAATATTACCATGTTGGCCCGGAGGGAAGACCATTATGGTCTTGGAATCTACAGCGTTTTCGCTACGCGCCTGGTGCCCCTTCGGCCCTGGTTTTCGCGTAAACGGGCGCGTTTATAACACAGTATTAGCTTAAACATAGTTAGTTTACTAACAGTAAACGGTTTTGCTAAGCTAAACTGGCTTAAAAGTTAGTTACAACGAATGCCAAATTTATTGACAAATTGATGACATGGACTCCTGTTCATCTGAGTAATGAAACAGAATAAAGAGGTTCATTCAGTTGGTTCATCTTCTTCTTTGAATAGGAAGCCCAACCCCAATAGATCTAAATTGCCTATTCAGCTTAGGCTGAGGCTAAGGCGAAACGCTGCTAACTCTACGGAGAAGAATAGTGAGGCGAAGCTAATACCTACCGGTCCTAAAGGAGCTATGCTAATACCTAACGCGCTATGCGTAAACGCTTAATCGTTTACTTAACATAGAAGCTGCTATAGTGTTGTTTTCGATTAAGCTATTACGATTACAACACGTAAACTATCGCTCGTTTACCTATACGGTTAAGCTAATACCAAAACCTAAACGGTTTTCTTCGCCCATAAGGCTAAAGCGTTTTCTTTAGCACGCTACACGCCTAAAGGGTATTAGCTTAGCTCCATAAGTAAACGTTTAAGCGAAACTTTCGCTTGAGCCTACATGGTGTAGCTGTAGCCTACATGGTAATAGCTCCGCCGCCCGTAAAGGTATAGGTATTAGCTTCTACGTTAGGTAAACGGGCTAATACCTACCGGTCCTTAACGTTTAAGCTAATACGTGTTGTAAACGGTATTAGCTTCTATAGTGTTGTTTTCGATTAAGCTATTACGTTTACTTTAGTTTTCTATCGCTCGTTGACAAAACCATGTTGGCCCGGAGGGAAGACCATGTAGGCGCTAAAGAGACCATTCAGTCAAGAAGGACCAACATGGTCTTGTCTTGCGCTAAAGAAGACCATAAAGCGGAGGGAAGACCATGCTAGAGCTACACCATGTAGTAAAAAGGGTTGCTACAGCTACACCATGTAGGCTACAGCCCCTAAAGCGCTATGCGTGCTAAAGCCGATAGGCTTAAGCTATTACGCTTAACTTTTAGGTTAAGCTATTACGCTGTAGCCTTAAAGTGAAGCGAAAACGCCTTAACGTAGAAGCTAATACCTAAAGTAAGCATTTTCTTTAGCGCTGGCTTAAGCTAATACCTTTTAGGCATTTTCTTTAGAAACCGAAACCGTTTCCCTAAAGGGACACTTTAGCACCTTTAGGACAAGCGCCTGCCCCTAAAAGTTAAGGTGCTATGCCAGCGATGTTGGTCTTGTTTTGTTTTCTTTAGCCCAGCGCTAAAGAAGACCATTACCCGGAGGGAAGACCATGAAGGGAATGCGCTAATGTTAGTTTTCTTTAGCTCGTTGACAAAACCTATTGGTGCTTTAGTGTCCGTTTCCCGTTAAGGTGCTAAAGAAAACCTATTGGTGCTAAAGTTGACCTTTAGGGAAACAAAAACGGACACGCTGTAGCCTGGGAAACGGCTAAAGAAAACCTAAAAGGCCCATCCGGAGGGAAGACCATTACCCGGAGCTTTGACCAACATGGTCTTGGAATCTACAGCGTAATACCTTAATGGGCAAGGAGGGAAGACCATGTAGGGAATGCTTAAGCGACCGGTTAGGTCTTGTTTTACGCTAAAGTTTCGCTGTAGCCTACATGGTGTAGCTAATACCTATTGGCTAAAGCTACACCATGTAGGGAATGCGCTAAAGTTTTCTTTCGCGCAAAACCTTTTTTAAAGGGGCGAAGCTAAGCGCCATAAGTAAACGTTTAAGCGAAACGCTGTAGCAAGACCAACATGGCTTGCTACGCACCTCCGGGCCAACATGGTCTTCTTTAGCCCGTAAAGGTATAGGTATTAGCTTCTACGTTAGTTTTCGTAAAAACGTTTACGTTTACCTTCACGATTAAGCATTTACTAATACCTTTAGGGAAACTTTAGCTCTAATACCTTAACGGTATTAGCATAGCTCCATAAGTAAACGGTAAACTAACCCGTTTACCGGTATTAGCTTAATCGTTTACTTAAGGTGCTATGCAAGCGGCTTAAACGTAGTTAGTTTACCGGTTAGGTATTAGCTTAAACGTGTTGTAAACGTAAAAGCGACATAAAGGTGCTATGCAAGTTGAACGCGCAGCGTTTATGGCATGATCGCTCGCTACGCGCCTTTTGTTGATCTAAAGGCGCGTAGCGAGTAATTTGTACGTGGGATTTTTGCTTTTTCCGGGATTGAATAATCCATGAATATGAAAAAGCGTAGCCATTCGGCCTTTCCAAAGGTCTCAATCTGTATGGAAAAGATGATCTTCCCGGTGATTTCGAGAACCCCTTTTTGGTAGCTATTTGTTCTAATTGCTCCTCGTGATGCCGCGGAACCTTGGTAATTGGGATTTTAGGATGCAGCCATATCTATGATGTAAGGAATAATTGACCCGCATCACGATATTCCGGTCTTCTTAATCATTATTTTGATCTTTGTATTATGGATATTGATCCTCACTTTATGGCATCTCCATTATTGAAGAAACCCCATTCCTTCAAAAATGGTTCACGGAAGAAGAAAACCGCTGTTTTGGGATGATCAAATTTCTTTCTTACGCTTTTGGCGCCTTACCCAACATTGAATCAGTGCCCGGTAACCTGCAGGTTGTCCACCAAGTTAGAAGCTAAGCTAAACTTGGAGCTAATACCTCGCATAGCGCCTTAACGGGCTAAAGAAAACGCTGTAGCCTAACCGGGAAACACCCGTAACGGTTTTGGTTTTCTTTAGCTCCTGCGCTAAAGGAACCTATACCTATCGGGCTAAAGAAAACGCTGTAGCGTTTACGCTGTAGCAAGACAAGACCAGAATGTCCGGGTAATGGTCTTCCCTCGCCTTTAGGTGTAGCTAATACCTACAGGGGCGAAGCGGTCAACTTTAGCCCGTTAAGGTTTTGCTTAATATTACCATGTTGGTTTTGCTTAATATTACCATGAAGTAAAGGCTACAGCTACACCATGTAGTTACAAAGAAGCTTGACCAACATGGTCTTGTCTTGCTACAGCTACACCATGTTGGTTTTGCTACAGCTACACCATGTAGGGAATGCTACAGCTACACCATGTAGGTGAAGCTACAGCTACACCATGTTGGTCTTGAGCTAAAGAGCCATGTTGGTGAAGCTAAAGAGACCATGTTGGTCTTGGAACAACGTTTACCTATTGGCTTCCCTTCTTTACTACATGGTCTTGTTTTGTTTTCTTTAGCGCAAAACCAATAGGAAACTTGCCTAAGAAAGGGAATGCGCTAAAGAAAACCAAAACCTAAAAGTTAAGAGAGTTGTAGCAAGACAAGACAAGACAAGACAAGACAAGACCAACATGGCTTGCATAGCACCTTCTACATGGTCCTTCTTGACTGAATGGTGTAGCTTCTTGACTGAATGGTTTTGCTTCTTGACTGAATGGTTTTGCTTCTTGACTGAATGGTTTTGCTTCGCCCCAATAGGTATTAGCTTCTACGTTTAGGTTTTGTTTTCTTTAGCCCCAAACCCCGGTTTTCTTTAGGTTAGGTTTTACACTAAAGTAAACGCTGTAGCCCGGGGCGAAGCGAACGGCGCATTCTCGGTATTAGCTTAAGCCTAAGAAAGGCGCTAAAGAAAATGTTTCCCATTCTTTAGCTCCATAAGGTAAACTAAGCGCTTAGCTAATACCCTATTAGGTTTTGCGCTTAGCTAATACCCTTAAAGGAGGGAAGACCATTACCCGAAGGGAAGACCATTAAGGTCTTGTCTTGGAATGCGCTAAAGTTGACCGGTTAGTTAGGGAATGCGCTAAAGGTTTTGCTAAGCTAAACTGGCAAGCGATTAGCTCGGGTTGGAAAGGCTGGCAAAGGCAAATCAACGGTCAACCAACGCGGCTCTTTTCCATTAGGGTTGTTTGCTCTCATATCTCTTCACCTTTTCCGGTAGTCTATCTTGTTTTTCATAATACCTGTTTGTTTCGCTTCTATGTTGACTAACGTAAACGCTTAAATGTATGCGTTTACTGTGTTGTAAACGTTTACTTAATGTATTAGCTTAATAGTTGATTGACTAGCGTATTAGCCCAAAAACAACACGTATTAGCTTAAACGAAAACGTTAGTAAACGATGTTTACAACACTATAGCAGCTAATACCGTAAAGGAGCGATAGTTTACGTTTCCCGTAAAGGTATTAGCATAGCTCTAATACCGTAACGGGAAACTTTAGCACAAACAAACCGTTTCCGTTTCCCTAACAAACTTTAGCGCCTTATGGAGCGTAGCTAATACACGGCATTTTCTTTAGCACCTATACGGTAAACTTTAGCACCTAAAGGTTTTTGTTCGCTACGCGCCTTAAGTAAATGTAAACGTTTTCGCTTTTACGTTTACTGTTAGTATTAGCTAATACGCCTAATACTGATAGTATTAGCTTAAACGTTTACTGAACGTATTAGCTAGCCTTGTTTTTTTTGTTTGCCCATATGATACGATACGTGTTGCACATGAAACGAGGACGGGGGCGTAGTTCAATCGGTAGAACGCATGTTTTGCAAGCATGAAGTTATCGGTTCAAGTCCGATCGTCTCCATTCTATACAGATTAGCACATGAAAATAGAACTCCAACCAAAAGGTATAACGGGTTAGTGGTGATAGAGAGCTGTTAGACACTAACTTTAGCGGCACACACCTAACCCCACATCGCAGAATTGAGTAATTGGTAATCCCGACTTGCCTGGACATAAGACTTTCTTTCTAGTTAGGCGGCCCTGAGATTGAGTGATGAGAGATCAAGTAGCCAGGCGCTAATCGATCGCTTACGCTTACGCCGACCCGTAAACCATTACTGGGGCCCGCCCACGAGGTGTAGCGCAGTCTGGTAGCGCATCTGTTTTGGGTACAGAGGGCCATAGGTTCGAATCCTGTCACCTCGATTATTTCCTGGGCATTTCGTCCTTTGTCCACGATCTTTCTCTGCGCGTGGCATGGCATAAATAACTCTGTCCACGGATCGAACAAGCGCATTCCCGAAACTTCTCTGAAGACATGGCCTTCAGAGTCATCTAGGCCTTTCCGGCTCTTATATGGAGTTTTCTTGTAAGGGCTATGTCTCTCATATAGGAAATGGGAAGGGGGAACCGGGGAACAGCAGAGGAGGTACTACAGACCGTAGTGCTTCAACTGCCATAAGATCTGGCTGGGTGTAGAGTTGGTTCAACACTAGGTTTCGGTTATGGAAGGAGAAAGCCAAGTCAAGCACAATCCTGCCAAGTCCCTTTCGTCTAGTGGTTAGGACATCATCTTTTCATGTCGAAGAAACGGGTTCGATTCCCGTAAGGGATAACGGAGGGAATGCGCTAAAGAAAACCAAAACCATTAAGGTGAAGGGAAGACCATGTTGGCCCGGAGGTGCTATGCAAGCCATTAAGGTCTTGGAACAGCGAAGACTAAGCGCCTTTACGGTAAACGCTACACCTAAAAGGCCGGAGGGAAGACCATGTTGGGGCGAAGCTACACCTAAAGGCTACAGCGAATCTACAGCGAAGACCATGTTGGGAATGCGCTCAAGTTTTCTATTTGCTAGGCACCCCTTTTAGGTTCCACAGTTTTGTTTGGGTTATAACTGTAACTTAATGCTCGCCAAGCTTGATGATAAGCTCAGTTACTAGATGGAAATGAAACTTAATTTGGTGGGGCAATTGATGGTGTTGAAATATTTTTTATCTCATCCATCATTTACATTTTTGCTTTTTTGTGTGCGAGCAACAAGAAGTTGTATAAAATGGAAAGGATTTTTAGAAATTCTCTATGGAAAATGATCTCAATAAAAGTGGTGCATTGAAAATTAAATGGGAAATTTTCTTTAGTTCAAAGGATTTGAATGCTTTGACATTCTTGATATCGATGCATTGGCCAACAAGCTTGTCTTGAAATGTGTGTTCAAAGAATAGAGTCATGAAAAAGCTTCTTGCACCAATTTATTTTCAAAAATAGTAACACCCTCTCCCTTCCTTGGATCCCTAGATGGAAAGAGATCGATCAAATCATACTCTTCTTCCCTCGATTCCCAATTATCTCTAGGGGTGTGTTCCCTATGGATGGGATGGAGCAAGATGAATCCATTTTGTTCCATTACTGATGACAAGAAGTGGGGTGCTAGCATTACACACCATGATTCTATCTAGTTCTGCATTACAAGTATCAGGATAGTGGAGAATGAGAACATACAAATTGCCAAGAAGCTCTAAAACAAAGTTTTTTGTATATGGAAAAACCTATAAAACCATGATAGAATACATTGAATTAGATTTGGGGGCATTGAGCCAAATCAAAGAGTTGAGTTCAGAGATTGTTTCATATTAAGACACACAATCAATGGTTGGGACAAATGAAAGACTTACTTCCTCCTTGGTCACTATCCTCCTCATCTGAAGGTGGTTCATTCATTGAGAGAATGATTGGACTTTAGCGTAGCCTTCTAATCTAGCTGATCTCTTTCTAGGGAAATATGAAGGGTTTCTTATAAATAAGAAATAGAGATCTCTTTTAATATATCTTCAACAGGTCATATTATTAGAGAACTGGAGAAAATAAAAATCCTTCAACTTGTTGATTTTACTTTATTTATCATAATTTATTATATGCTAAAAAATAAAATACCTTCAGAAAGGATAAAATTATGATTTGAATCACCCACAAGAATTACAAATAACATAAGATGGATTTGTGGACTCATTTCGTATTAATTTTCTCTATGGTTGGATTTAAATCATTTGAGTTATTCCTAGAGCTATCTATAAGGCATTATATCATTCTAAAATAAAAAAATATACTTCTAGAAAAGCAATGGGTGAGATAAAAGATTTAACACTCACGGTTAGGCTCAAATTTTCATTTTTTCTGTTGAATTTAGTGTTTTTAACAGTAAATTTTTCTTCGTTCTTCCGTCAAACATGGATATATGATAGTTGAGAAAAGCAGTTCTCTCTCTAGCTTAATGAATCTCACAACATGCTCATTCAATAGAGCATGGATTTGAATAGTAAACTTTAGATTAATCATGTCTAGTGGACTACAATGCATATCAGAAATCTTAAGGTCATTTATCTACTCTGGGAAAATTCATCTATATATTACATATATATCTAGTTTATTATTTTATTTCCCAATGTTCACATGAGGTGATTGGGATATCACTTGGTTTTTAATTCTTAAGTCTTTGACTTACTTTGCAACCTTCACCAGTAAACCAGTTTTGCCATGATTGCATAATATATTGAGATACAGTATCAGTTTTTCTAGTGATAAGTTTTGGTCTCATCGCCTCTACCTACAAAATGTAGCATTGTGTTAACACTAATGTACATACTCGGCAAGCAATTTTTGTCAAACTCCTTTGGTCATTGTTGGTATATAGTGGTTCCGAATAGGATACAAAAGGAGATTTCAGTGAATGAATAGTTTATTTTATTCTACATCTGCATTTACACCATATATTTACATGCTTTGAATAGTATATGTCAATGCATCTCTTTTCTCTCGAACTTTGTTTTCCAATCATCCTTTTTACAAAATTTCAATTTGTATATGCGTGCATCGTTTTTTATTATTCGTAATACACTCACAATACTTACCATCCATAAGTTTATGGAATTGTTTATCTTTTCCGAAAATACAGTCTACAGATAAACCTCTCGCAAATTCTTTAAAGTAACTCCATACTTATCTTCTAGCCTTTGATTCATGTATGCCTCTCGGAAATCTCACTCTAACGTATGTCATCAGCTTCCACATGTATGGAACACTCCTTTTGAGATCCATGCCTTCTTGGTATGTGTCCATTTTTGTACTTTTCCTTCCACATGTGGGCTTTCGATATCCAAAAGCTCACATGTTTAGTCCGGAGTATTCTCTGGCGATGGATATAAACAATTGTGCATCGCATGAATGAAACGAGAAGTCTATCATATTCCAGAGGGATATGAGGGATCACTATTATACACACTACTATGATGGTAAATACACTGGATGCAAAAGGATATATATTAGCCAATGTCGGTTTCGTTTGAAGAGAATCAGAACAAATTCTGTCGAAAGTATTTCCACATGTGTTGGGAACACATAGATGGATAAGTCAGAAAGAGCATAACTAGTCTTCTAAAACCTTTCTCGGTTTTTCAGAAAACTACGAAAGAAACAGGGAAAATCCATATCAACCAAAGGAATTCAAAAGGAATCGAATATCACGGGTTTATGAGGAGCAATATCTTTCAGATCCGTTAAAGGCTGGCATAGCGGTCACGTACTTCCAGACATGTCAAAGCATGAGAGAGAGAGAGAGAGAGAGAGAGAGAGAGAGAGAGAGAGAGAGAGAGAGAGAGAGAGAGAGAGAGAGAGAGAGAGAGAGAGAGAGACGCATATGCTCTGCGTCCCATTGCATATGTGAAAAGGGGGAGTGTGGTAGACATTATACCGGTTATGTAAATAAGGACATGTAGTTTTGGATGTGTCTGCCATCCTAAAGGCCAAAGATTACTCAAATGTCTCAAAGGCATAAATGAAGGTATATACTATTCCTTATTCATCACATTTGGATCTCAAGATATACTCAGATGCAAATTAGGCATGATCTGAGGATGATAAGAGGACACTTCGGAATTCTTATCATTTGCAGGTTCTAAGCTTGTGTCATGGAGTTCCAAGAAGCAACTGACATTTGCATTATCCTCAACTGAGGCAAAATATAGAGGATTGACCATAGCAACTCAAGAAGCTATTTGGCTAAAAGAATTGTATGGAGACTTGGGTCTTGTGAGTTCCAAATCTCCCATATTTGGACATAACATACTCTCTGTGCACTTAGCAGCAAATCCTCCGTACCATGCAAGAACCAACCATATAGAGGTTCATTATCACTTTCTTAAGGAGAAGCTCTTGGAAAAAAAGAGATTGATGTTTCTTTTATAGAAAGTATTTAAATTATCCAAGAATGAAGAAGTAAGCATGTTTTAGCTTGAGGGGGAGCTGTTAGGACATCAAGACTTCATCATGCTTGAGAAAGACTTTCTTTTCATCATTGAAGCAAGAATTATTCTTTGTGAATTCCTATTGATGTATAGGTTCATGGTCACTTGTGATATCCCATGAGGATTCTTTAACCATGTAAAAGCTTAGAAGTCTCTAGAACTTTATTCTTGTTAAAGAATAAAATGAAAAACCGGAAGCTAATCCATAGATTTGAGGTTGGTATTCAATCAGGTATCAACCAACTACCTAGATCACGTTTAGCTTGATTATTTACTATCCCAAATTATAGGGAAACTGATCTTCATCACAACAACCAAATATCGCGTGCATATTTAAATTCAAAATCATTATGAGTAAGTCGTGAATGTCACAAAGCTTCTATATAAAGATTCCCAAACACTTGTACATTATGTTAGAGAAATATACATTCGAATTTGAACATTCACTTTGCTCATCTTCTACTTTTCTACATCATCATCTCTAATATCTTTCAACTTGAATTAATTGGTTCTCACTTCGTAGAGCTCCATTGCTTATGCAGAAGGCCTCATTAGACAAGTATAAGTGTCTACATATGTATACAAAGTTGAGTAGCATTTTTCTCAATAGATTGTAAAAAATAGATATTTTAGGGTCTCGGAATGTATCTCTACACATCCCTAAAAAGTCGGGACCACCATCTGTCAATGCTAACATATAATTGGAGCATAGCTTGGTTGTAATATTTTTATTGTGCATTATAGATATTTAAACCTACAAGACATTGTTCCCTTAAAGAAATCTGGTCAATTACAATCAAGCTGGGAAAACTAAGCATTTGAAGTTTCATGAATCAATAAAAAATAACAAGTCTCTTGGTCTAGTGTTTGTTCAAGTCTATCTATTTAAATATCAATTGTTTCTTATTGATGATACAAAGCACATAGGGTATTTTTGTAATATAATCTCGAGTCCATAAGGTGAATTTGAATCTCCAAGAGCAAAATTGTTGGTCCTATGCTAGTTGGCTGGACAAAACTTCAACACATTTCAAGCAAAGATTTCTACTACTCAAGCTTCTCCAAGTATTCGCATTGAGAGCCTCTCGTTGCCTCGTGGTCAAGCTCAAGAGCATCTAAAACTCTTCATTAATGAGAGGAATATGTTTCTATGGAATGATGTGGTTTGTTTATCCTAATTATGGCACTAACTTGACATATTTTGTGTGGCCTCTAGGTCTAGAATAAAAAAAAATTTAAAACATCTTTCAATATGCTTTTTGGTATGTCCTGACAACTTTTGAGGGCTCAAGGATATTAGGAGCTCCCTTGTGGTCATGCCTTCCATTTTCTAGGAACCCCTTTGGGCTTCAATGTTTCTATGAGCTAGTAATGGTATTTAATGCTTAACAAATTTAATGATAAGCTCTTTTACTAGAAGAGAATGCAACTTAATGTGGTGGGGTAATTCATGGTGGTTAACATTTTACCCATCTCATCTATCATCTAATGCTTAGCTTGTTGGTATCATAGAAACAAGGAGTTCTAGAAAATGGATAGGATTTCTTGAGACTTCCTATAGAGTGATCATTCCACTAGAAGCAATGTGTTGAAAATTAAAAGGGATATTTTCTCTAGCCGAAAGGATTCGGATGGTCCTTGCATCCTTGATGTGGACACCTTGGCTTAGGGTTGGGATTACCTATGTTCGTTGTGGAAAGGATGGAACAAAATGAAATTCTTTTGTTAAATTATTCATGACTAGAAATGTGTTGCTAGCATTAGACACCATGATTCTATCGTTTCCAATTACAAGTATCGTAAGAGTGGAGAATGAGAACATCCAAAGAGCCAAAAAGCTTTGATAAAAAGGTTTTTGCATGTGGAAACATCTCTTAAACCATGATAGAAGATATTATATTAGGTTGAGGAACCTGATCCAAATTAGAGAGTTGAATTTAAAGGTTTTTGCCTATTAAGGCATGTAATCAATGCTTGGGACAAATCAAAGACCTGCTTCCTTCTTGTTTAGGACCCTCCTCACTTGAAGGTGTGAAGTAGTACAATGGCAATAAAATGGAGGACTCTCCAAGAATCAAAAGAAAACTTGGATTTCATCACTCTTTCAATAAGAAGTGGTGTTGAGGGTTAGGTGGAACTAAAAATTCAAGGACCTTTGGCACTTGATGATTGATAAGAAGAAAATTTCCCTCATGTGGCAGATTCTCCACCAAGGGATCTAGACCCATGTCAAAGCGCCTCATGTTGCAAGGAAGACATTAGTGGCAACAAAGACTTAGCTGACCTCTTTTGTTCATATCCTAAGAGCATCGGGCCTCTGAAGTTCATTAGAAAGCTCTTTTTGTCGGCTCATCAAGTTAAGTAGATGTAAAATTTCTTGAGTGAAGCAATCACTTTCTTTTTCACTCTATGCAACACTAGTAAGAGTGAAGTGCTCTAGAAAATATGGAAGGAAAGATGTGTGTTTAGATTTCACAAGACTTCCAAAGAATGGTGGATATAGAAGCCCCATGCTTTCCTAGGTACAATGATTCATGATTATCAGACCTCCCTCCTTAAGTCACGACAGCCACTTTTGCCATGATTGCATAAAATATATTGAGATACAGTATCATAAAATATATTGAGACACAGTTTTGCTCAAAGATGTTAGGACATCCCTTGCAGTCATGCCCTCCATTCTCTAGGCACCCCTTTGGGCTTCAAGGTTTCTATGGGCTCGTAATGGTATTTAATGCCCAACAAGCTTGATGATAAGCTCGTTTACTAGAAGAGAATGCGACTTAATGCGGTCGGGTATGTTGATGCAATGAAGCCCAAGCGGACATACTTGATCACCTCACATAAGCTTGATGTATTGGCATAATACTTGGAAGGCTTCATATGTACAACCTCTTGTAATTTTGCTTCAAAATTACATTTGTAAAAGTGGAATAAACCCACGAGGAGTTAGGAAGCATATAATGTCGTATCATTTGGTAGTTGAGTCAAAAGAGAATCAATCCTATACTTTAGGATTCACTTTTAGGTAGAGATTTGAATTTGAATTCAAATCTTGGGCTCCAACAAAAAACTATAAAAAGAGGATACGAAAAGCCCACGTGTATCTTCAGATTTTTTTTATGATATCACTCATAGCTTGTTAAGGTAATTAAAGTTCCACAAAAGGAATTTTGTCAATTGATGCTGTACTCAGAGAATGGTTCAAAACTGTGAATAGGTGTATCAACCAAAAAAGCGAGTTTTCAACCTTGAATCATATGCCTACTTATCTATTTTGATCTTATCATTAGTGGATCATCTTCCAAGAAACATATGTGGTTGTTTATGTTTATTAGCTAGCTAAAGAGGCACACAACACTCTCCTACCATCACTTATAGCAGGTGTGAAGCAGGTTTTAGCTACACCAATTCGTCTCTTGTGATTATCCACCATCTCCTCCAACATGGTAATTCATGGTGGTTAACATGTTATCTATCTAATCTATCATCAACTTCGTAGCTTGTTGGTGTTGCAGCAACAAGGAGTTCTAGAAAATGGACAGGATTTGTTAAGATTTCCTACATAGCGATCCTCCCAATAGAAGTAGTGTGTTGAAAATTAAATGGGAAATTTTCTCTAGCCCAAAGGATTCGGATGACCCTGGCATCTTCAATGTGGAAACCTTGGCTAAGGCTTGGGATTAGCCATCTTTCTTGTGGAAAGGATGGCACAAGATAAAATTCTTATGTTCCATTATTGATGATTAGAAGTGTTTTCCTCGCATTAGACACCATAATACTATCTTGTTCCAAACCAAAACTATATGAGAGTAGAGAATAGGAACATCCAAAGATCCAAAAAGCTTTGGAACAAAGGCTTTTGTATGTGGAAACATATCTTAAACCATGATAGAAGACATTATATTAGGCTTGAGGACATTGACCTAAATTAGAGAGTTGATTTTAAAGATTTCTACCTATTAAAGGCATATAATCATGCTTGGTACAAAATAAAGAGCTCCTTCCTTTTTGCTTAGGATCCTCCTCACCTGAAGGTGTGAAGTAGTACAATGGCACTAAAATGGAGGATATTCCAAGAATAAAAAAAAAAAGGGATTTCATCACTCTTTCAAGAAGAAGTGGTGTTGAGGTCTAGGTGGAACTAAAACTTGAGGGACGTATGTCACTTCCTTATTGATAACAAGAGAGTTTTTCTCATGTGGGAGATTCTCCACCGAGGGATCTAGTCCCATGTCAAAGCTCCTCATGGTGCAAGGAAAAGATTAGTGGCAATGAAGACTTATGTGACCTCTTTTTTCCTATCCTAAGAGCATTGGGTCTTGATAGTTCACTAGAAAGCTCCTTTTCTCGGCTCATCAAGTTAAGTAGATGTAAACTTTGTTGAGTGAAGAAATCACTTCTTCTTTCGCTCTATGGAACAATGCTAAGAGTGAAATGCTTTAGAAATTATGGAAGGAAAGATGTGTGTTTAGATTTCAAAAGACTTACTAAGAAAGGTAGATATAGAAACCTCTTGTTTTCCTACGTACAATGATTCATGATTATAAGACCTCCCCCCTTTAGTCACTATAGGATGTTCATGCTAGAAGAAAATAAGCTAAAAAGCAAGTGTTCAATATCAAAACTGACGAAAAGGTTTTAAATCTTTTTTGTGACTGTGTCTAACATGGTTGTATCTTTTCCTTTTTTGTAATTAATAGGGAAGTTTTGACAAAAAAGAACAAGGTTTGAGTAACTACTGAATGATGTTATGAAGTTCCTCTACAATGTTCTTAAAGATGAGAGGAATAATATCTACTCAAGGATTCTTCGGTTGACTCACCAATTTAGGTTAAAGATCCTCAACATGTTAAAGTTTCATTTTTGTCATGGAACTCTCGATCTTGATTCATACTAGGAAATATATTCCTTGCAAATATCAATGAAGTATACTCATCACTACTGACATATTTATCTTATGTTATAATTCTTTCCAATATGATTTTAGACTGCATCTCTAAAATACTAATTAATAATGAAGATATGAATTTAGGATACATTCATAAATGGTAAAAGATCTGCAAAAATATAGTGACAAGAATTGACAAAGAAGAAGGAATACTTTGCACATCAGTTCACTTATCATGTGCGAAAGGGAGGCTTCCTATACATGTGACGCTTCCATCTTCATTTCAACATAGCCTTTGAGCTACAAAGAGCCACTTTTTTGCACTCCAAAACGTCTCTCTTATCACAAAATACAAAAAAACATAAATATGGGTAAATATGAGCCATGATCGGATAGAATAGAAGGCAAGTAGTAAATATATAGTGTCGAAGCTCTATTGGGCTGAAAAGTAGAAACGTGTATGTATAAAAGGAAGCTATTGAACTCATCTTTCTAGATTTAAAAGTTTAAGAATCAAATGAGAAAGAAATTTGTGTTGTGGGAACAATTATGAACCAACGTTAGCAGGTCCATTCATTTAGAGAGTGATTGGACTATAAATTATCCTCCTAATCAATTTGATTTGTCTTTAGGGAAATATGAAGGGTGATTCATAAATAAGAAGTACAGAACCTCTTAATATATCGTCAAAGATTAGATCTAGTGAACAAGAAGAGATGGTAGAAATTGTAGCTGTTTGATTTTCTAAGGTCAGATTATTGGAGAACTTGAGAAAATAAAATCCATTGTTTACTTTATTTATCATAATTTAATATGTGTCAAGCAATATACTACCTTCATAAAGGATACATTCAGGCTTTGAATAACACATTGAAATGACAAGTAATATAAGAAGGATTCATGGACTCCTTTCTTATCAGATTTTTCTATGGCTAGATTTAAAGCACTTGAGTTATTCTCAGAGCTACATGTAAGCTATTATATCCCTCTGAAATAAAAAATCTACTTCAATATAAACTATTGATCAGGAAAAAGATTTAAAATTTTCCATTGAGTTCAAGCTTTTTCTTGTTACATATAGTGTTTTTAAGAATAAATATTTTTGTATTCCTCCGCAAACATGGATATATGATAGTTTAAGAAAGCATTCTTGTCTTCTAGTGGATTAACCTCAGAGCATGATCATTCAATATAGCATAGATTTGAATAGTAAAATTTAAATACCTTTTCACGAAAGCATCAGACTATGAATAAGGGATTATTCATAGTCATTGCCAAAATTATTGATGAAAATGGCATTGAATGCCATTATAAAGATGATAATTGTACATTCATTGTTAACCAATTTGCTACGTGTTTTATGGTTTCTACCATGCTTTTGCCTCAGATGTGTGAGTGCATGGCCCTTATCTCAAATATCAAAAATTAAAAAACTTGCAATTCATTGCACACTGTCTTTATTCTCCCTATAATGTTGCAAGATCTAGGAAGTCACCAATGCCTATTCAAAGGTAATAATATGGGCCCGATGGCCTTATGAATGAATTTATCTAAGCCTTTAAAGATATTTTGGTGGCTTTTATTTACTGGTTTTGTAGGAGGATCTTAGCATTAGTTCTCTTCGGAGATGTTAAAATTAGGGTGTAATGAATCCCCAACACACGAAATACATCAAGAATAGAAAACTTGAGTCATGAAAAGAAGATGTGTCCCAATTCTTCATGGCCATGAAGAGAAGTTTAGTACCATCAAGTGCTTTGGTTAATAAGTCAGCACATTGCATATTAGTTGATACATATGCCAATTGAATTTCCTTGCTCAATAGCTTCTCTCACATAATGATAGTGAACCTCTATATACTTGGTCCTAGCATGATAAATAGGATTTGCTGCAAGGTAAAGAACTTGTGTTGTCTCCAAAAATCATTGGAGATCTGGTATGCAACCCAAATCTCTATATAGCAATCTAATCCATATGGCCTCTTGAGTAGCATTGGCCAATCCTCTATACTCTACCTCTGTGGAAGACAAGGCAATAGTAGGCTGCTTCTTGGAAGACCATGATATAGATTTGTCACCTACAAAAGATAGGTAACCTGAAGTACTTCTCCTATCATCTTTGCAACCTGCCGAATCTGCATCAGAGTATATGTTGATGTCTAGATCTGAAGTATAAGGCAAGTATAAGCCCTGATTTTGAGTGCCCTTAAGGTACTTCAAAATCCTCTTGGGAGCTTCCAAGTGAGGTGCCCTAGGTTTGTGCATAAATTGTGTTAAGACACTTACTCCATAAGCAATTTCAATCCTTGTCAATGTAGCATAGCTCAAGCTTCCCACTACACTTTGGTATCCTGCAATATCATCAAGCACATCACCTTCATGAGCACTTAATTTTAGTTTTACCTCCATTGGAGTGCTTGCTACCTTGGCATCCTGCAAATGAAACTTCTTTAACATGTCATGTACATACTTTCTTTGTGTAATGTAAATTCCAGAGTTAGTATAGACTAACTCAAATCCAAGAAAATACTTTAGTGATCCTAGATCACTGATTTTGAACTCCTGCATCATTTGATTCTTGATCTGTTTGATTCCATTAGCATCATTACCTGTGAGTATGATATCATCAACATATACACATAGGCATATTACCTCTAAATTACTTCTCTTAGTAAATAGAGAAGTATCTGCTCTACTCATGATGAATCCTTGATCTTGAAGGTATGTAGTCAACCAGTGGCTCCATGCCCTAGGTGCTTGCTTCAATCCATAAAGAGCTTTGCTCAGTTTACACTCATGATTTACCTTGATTGGGTCCTCATAGCCAGGAGATTGAGACATGTACACCTCCTCTAAAATCCATCCATTTAGAAATGCATTTTTTACATCCAATTGGTACATATTCCAATTCTTTGATGCAGCCACATTTACCAATATGCTAATGGTTGGCATTTTGGCCACATGTGAGAATGTTTCTTCATAATCAACTCCTTGGGTTTGTGCAAAACCCTTAGCCACAAGTCTAGCCTTGTACCTACTTATTGATCCATCAGAATTTCTCTTGATCTTGTAAATCCATCTACAACCAATTACCTTCATAGACTCCTTCTTGGGCACTAACTCCCAAGAATCATTCTCCTTGAGTGCTTCAATTTCTTCAACCATAGCTTCATTCCATTCTACCTTGGCCTTTGCCTCTTCATATGATGATGGCTCTTCAAATGACAAGTCTTTTGCAAGATAGATAGAATGCTTAGTAACTAAAGAAGTGTCATACCCATATCTGACCCACTTCTTGCTTTCCCTTTGTGATCTTCTGGTTCCTTGGTTAGATGATTCAGGTATATCTTCCAACTTCTTCATCTTGACTTTGCCTTTGGATTTCCATGCCTTGAATTCTTCTAGGTTGATGATGTCCTCATCATTTGATTGATGTCTTCAATATGGTTTGATTCCTCCTTGGTGAGGCTTGGAAATTCCTCTTCCAAGTCATAAGGAAACTTTACTTTCTTGCATTCACTTTCAAACCAACAATCATTCTCATCAAAGAAAACATCTCTATTGACCATAGATCCTTTGTTGCAAGAATTGTAGAACCGGTATCTTTTCTGATTCAAGTCATATCCTATGAAGATGCACTTCTTTGCCTTAGGGTCTAGCTTATCTCTTATTTGAGATGGTATATGCACATAAGGAACACATCCAAAGATCTTGCAATGCACATTTATAGATCATGTGTTGCTTGGATACATTGGGTATCCCAAGCGCACATTGATCTCTATATATTTGCTTTAAAGTTCTCTCACTGATATGCCCTAATCTCTTATGCCAAATTTCAAGCTCTGATAATGTTTGGTCTTTGTAACTATAAAGTGCAATATTCCTTGTATCTTCAAATTCAAAGGTAAATAATCTACCTGTCTTTTCTCCTTTGGCAGTTCTCTAGAATCCATGTTGGGGATCCTCCACAAATGCTCCATATTTGTTGAACCTGACCTGCAAACCTTTTTCCACAATCTCTCCAACACTGATCAAGTTCTTCGTAATTGTGGGTACATATAGAACCCTGCTCAACATATTTCTATTTCCATTAGAGGTTTTAACATTTTCTACCTTGATCACTAAGTGCTTGGTGTCATCACTTGTTTTTTTCCTGATGTTTACCCTTAGGTTCCTCAAGATTAGAGAGAAGAGCGACATTTCCTCCCACATGGTTTGAGCATCCTCAATCAATGTAGAAAAGATGGTCATCATTCATACCTTGCTTTGAAGTCACGTTCATGATTAGAAGAGAATCTTCTTGTTCCTCTGTATAGCTGTTGTAATCTTTCCTTGATTTGTAGCCTCCTTAGTAGTTGTTATTGTAGTTATTGTTGTATTTGTTATTGTAGCCTTGATGATGCTTGAACCTTCCTCTTGATTGTGTATATCCACCTCTTTGGAAACCTCTACCTCTCTGATTCTTGAAGTTCATGTAACACTCATCTATAGTGTGATTTGACAAACTACAAATATTACATGGTGAGGAGTTATAAGATCTCCCCCTACCTTGCTTACCTCCTCTGCCCCTACCTCTTGAGTTTCTACCTCTCTCTGCATAGTTGGCTTGGGAGGTAGCTCCTTCATCCTCAATCTTTTTGCTTTTACCTTTCTCTTTAGAATTATTTTTATCTGTGTATAGGGCAGAAGAGATATTACCTCTTGATGAATCTCCATTCTTGTTGAGCTTGGCTTCATGGGTAAAGAGTTGCCCCATGCGTGTGGTAAGGTCTGGAATCTGGATGTCCATGTACAAATCCATGGCAGTTGTGAAGCTCTCCCATTTGTCATCTGCCTTAATGCCATTGATTATTTCTCTCACAATCTGCTCCTCTTAAATCTCTTCTCCTATGCTTGCCAATTGATCAGCTACATCGTTGACTTTGGTCACATACTCTGATATGCCTTGCTTGGGTTGCTTTCTTTGAGTGGTAAATGCAATCCACAATTGGTTCTTCCTAGCCCTTGTGTTGGAAGAGAAATATGAAGACAATGTCTCCCAAGTCTCTTGGGATGAAGACAATGTGTGGAAGAATAAAATCAGATATTGAGTTAAGTAAGTATGACCTTGCTAATGCATCTTTGGCACACCATGAATTGAGTCTTTCATGCTCCTCTCTTGTAGGTTGTCCTTTGCTTCTGAAAATGGGAATCTCCTCATCTCCTGAGATGTTAGAGACTCCTTCCTTGCAAATATGTCTTCATCCTCAAGGACCATGCTTGGTAGTTGTTCCTATCGAATTTATCAATGGAAGAAGGAAAACCATCTCCCATTTTACCTTAAATTTTCTCTGATAGGACTGTTGGGAAAGATGGATGGATACCCCAGAAAATGAGTTGGTACTGCTAATCTCTGCTTTCTACTAGCCCTCTTTCGCTTCAGAGTTGAGTTGTACGCCCTCTTAGCTTTCCAATGACACTAGAGAAGTGCCTATGTACTTTGGAAATGATGTGAGAAATGATTGATTCAAAACAAACTACTTCCCAATTCAAACGTCATGAAAAAACGTCTATTTTGGTACACACACCTACTGCTTGTTAAGCTCAATGCTTCCAGTACACTAGGAATCAGAAAAATTCCTTTTGGAGATATCACATTAGCTTTATGACCTAATGGTTCCAAGTAGAATCACTCAAAATGATGGACTATATACAGAGCAATCAATTTAGCAGGTGTAGCATTACCCCTGATTTTTTAGGACCTCTGCAGAGATTGACCAGTGATCAGTTTGACGTGCTTCTCTTGCAATCCACCAAATGAAATGACTTCAAAATTTGTCAGCATGTAGAAGACGTAGATTTGATTCCAAGAGGCTATAGAACATTGAAAATGGTGGAGTATTGACTGAGATATGAGCACTAGAAAATGAATGTTCTAAGTGACAATAATAGAGAGATGAGCACGAGTCCTAGCTTTTCATTTAAGAACCTCCACGACCTTAGTGGTAGCTACAAATATTCCTGTAAGTTAAATAGACTTCTACAAATGGTAAAAAGGTAAAAAATCCATAGGAATGGTTCTCACGGGTCTTCAATCATTTGCACATAAAGTGTTTATATCTATTCAAGTGTATAGGCTTGGTATTTACACCAACACCACTCTCTTAGCTGAGTCAATGTCCTCAAATATATAATGTTCGCATGTGTCTTGATTTGATAGGCGCTTCCATGAATGGATCCATTTATTCCATAGCTCTCTAACTTCTTGGAGATCCCAAGAACCAACACCTCTGATACCTTTGATTTAGAACTAGATCGAATCATTTTTCTAATACCGATAGCCCATTGCTTATCTTTATTGGACTTGCGATACCTTATCACCTTCTTCCAAGTCTTCCATAGAGAGAAAACTAAGTTCAAGCCTCTAGGAGTCACTAAATAGTGGCAGAACAAAAGAGTGAGAAGATCAAGTCCCTTCCATCCCACAAGGCCCGCAAGCCTAAGAGAGCTCTTGTTTCTAAAAATTAGTTTGGCCCAAGAGGCTTTCCTATTGCTCCATGCTTTAATTGACCATTTGGCCGCAAACTTATTGGCCATCCTTTCAATATCTTCTAGTATGCAAGCTTGTTATCGAGCTTAGAAAGAGTCTATCTCAGTGGCTAACCAATCAAAATATTGAATCTATTTGGAATACCTAGCATGCAGAAGATTTTTCCTCAGGGGATCAAGAGATAGCCATGGTCGATTGAAATTTGAGGTGGATACTCAATATTATCCTTGAAAGCGGTTTTAGAATGGTTTATTTTGGAGCCCAATGCCTCACAAAGTGTATCTAGGCAACAACTAAAGGTACCAATCTTGGAAAGATCCTTATGCATGAAAGCATTTGTTTCATTATAAAAGAGTCTCATGATCTTTTGGTCTTGAATGATGGGAAGAAAGAGGCCCTGAATAATACCTAAGCATGCCTGATTTTTAACTAGGAAACTAAGACCATCAACAATAATTGCAAAGAGAAGAACAAACAAGGGACATCCTTGTCTGATTGAATGACTTAAAGGAATAGCTTAAGAGCCTAGTGACTCTTGTAGCCATTCCAACAAATTTTCTGCAATGCTTTGACCTCGCATAAGCGAGGATATAGGAGTTGAAAAAAAAATTAGCTTTTTCCTAGCACATTTGTGTCAGGATCAAACTTTGCAAATGAACGAGTGACCCTGAAGAGTGAAGAGCAAAGAGCGAGCAAAAGAAGAGGATACATGCATATCCACACACATACATACACACATATGCATACACACATGTATACACACACATGCACATACATACACACATATGCATACACACACATACATACACCTATATACACATATACATACATACATACAAACATACACATACATACACACATAAACATACACACATGCATACATACATATACACAAATGTAGCTCAGTGATGAGTAGCACCTCCTTTAATGTCAATCCGGGAAGACGTGGGGATGGTATGAAGACCTCGAGCAAGTGGCGGCACAAGTGCGTGAGTGAGAAGCACACAAACATGCACACACATACACACACACGCGCACACACGGCAAGACAAAGAGAGAGAATCAATAGAGTTCTTCGATTACTTTTCAAGAAGCTCTTACCAGTTTGTTTCTATTACAATCTAACCCCAAAAATGAGCTCTCTAGCTCTTTTTATAGTTTTTGACTAGCTTTTGGCCTTGTCCAGACCTAGTGTCCGGCCTAGTTAAAAATTAGGTTCCAGGGCTTATTTGGGGGCTCAAACGAGATCTAAAAAATACGAAAATTGGTACGCAACTACTTCTAAGGCTCCTCAAGCTCAAGGACTCCTTGGCTTGCACAAAATGGAGCTACAAAAATGTGAAATGATATTTACAATGATTGTTAGTGATAAAAATCACTGTTGTTGTAGGGATTTCTTCTAGTGATCTGCCATACATATCTTCGAGCTCCCTACTTGCTCTTCCTCCCTGCATGTCCATCTCTTTGATTTGCATTAATGTCTTGAAAAAATATTGGCCTACTTGCCAGATCTTCTTTGACTGCCCTGTTTACTTGTGCTGTCCCTTCGCTCTGACTCCCTTCTTTGACTTTCACGTCTTGTAAGTCCTGGTGTACCAAGGCTACTGCCAACACCCCCCCCACTCTCGCGTCTGTCGCCCCTGACAGACCCTTGTCTAGCTGCTTTTTGGACGTAATATTGGACAACATCCGCGGCGAGGTGGTGTTCTTCTAGCCTGAGTCCCCTTGCTAGATTTGTCAGGAATGCATCCCAATTGACTGGCCCTGGGACATCTGGATGTGGCACCCGTAATTGTTCTGAGTGAATGGTTCGCTCCACAGCAAATAAATGGAGGAGATGTGAGGGTCTGGGTACAAATATTTCTGAGTGGTATTCCCAGAACCCTGTTATGAACATCTCCTCGAATGTTTGTTTAAAGCAGGCTGGGAGGTATTTTATTCTGGCGTGCCAAGCATATATCACCTCTATGGAAGGAGTGGTGCTCATGTCGTAAACTAAATCTTGGTTTCCTGTAAGGAATCCGACGCCTGAGAAGTGTGGGTCCTTGATATTCTTGAATGTCCTGAATGTAATAAGCATTAACTCAAAAATTTTCATGCACATCTGGGCCATTACATCAGGGGTATTCCTTAATCGGATGCTCCAGGGCCGTATAGTGGAAATCATGTAATTGACGGTGGGAGGCCCTTGAGGGGGTGCTAGATAGACGTAGTTTAACCATTTGGCGCATCCCTTGATATTCTTGACTGCAATGGTAAACTCTGGCCATGTGCGTCTGCGGAGTACGGGAACATAACAAGGGTTATATTTAATAAAAAGAGGCATATTCGTCCAGGTGCGAACCATCTCCGGGTAGGTTTCGAGGAGTCGGATCCTCCAAGTGGGTTGATGAATGGATCCTTTTTGAGCGCTCTCTGGGATGTCATCTGGCCCAAATTGTGTAGCAAACGTTGGAGGTTTGCCACATCTTTGTTGAATTTCTGCATTGTAGTCCGCCAGGAGTATACAATATGGCGTATTGATCATCATTGGTTCCTATCCATCTATGGTGGGACATGCTGCAGAAGTATTCTGATTTAATAATAGTATCCTCTATCTTTGCCATAGATTGGATTTGAACTGCCACTCGATCTTCATGAGTTGATGCTGTTTTCTCTAGTGTCTGGAGCCACTCAGGTACTTCAATTTTTAACGTATCCATTCCTTCTGCGGTTTGCTCACCACCTGGCATTGGCATAGGAACGTATGGTTCCTCATACGTCTCATCTACCTCGATGGGTACCAAATCCTCAGGTTCTGGTTCGACAACTGGAGAGGGTTGCCTTTCATGTGTGAGTAATCTTGCCTGTAATTCGGCCACCTGCTCTTTCAATGCCTTGACTTCCTCTGAAGTCGTGGTCGTTTCTGTGACTTTGGGTGCTGTCTGTTGCTCTTGGAGTTGATTGCGCAGCGCATCACGTTCCCTTTCCAAGTCATCATGAGCTTCTAATAGATCTGCATAGCTGTCCAAGATGGTCTTCATTGTCTCTGAGGGCACAGCTTTAAACTGCTCTGGATCAATTTCGTGTGGAGAGCCTTCCATTGCTGCTTCTAGATTGGCTTCATTTTGCTGCTGCAGTCTCTTGTTCTCTTCAAGGGCGGCCGCCATGTGTTTTCTGAGTAGTGCCAGGTTACGCCGGACTTTGAGATTATCGGCTTGGTATACTTCGAGCAAAGCTTCTAGTTGTTTGACACCCGATTCTATCAATGGTTGGGGTGCCTCCAATAATGTTTGGTGAGCCTGCTCAAGCGTCGTGTAGCGTTGATTCAGTTCTGCATTTTCTGTTTGTAGAACGTGAAATTGTCTTTGTAAGTTCTGATGGTGCGTTTCCAGTTGTTGATACCGGTTGTCCAACGCTTTGTACTCATTCTGGAGCTGGTATACACATTGATTTAATGCTAAAAATATGCTATTAACATTAAATAATGCTGGGAGGGGTGAATATGCAGGGGGAATGGGGGCGGGAATGGGAGATGTGAATGATGTGGATGCAAGTGGAGAGGTTGGGGGAGGGGGTATGGGTGATGAAGGTGGAATGGGGGGAGGGAGCGGTGCTGTGGCAGGTGATGTTTCCATCGTGTCAACTGTTTGAGTGACGGTGTAGATGGGAATCGTGGGTGGAGTGGATGTGACATCGGTGAACAGGGTGGTGAAGGTGGGCATGGTGACTCCCCCGAATTGGATTCCCGGAGAGAGTGGGATGCCCATGACAATGGTGGTGGTAGTGGACGTGGTAGTGCTAGTGTCCTGTGGTGGAGTGAATTGTGTAGTGCGAGGTGGGGATGGTGGTGACAACGGTGCTTCCTGATATTCTTCTGCTTGCGCTGCCTCGCCTGGTGCTGATGTATTGATGTGAATTTGCTTCCCGGACCTCCTGGGACGAACGGGAACCCTTTTCTCAAACCTGTGAATGTAGGCCACTGCCTCATGAATGGCCTCGTCCAGTCCTATGGCGTCGGCATGAAGGTTCATGGACTCAATGAACAACTCGTCCACACCTTCCTCAGCTAGCAAGTCGTTCATGAGTCTTTTGCCCTGTTCTAGAGACATCTTATGCTGTTCCTGAACCAGTCGCATGGTTCGATATAGTCTCTTGATTTGTGCCGAATATGCTGGGGCACTTGCTAACTCGGAGAGTTCGTCATATTCTTGATGTTGTTCTTCGTCGGCTTCTTCTTCATCTCCTCCTGCCTCTTGTTCATCTACATCGACTTCTACAACTTGTGGTTGGGTGGGGGCCGATGTTGTTTGGGGTTGTGGTTCCTGAGCTCGCTCTGCTTCAGCTTCGAGGTTAGAGTCATAGATTAATCTGGCAATTTCTTCATCCGTGAGGTCCTCAAGAGTAAATCCCTGTGGAAATTCCAAATCGGATGGAATGGGTGGAAACACCAGATTAGGCCCCTCTGTGCTTGGTCTTGGTAGCCGGATTGTGAATGGCCTAACTCGTCGTGTCTGGGGAGGGGTGATTTCCGGTGTAGTGGTAGCTCCTCTTGGTTGAGCACAGGGTAATTGGACTCCCCCCCTCATCTTCTTTGATGGGGGACCTGCTGCTGATAGTCTTCTCTGGAATTCTTGGACTCGGGACCATACGAGTGCTCACTGAACAGGCACGTCATAAGCCAAGCATCTATAGATTATTCTGGTCAGAGCACAACACCCGTGGAGCACATTCTTCTGTTTCTTGTTCCACCTTTGATGCGCTAGGTGGATCTGATCTATGATCCAGTGGGGCACATTGATGGGAAGGCTTTCTGTCTCTGCTAGATATAAGCTGAACCATATTTTTTTCGGGGGCATTGTGAATCGTTCCTGGGCGGGGAAAGCAAAATGTTGCATGATGGTTCGCAGGTGAAGCGCAATGGTAGGTGTCATCGCTACCATATCCTTCAACTTATTAAGATCTTTATGCTTCATTCGACCTGGAACCATGGTCTCCTTTTCTGTTGGGATGTGCATGCCATACATACCCAATGCTTCTCTTACTAGATTGAGGTTCAACTTGAATCTTTTAAGCTCATTACCCGGTAGCAGTGATGGCAACACAAAGGTGCTGTCGCCTCCCTTGGCCCTGCTTGGAGTGATGGTACTGATCAGATATGAACATCGTAAAAAATCCGGCTTTGGTATGTGGGCCCTGAAATAACTGTCCACACCCGCTTTGATCCAAACTGATCTCATGACTTCGGCGTTTTGATAGCTTTCAAACTCGCGTGTGAAAAAGTGGTATCGACCCCATTTGCCATTGAATTCCAATTCTACTTCCCAGAAATAGGTTCCATCGCCCAGTGGTCCAGCAACATCACTGAACCAATGCGCATGCTTACCTACTTGAGAAGTGTGCCCTTGAGGAGGATCCTGAATGGGGAGCACATGTACGGCTTGAAGTTCTTGCGGTCTTGCTGTGAGACGTGGCTCAAGGAGAAGTGTTTCTATGTCCACAATCTGGGCACCAGATCCGGCTTGAGAACTGGTACCAGCTTCTGCCATGGCCTTGTTTGCTGATTGGTTCTGTGAGAATATATAACCAAGTGTTAACATCGTAATGGACAGAATAAATCCGTTGTTGTCCCCGTTACAACATTAACATGAGGTAGATGGTGAGTTAGTGGTTAGTAAGTGCATGAAGACAGTGTGTGTAGTTAGTGCTTGTGTTGTCCTAGGAGACTACTGCAGTTAGTAAGTGGGTATGAATTTACAAATTGGGGTCGGGGGGTTTATTACAGGCCCTTGGCTGCCAGATGCAGTGAATGGGCTTTGCTTTCGGTTTCGGAGAGTCTCTATAGAGCTTTCTCGGTGTCGTGGTTTGAAAACGAGGCCTTTTTGGGACCCATTTACAATTGATTACATGCACGCTCTTGGGTCTTGGTGTGTTCTTGAGCGTTGAGAACGAGTGAATACTGGCAGTATGCGTAGCTGCGTTATGCTGTTTGGGTTGTGTCCTCAGCGTAGCTGCTTGTGCCATCAAGCAAGCCTTGGGCACCCAAATTTGTCTTGATTGTGGGCTAGCCTTCATCGACTTCTTGGGCACCCAAATATATTTCACGTTAGTAGAAGAATTTCCGAAAGGCTTCTTATTAGTGTCGTGTTGTTGGTTACTAATAAGAGGCTTTGCTCGTGTGGTTGGCTTGAGTGCAACCGGGTGTTCGCCTTTCCGCACCCACACTTGTTTCACTTGCTGGGACATTTTGCTGCGCAGGTACTTTGGATCCCCGACATAGGTAGTACTCTGCTTCTTCGGCCTGTGATCCACCTTGGTTTGTTGCCTTCTTCTGGCCCTTGGAAAAGAAGGGAGTTCCTTTGCATCCCGGACTCCTTTTTTGTGAATATCCTTCCTCTGCAACACATAGTTTTGGACAAGAACAGCATGGTCAACTTCATGTGCACCCCTGGAAGGACCAGGAGTCTGTGCCTTTCCTAGTTCCTTGAGTGCTCCATTGTCTAATTCTACTGTAACTCGACTATGATTGACCCATACCTGAAGAAGTCCACTTCTTAGGTTTAAGTTGACTGCTTGGTCATAAATCCAGTCTTGACCTAAGACAAGAGGTTCAGTGAGATCCTCATCCTGACACACTAGTACTTTAATTGTCATTGCCTCATCATGAATGTAGAGGGGAAGTTCCACCTCGCCCATGCAAGGGGTTTCCACGCCTCCCAATCCTATAAGATATGCCTCCACAGGATTGACAGTTAACTGTAACTCTTGACAGTAAGACAACTTAACAGCGCTAGTGGCGGCACCTGAGTCAATCAAGGCTCTTACGGTCCTTGCACTCTTTCCTTGTCCTATCTCTAAGGTTACGAAAGGACGCCGATCAGTTATCCTATGAGAGCTGGTTCCTGCGACTGCACACATTGCCATAGGAAATCCTTGATCTGCATAGTCATTCGCTCTAGGCTGATCTCTACCTTGCCTTCGTAATTTCATCCTTCTGATGCGTTCTAAAGCTTCTGCTTGAGCTTCTTCTCTAATTCGCTTCTCTTCCTCTTTGCGTTTCTTAGCAGTGTTGAGTCGGCTGAGCATTTCCTCTGTGAGGGGTTCCTGATACAACTTGACTCTGCATCCGCTAATATAGTTAGGGAGAACATCACCCTCTAATGTGGCCAATTGTACTGCTCCACTCGTGGAGATCCTATTGATGATCATAGGTCCGTAGCCTCTCTTTTCTAGCTTCCTCGCGTGTTGTTTTAGTGTATAGACTAAGACTAGATCTCCTGCTTTCAAGCCTTTATCCTTCACATGGGCATCGAAGTATGCCTTCTGTCTCTTCTTGGCTGCATATATTCCTGCGGCGGCTCTCAGTCTTGTTTCTCCTAATCGTTCAAGGTCAAAGATCCTAGATGAGAGCTCATGACCTGTCCATTCGTGCTCTTGTGCTACTCTCAATGTAGGGATCAGGAAGTCCAAGGGTAGCACAGCATTTTGGCCAAATACCATCTGAAAGGGAGTGGCTTGGAGTACCGTTTTGTAGGCCACTCGGTAGGCCCAAACAGCATGGTGTAGCTGTTTGTCCCAATCAGAGCGTTTAGTGTTCACTAATTTCGTCAGTACATTGCATAAAATCTTATTAGTGCTCTCAGCTTGTCCATTAGCTTGAGGGTGATAAGGGGCAGACTTCTTGTGTATTACCAAGAATTCTTGGAGTAGATTTTCAATCACTTCGTTCAAGAAATGAGTGCCTCTATCACTTACAAGCTCTATAGGTAGCCCGTATCTTGTGAATACATTCTCAAACAAGAATTTGGCAGTTGTTTGAGCATCGTTCTTGGTTGTAGCTTTTACCTCTACCCACTTGGTGAGATAATCTGTTGCCACAATGATGTATTCCGCATGAGAACCCTTAGCTGGGGGATTAATAGGACCTACGAAGTCTATTCCCCACTTAGAGAATGCACGTCCACCCATCATAGGTTTCAGTGGCATCTCATCTTTGCGTATAGGATACTGAGTCCTCTGACAGACATCACACCGTTTCACATAGGTATGTGCATCCATGTGAAGGGTAGGCCACCAGAAGCCCGCAAACAATATTGCCTTGATCACCCGATCTGGTCCAAAGTGTCCTCCTGCTACACCTTGGTGAGCAGTTTCCAAGATCTTGAGATATTCACTTTCATGGACACATAACCTCAGGTAACCATCTTTGCCGCGCTTATATAGATTATCACCTATGAGTGAGTAATCCTGGGCTTCTTGTTCTAAACTCCTTTTCCTAGCCAGAGTCATGTCTGGAGGGAATGTGTTTGTCCTCAAGAATGATACTAGTGGTTCGCTCCAATCTGGCACAATGGATACTTGATAAAGAGTGGCGTGTTCCACTGGTGGTTTAGTGCAACAGATTGGACATTCCTTGCACAACTTTTGGACATCTGCTTCCATAGTTGGCCAATGCACTCCTAATCTCTTTAGAGTCTGTAAAGTTCGTTGCTTTGAATGGTGTTGCTCTAGTGCACCTACATGTGCTAATTGCAACCATTTAGCGTACTCATCCTCTTCTACGCAACAAGCCAAGATCCCTTGATCTGTGTGCTTGTACATGCTTCCTGCCATGATGTGGTACTTTTGGGCTTTTACAACCTCTCTATTCCGTGTGTTTACCACTGGATGGTTAGGCCCGTATGTCAATACTGGTACCAATGGCTTGGCCCACTGCGGCACCACTTCCAAATTAAACAAGTAAGCATCCGGAAGGTCATCTGACACTCCTTGTGGGGCTTCTCCCGATGTGAGCCTAGAGAGATGATCTGCTCTCAAGTGAGTCCTACCTTTTCTTACCACAACCTCAAAGTCATATTCCATTAGCAAGAGAAACCATCTCACTAATCTTCCTGTATTGCATGGCTTGTTTACTAGGTACAACAAAGCCTGATGGTCCGTAAAAAATTTAAACTTATTTGCAAGCAAATAGTGTCTAAATTTCTTAACCGCATACACCATGCCTAATCCTTCTCGCTCTGTGGTGGTGTAATTCCGTTCAGCCGCATTCAATTGTCTACTGGCATAGGCAATTGGAAGATCCATATTACCTTCACCAGTAGGTTGTGCGAGCACACATCCAATAGCATAATTGGATGCATCAACATGAACATGGAATGGTTTATTCCAATCTGGTGTGGTCAAGATTGGGGCTGAACATAATCTTCGTTTAAGCTCTTGGAAGGAATTCTCGCATTCGTCAGTCCAATCAAAGTTAGTCAAGAGTCCGTACATGGGCTTTGCGATGACAGCATACATGTGGATGAAACGTCGGTAATACCCACAATGCCCCATGAAAGCTTGTACTTCGTTGACATTCTTTGGCCTCGGTAGCTCTGCTATGGCTCTCACTTTTTCTTCGTCTGTAGATATGCCATTCTTTGACACTATGTGTCCTAGAATCTTGCCTTGCCTGACCATAAAAACGCACTTTTCTGGGTTCAGGCAGACTTGATAGTCTCTACATTTGTCAAAGATTTGTCTGAGTTCCGGAATATGGGTTTGTCTAACATTGGAATGAGCACAGAGATCATCAACATAGACTTCTAAACTCTTCCTTAGGAACTCCTTAAACACATGGCACATCAGCCTCTGGAAGGTAGCTGGTGCATTGGTAAGCCCAAATGGCATTACTCTAAAAGCAAAAATGCCCCATTCTGTGGCAAAGGCTGTCTTATGCTGATCTTCTGGAGCTATGGCTACTTGATTGTAGCCCGAAAATCCATCAAGGAGGCTGTACACTTCCTTGCCTGCCACTCTTTCTAAGAGATGTTCTGTGATGGGAAGCGGATAGTTATCTCGAATCGTGGCGGCGTTAACCTTTTTCAAGTTAATGCACACACGCAGTTTGCCATTCTTCTTAGGCACCACTACGATGGGGGATACCCATTCAGTGTGCTCAATTTCATAGATAAATCCAGCTTCGACCAGTCTATCTATCTCTTCCTTGATCTTAGCAGCATAGTTATCGTTATATGTATAAGGCTTTGCTTAGAGGGTTTGGCATCTGAGGTCATGGGGATGGTGTGTGAGCATATCTCGGGGTCTACGCCTTTCAAATCCTTGTAACTCCAAGCGAATACATCTCTGTATTCTCTTAGCAAGGCAATCAATTCGTGCTCTTCTTCTTCTGTCAGGTCATGGCCTATATACGTGCATCTCTCCTCTCCTTCTTCTAGGGCCACTACTATTTTCTTGGTGGTTTCTTTGTTATCATAGGCCTCTCCTGATTGTGCCTCTCGTTTAGGCATTCTTATCATGACTCTCCTGTCATCTATCTCATACTTCTTAAAATTTTCTGGGACCTCAAACAAAGATTCTTCCTCCTCTGGTGAGACTTCTTTCTTCTTTCGTTTCTTTCCTTCTTCCTTCGGGCTCACATGTGTTGCTAATCTTACGTCATTTGTCAGCTCTCCATGCCTCTGGGTTTGAAATTCTACCTCATGGAAGTATTCTTCATATGATGCAAATGGTGGGTCCATAATGATTGACTCTAGATCGGAGTCACTTGCATCCTCAAATGCATCAGGGCTAGGTTCGCATTCTTCGAGAATTGTCTCTCCCATGATTGGCTCTATGGAGAAGACTGAAATATCATAGCCATCCTCATCAAAGTGAAGTGTCCATTGTTCTTCGTTGATGGCTACGTCCATTGTTGCTAAGATTTCTGCCCAACCGTGAGGTTCAAATTCTTCGTCTGGAAAAACTACAGGTGCATAGGCTGGGTCTTGGATTGATCTATGGGTTTCTTTCGCACCTACCTCTCTGGCTTTCTCTCTCTTCTCTTCTTCTACTGCTACCTTGCACATCCATAAGTGAGTATCTTCATGCATCCATGAGGATCCAGACCCTATGGAATGCACCGATTCTGTATCATCTTTGGCTCTATGGATGGGATTCCATTGGATAGGAGGGACATCTCTATGAGAATAATCCTTGAGATTGACTTTGGTTGTAACACCTAAGTGCTGCAGGTACAAAGAATTGGTTCCCCAATCCTGTACCACTTGCAACTGTCGCATGAATGGTCTTCCCAAAATCATCTCATAGGCATGATTTTTGCTGAAGTCACATATAGCAAAGCTATGTTCAAACTCGACACCACAAGTTGTGAGAGTTATTCCTTCTAGCAATCCTAGGGGTCTCTCTATGTGACCATCGGCCATTTGCAATTTCATTCTCGTTGGCCTGAGTGCAGGCTTGCCCCAACGCTTCCATAAGGAGGTAGTGGCAATTGCAACTCCTGCACCTGAGTCCAAAATTGCCTTCGTGGTGTAGTCTTGGTAGGTGATGGGAAGATAGGTGTTCCCTTCTTCACCTTCACACATATCCCCTATCTTATCCAAGGGAATTTCTGGCACTGTCCTATGGGATCCTACCTGGGAACGAGATTTTGCTATCTCTGGTACTTGTTTGGCTACATGTTTCCATAATTCAGGTCTAACCTTGAGTAGCTCTTCTAACTTGAGATTACACTGCACGTTAGTGTTCTTCACTACCTCTGTGTTCCTAGGTATGACTGAGTCGTCGTTCCTTACCATGACTGTGGGTGCTCTCATACATGTGGACTTTGCTTCCCATGGGCCTGTGAAGTGGGGTAGCTCTTGTATGGAATTCGACTCAAAGTCTAATCTCTCGTGAGACTGAACACTCTCATGCTCCCCGTAAATAGATGGGATGTCTTGTGGGAATTGGTCGTGTGCATCGTCCACAAGTTCAAAAGGAGGGGCGACCTCGATTTCGTTATCCCATTTGTCTTCTTGAATCTCTCGTAGGAAGTCTGGTGCAAACCGATTCATAGAAGAAGAAGTGTCTGGCTCCGTAGAATTGGGCGCATAAGCAACCTGGGAAGGAGGGCTTATTCTATTGTTGACTCTCTCCTCGTTCTCGCAAATGGCTGGAGCACAAGCTTCTTGGGGAGGATTACTTATTCTATTACTTTTCCGAACAGGCTCACACATTCCCTGAGAAGGAATGTAGGCAACCTGGGGAGGTACTTGAGCTTTCGGGGGAGGCTCCTGTGACTTTTGGGGGGGAAGATAATCTTCTTGGAAAGGCACGTGGGCTTCCTGAAGAGGCTGGCTTTCCCGTTCTCTTGCCCTTTCCTTTCTTTGAGGGGTAGGTTCCTTTTCTGGCTGTGCAATTAGCCTCTCTAATCTTTCTAAGGAGGGGAAGGTGTCTGGTTTAGTGGAATTGGCCACATACACTTCTGATGGGGAATGCTTCATGTTTTTGCTTGATTTATCTTTTTCTTGATTTTTTTCTTCCTTGGCAGATCTTGCAATTATTTCCTCTAACTTCTCTAGGAATCCATCCAAGTGTAATTGCGTTTTGGCTGAGCCCGAGTAATTGAAAAGGCGACTGGCTTCAAACATAGTCTGAGCCAATGCGACCATTTTCGCACACAGTTTGGTTCTTTCTATCTCTAGGTCAGCTCTAGGATAGCACTTGTCATGATCCGTGACGTTTGGCCCTTCTTGGATTCTGGCCTGATATGCTTTGAGCATCATGTCTATGTCTTCAGGAGTGGGATCAGCTAATACTGATCCTACTCTAGGAGGTGGTGGGATTTGATGAGGCGGTGGGTAAGGTGATGGGTTGGATGGAGATGAGAGTGGTGAAGGCGGGGTAATGTGAGAGGGAGTCTGAGCTGTGAGTTCAGTTATCCTCGCTTTGGTTTCTCTTATGCTTTCCTCAAGCTCACTCATCTTTTTAGCCCATTGTCTTTTCATTCTTTCTCGACTATCTTTCCAAGCTCTAGTCCTTTTCTTGGTTATGCTCTCGGTTTCACTAGCCTCTGGGCCCTTTTCCTGGTCTACACCCTGGTTTTGCTGCAGTGCTTGGGCTCTAGTGACTACCTGTACTGGTGCAGTGGAAGTGACACTTCCTGAGGAATCTACCACTAACCCAATAACGTTGATAGGAGTGATTTTTGGCATATTATTAGGATTCTTTGGGCAATCTCGTAAAAGGTGTTCTTTTCCACAATCTTGGCAAAAACCTTGGATCGTCACTGACTGGGGTTGAGTAGGTGGAGGCAAGGGACAATCACGAATGAGGTGATCTCCTTGACACCTGTAGCATGGACCTCTAGGGAAGGGTGGTTGTACTTGCCTAGGTTGAGGCCTGGGGTTGGGGTTTGCATACATGACGTTCGTGTAATCTGACTCCCAACTAGGTTCACTCGGTTCTTCACTATAGTAGGACTCACCATGTTCTGGAGACTGCATGTAGTAAGCCTGGGGACTATCGACATGTGTAGAATCAAAGCTATGGTCACTCGGGTCACTTTCTGAGATCAATGGGGTTACTGGTACTATGGCCCTATTCAGGTTTTCTTCTGCAACAGCATACTTTACTGGAATCACGTTAGAGGGGTTTGGAGGCTGTTGAGCTAGCACCGGTTGGGGTCTCTGTTGGGCCTGATATGGTTGCTGATAGGTTTGTTGGGGTCTAGCATATTGTGGTGGTGGATTTTGGTTCTGGTATCTGCCTTGTTGGTAGGGTTGCGGATAGGGTTGCCTAACTGCCTGCTTGTTGTATGGGCAATCTTGTGCGGTGTGATTGGTGTATCTCCGTTCTATGGTGCAGTACTGGCTACTCGGATTTACTTGGGGCTGAGCCATAATAGGGCAGACATTCGCCATATGGTCACCACCGCATGTATAGCACCTTTTCACAGGAGCAAACCTCGGAATTTGTTTGCTAGAGACGCCTAGTTTTTGTGCCACTTTCTCTGCGAGTTCCTCAATCGATGTGGACTGCGTGGAAGAGTGACTAGAAGCACTATCTGAATCTTTGTAGATTTTGGAAAGCTCTAGCTCTTCTCCTAGGTTATCTTCAATGTCAATGCACATGCGTACACATTCTTCTATGGTCCTAGGGTCCTTTAGATACACATAGGATCTCAATTTCGTACTCAGCAATCCATCAAGGAATAAGGCTACTTGTTTAGCAGGTGTGGGTAGCTCCGAAATAGGGCACCTTTCAAGATATTGTCTAAATCGTCTTCCGGCCAATCTGACAGTCTCTTGGGGGGTCTGTTTGAAGCTGTGAATCAATGAGGAGGTATTGTGTCTTATGCCGCTCTTAGAGAACTCTATAATAAATGCTTCTAGGAGTTGATCTATGCTCCTGAACTGACGCTCATCTAATGGCTGAAACCATGTAAGTGCTGTGTTCCTAAGGGTTAGACCGAAGGCATTGTACTGCGTGAACAGGTCTTCCACTTGTTCAGCTCTCAAGACTTGCTTGAACTCCGCCACATGATCATAGGGATCTCCTGTGCCGTCAAAGTAATTCTTCATGGACTTAACTAGCTGGGTGGGTCTCAAAGTTCTTGTGTGCTCTCTAGGCCTCGGCAGAGGGAATCCATCTACATTTCTTTGGTTCCTGTGGACTCTGAGCATCTCAGGTTCTACCCTATTTGTCTCAGTTCTCGTTCTTTCTCTGCCCACCGGGTTGGCAAAACTTACTTCTGGTCTATCTCTACTTCTGTCTCTTTGCGTACCATGAGCTTGGGAAGTTCCAGCCCCAGGATGACCAAAGGATACGTTTGATCTTGGTTGGGGGAAAATAAATTCACCCTTCCAAGTGTAGGCATGCCTATCATTTTCTGTCACCACAAAGATCCGTTCTGAAGCATGATCTAAGTAGGTCACTCTGCCTGGGCTATCCGGATCCTTAAACTCATAGATCATGATATTTCCTATGTCTGTTGGCTGATTAGACTTATACCTCCAAAAGGCTTCATCAGTTTCTCGATTGAGGAGCAACTCTATGCTCTTGTTGTCTTGGGGAACCCATTCAGGTGTGATAATCCTAGTGAGAACAGATTTACCTCGAGGGGTTCTAGGTTCCGCACCCATGTTCCCTTGTTCCAGGTCACCTAAGTCCGCTTCTGAGATTACATTCCCAAAGTCATCTGTCCTATCAGGGTGACTAGTGACTACATATATAGTTCCTTCTTTGTCTAGGTATGCACCATTTTCAAACTTGACAGCTGGGTGTTCTAGTCCAATGGATTGATCAGGGTTTTTAATCTGGACCACAGATCTTCCTAAGCCGTCCTCATAGATGCTAGCACCTAATCGGTTGGTCCTAAGATATTCCAGCTGTGTTTTGTAAGGGCCTTCTACCCTGTACAAATAAGGCACTCCTGAACTTCCCGTAGGTCTGTCCATGCCTTGAGACATCCCTGACTCACTGGTATCCGAGCTAGGGTAATGAGAGTGGTGACTCAACTGCTGGGCCCAAGACCTTGCAGTATGATTGACACTAGCCTCTGAAGACCTAAGGCTTTGTCTCTCTCTTGCTAGGTGTCGTCCTGATCTAAGGTTCATATGCCTAACTGATTAACCCAATTTTTTGCCCAGAGTACAACCTCGTTGCCGATCAATTGGTATCAGTCACTTGATTCTTTTTAGTTATTTCTCGTGTTTAAGGTCTTGTCTGATATTTCGTCGTCAGGAATACTTGAATGTTCTTCGTACTTTAGGTTGATTGTTCCACGTTAGGTTCTTTTCCTTTAGGTTATCGACAGCACAGAGATTATGTTTTTAACTTGAACTTGAGTTTTTAGATAGTCTTCAACTTGATAACTGCCTATCGTCGCCCTGGCTTACTCCTATCACTAGTCGTTCTTAGCTTGAGCTCGGAATTGACAGAGGGAGTTGAGAATATTCCAACCTTACTTGTTGATCCCTTGCTTTGAGGTGCTCAAGAACCCGGTTCTCAAGCTTGCAAAGAAACCTTGCTTTGTATGCTCTCCGTTGCTCTCAATGAACCTATAAAAGTCCCACGGTTAGCTCAATGCTTATATTCAAAGGCAAAACCAACTACTTTCATTCATGTGACACAAACACACATTTGCATTGTGACTTTTAGGAAAATAATTCTAAAGACCCCTGACTTTGATCCCCCTGGGTATGGCCAACTTCAAAATACCCTCTCTGAAAATCAACGCATTATCTTAATAAAAAACAATTGAGGGCGTGTAGTATATGCCACGAGCTTTCCAACAAGCCCAAGAGCTCAAAAATTGGATTTCATATGAAAAAGTTAGGACTGTTCAGGGTTTAGGGAATTAAATCAGAATTCAATACAAGCTAACAGTCAAACAGGAATACTCGAGTAGCTTGTGGCACGGCCTCGCGATGCAATACTACACCCTAGTGTTTGTCCCACACTCAATCAAAATTTAGACCAATAATTTTGCCTTGAAAATTTGACCTAATTTGCCCTTCTAACGCGTTCGCAAAGTCTGTCGGTCGCGATTGACAGGTCAGTCGCGATCGACGTGTCGATCGCGATTGACAGGTCCGTCGTGGCTATCAGTCGCGATTGACTGGTCAGTCGCGATTGACACGTGGCCGAAAAGTCAATCAATCGTGGTCAAGGCGTCGTTGACTCTGTCGGTCGCGATTGATGAGTCGATCGCGATTGACAGATCGGTCGCGAGGGTCTGTCGATCGTGGTCAAACAGTCGTTGACTGTGTCGGTCGCGATTGATGAGTCGATCACGATTGATGACTCGATCGCGATTGACACGTGTCACGCATATGGTCAGTCGGTCGTGGTCAATCGGTCGTTGACTCTGTCGGTCGCGATTGACAGAGCCGTCGTGGGCTCTCGATCGCGATTGACGTGTCGATCGCGATTGACAGATCTGTCCGTCGTGGTTTGTCGATCGCGATTGACAGCACGATCGCGATTGACAGAAATCTGTGGAATTTCAAAAAACTAAACACATTTTTGGGAAGCTCTAGGCCTGTAGGTCATGGATATGCACTTTGTTTAGCAATTAGAGCAAGTTTTCAGTCGGTCGCGATTGACAGAGCTCGGCGACACACAGACAGTTACTCGGATTTCCGTACCTGCGCAGAGTGCTGGGGACGATGATGCGGCCTGTACCTGCAGAATGCTCACAAAACATGCAAAAAACAGCACATGCAATTTCGCTCTCTCGCTCTCTCTCACAAGTGAAATGAGGGAAATGAGGTGGAGATGGGGATATAGTCAAAAAACTGAATTTTTCGCGATGATGGAGATGGAGGTGGGAGATGGTGATGATGATGATGGTGATGAAAGTAAAAGAAAATCGATGAGAGTGAAGAAAATACCTACAACTCCAACGCGTCAACTCTACGTCTTACCATCACATGCTCGTCTTCAAAGCTCGATCCCCGGCAACGGCGCCAAAATTTGGTGTAGCTCAGTGATGAGTAGCACCTCCTTTAATGTCAATCCGGGAAGACGTGAGGATGGTATGAAGACCTCGAGCAAGTGGCGGCACAAGTGCGTGAGTGAGAAGCACACAAACATGCACACACATACACACACACGCGCACACACGGCAAGACAAAGAGAGAGAATCAATGGAGTTCTTCGATTACTTTTCAAGAAGCTCTTACCAGTTTGTTTCTATTACAATCTAACCCCAAAAATGAGCTCTCTAGCTCTTTTTATAGTTTTTGACTAGCTTTTGGCCCTGTCCAGACCTAGTGTCCGGCCTAGTTAAAAATTAGGTTCCAGGGCTTATTTGGGGGCTCAAACGAGATCTAAAAAATACGAAAATTGGTACGCAACTACTTCTAAGGCTCCTCAAGCTCAAGGACTCCTTGGCTTGCACAAAATGGAGCTACAAAAATGTGAAATGATATTTACAATGATTGTTAGTGATAAAAATCACTGTTGTTGTAGGGATTTCTTCTAGTGATCTGCCATACATATCTTCGAGCTCCCTACTTGCTCTTCCTCCCTGCATGTCCATCTCTTTGATTTGCATTAATGTCTTGAAAAAATATTGGCCTACTTGCCAGATCTTCTTTGACTGCCTTGTTTACTTGTGCTGTCCCTTCGCTCTGACTCCCTTCTTTGACTTTCACGTCTTGTAAGTCCTGGTGTACCAAGGCTACTGCCAACAACAAACATACACACATATACACACACATACACACATATACACACACACATATATACACACATGCACATACACATATATACACACACATATACACATACATACATACACAAATATACATACACACATATACACACATATACATACACAAATACATATACATAGACATATACACACACATATACATACACATATACATATATATACACATATACATACACATATACATAAAAACACATACATACACACATACACACAGATACATACACACATACACACATATACACACACATACACACACACATACACACTCATGTACATACATATATACAAATATACACACATATAAAAACACACTCATACATATATACATATACACACACATACATACACATATACATACACACATATACACATATACACGCACATGCACACACATACACATATACACATACACACATACACACACATACATACACACATATACAAAAATATACACACATATACACACACATACACACATATATATACATATATACACACACATATATACACACATATGCATACACATATATACACACACACATGCACACACATACATACACACATACATACACACATATATATACATACATATACATAATGAGATAGCACACTCAACATGTGATGATCCTGGATAACACATCACTTTTTCATTTCTCTTTTATGTATAGTGGTCATTCTGGTATATGTCACTAACACCTCATTGAGATTTATTAGATTTATCTACTGAGAGTGATGCCACATTTGTTTCTTGCTAGCTCAATCATTTGTTGACATTAGATTTTTTCTTATGTACTGGTGTTTATATATTGCACTTGTTGTATTCGTGGTTTTAGGTCATTCTTGTACATTCCTTTTATGTAATAGAAGAAGAAGAAGAAGAAGAAGAAGAAGAAGATCATTCTTCCTTGCCTCAATTTGTGTGTGTGCTCCTCTTTGACTGTGAGAGTGTTTGTGTGTGATCTCTCTTCCTTATCTCCTTCCTCGTGACATGGTATCAGAGCCAGTGTGGCTATAGAGAGCTCGTGGAGAAGGCCGATAGTGAAGAGTACACAAGAAGGCATGGAGAAAGCGTGTTCACAAACGACCTTATATTTCTAGAAAAACTGGCATGAAGGTAGAAGACCTCAAAATCAAAGTTTTGGAGCCATCTTGACCTCAATTTCAAGCTTGAAAGGTGGATCCCATAGAAAAACAAGGTCACTTTGTGAGTTTGTAACTTCCATCCTGTTCGGTAACACTTATATATTCTAGATCCAGAATTTGAAGCGATTTTGTGTACTATTGATACAAGAAAACTGTGTTTTTCTGAGATCGAACTATCACGTCATAGTCCAACAATGTTCAAGCAAAAGTGCTACTTGTAGTGTTTTGCAGTGTTGTGAATTGTTGCAAAAATGCCAAACATAGATGGAATGAGTCACCTTATGAGCAATAAGCTAGACAAGAACAACTTCCATTTGGAGATTCAAAATGATGAATTTCTTGATGGGAAAAGGCTACTGGAAGTACATTGAAGGAGAGAACAAAAAGTTCCACAGTTACTAGAGAGGAATCAGTCTGTGGATTAGTTAAGAGCAAATGAGGAATGGGATCAAGGAGCACGAAAGGTAATGTATTGGCTATCTGCTAGCATATAGGATAACATGATTGGACACATATAGGATGCCAAGACCCCAAAAGAGGCTTGGAATAGTTTGGTCAGATTATACAAGACCAATACAAAGGCACAAAAATTGCAATTGAAGAACGAGCTGCATACACTGGAGAAAAAGGCATGTCGGTAAGTGACTACACCCTGAAAAGAAAAAGCATATGTGAGTCACTTGCATCAATTGGTGTGAATGTAGATGATGATAAGGTGGAAGTGTGCCTTCATGGTTTAGGACCTGCATACAACCATTTCATAACTTTTATAATACGAGGGAAAATATTTTGAAGTTTACTAATATGGTATCTATGCTAATTATTGAAGAAAAGAGTCTTGGTGAGGATTCAAAATCCCAAGGAAAACCCAGTTCTCAGTAGGTATTCTACTTTGGAAGAGGAAGAGGAAGAGCCAGAGGCCTTGGAAGTGGAAGAGGACACAATAACCAAGACCAAGGTCAACAACAAAATCATGCAAGAGGAAGAGGATAGTTTTGAGGCAGGGGGAGCCAAAGAGGTCATAGAAATTTCCAAAGAAATGAATCAGGTAATGACAGTAAAGGATGTTGGAATTGTGGTAAACTTGGACACTTGGAACATGATTGCAAGTTGAAGAATCAAAATAACAGAAGACAATAAAACAACTATGCTTCCGCAAGTGCATATGATTCTGAGAAGTTGTTCATGGTTCAACATCATATGATGAATACGATGTCTGTTGATGTTTCAAAATCAAACCATAATGTCTCGTATGTTGATTCAAGTGCTTCAAATCACATGACCCATCATGTAGAATGGTTTAGTGGTTTGCAAAAAATATCAGTTCCTGGATATGTTGAAAGAGGTGATGACACATCACATCCTATCGAGCATACATGAAATATAGCATTGTCTATGGAGGATGAGAAGGTAAAACACCTTGCTAATGTTGTGCATGCTCCAAATATAACCAAGAATCTGGTTTCTATTGAACAAGTGGTTGACTAGGGATTACAAGTTAGGTTCAATGCTAATGGGTTATATGTAGAAGAGTACAAACAGGGTGGACAATTGATTGCCAAAGGAAACAAAGTGGGTAGGATGTTCATGTTAAATGTGAAAATTCTTGAAATGAATGGAGCCATGTTTGCAAAAGGTGGAGGAGTTAATATAGAGATTTGGCACAAATGAATTGGACATGCAAATCTGTAAAGGCTCAAATTGATAGATTCAAAGGATATTGTCAATGGACTACCAAATTTCAAGGTTGTAGAAATGAAAAGGTATGTGTAGCATGTCAATTTGGTAAACAATCAAGAGCATCATTTTCGCATGACAAGCATGTTAGTGAGAATGTGCTAGAAATAGTGCATATAGATGCTTAGGTTCTTGCAAAGACCACATCTATGGTTGGTTGCATGTTTTATGTTACTTCCATTGATGATCACACACGAAAAGTGTGGGTATATTTCATGAAAGAGAAGAGTGAGGTGTTCAATCACTTCTACAATTTTAATTCTATGGTGGAAAAGAAGATAGCAAAGTATACTCAGACATTAAGATCTGATGGAGGAGGTGAATACATGTCAAATGAGCTCAACAACTTTATAAAAAAGTTATGGAATTCAACCTTAGTTTTCATGCACATACACACTAGAACAGAATGGCATTGCTGAACGTAAAAATAAACATATTGCAGAAATAGCAAGAGCCTTGATGGTTGATAAGAATATGCCTCATTGTTATTGGGAAGAAGCTACACGTACGACTATATACATCATGAATAGAACTCCAACTGCTGTTGTAAATCAAGGTACACCTGAATAGAAGTTCACAGGTAAAAAGCCAAATTTATCACAAATGAAAGTTTTTGAATGTATTGCATATGTACATGTTCTACATGAGTTGAGGATAAAGCTTGATAAAAAACCAGGAGAATATGTCTTCATTGGATACTCCTTTGAGCAAAAGGGATATAAATGTTACAACCCACTCACATGACGGGTGAAGGTGAGCAGAGATGTGGTATTTGATGAGATGTCAAGCTTGTATGCAGATGCCAAAGATGGACGTAATCTTGAATCAAATGACAAAGAAAATGTTGAAAAATCAAGTGTAGAATCTCAAGTTTTGAGTGGACTAGAAGAATCACTAGGCAATAGTTCCAACTCAAATCGATCGAGTGGAAGGCTGCATGGAAATTTCAGTCCAGTAAATTCATCAAATACATTCAAGAAAGGTAAAGAAAAGATTTCTATTGGTAGTAAACCATGTGCAAGTTTTGAATACCTTGATGGAGATTCAAGCGATTTAGAAAAGAGTCTTGATGAGGAACTTGGATTGCCCTCTGTGAGGACTCTAGGAGTAAGAAATGTCGGAGGAGATGGAGGATAATCTTCAGAGATGAATTGGTGTCGCTTAAACTTGCATCACACCAGCCAAGAACAGGTACTGGGCCTCTTTAGCATGCTAATGATCATAAATAATCACTTATGTTGCTTGGAACATGATGCACTGATCAATGCATCAAAACAGATAGGTAGACAATTAATCCAAGATTTAAAAACTTGCTATTCTTGTGTATACACCTGTTCAATATTTTGAGTAGTTCTCTCAATATAGTAGCAATTAGATTAATTCCTTTTGGGAAACTCTAATTAGCTTAGATAGCTACCAATCATGAGTGATTTCATAAAAAATGATGGACTACACATTTTGGGGTTGCATTAGGCAACATAGTAGAGAGTAAAGATGTGTTAATATTTCATGATTCAAAGAAGCAATGATAAGGAGACTTTGTAGTTATATACTAGATAGTATGGTAAATCTACCATGCTTTGAATCAGGACAAATGATCAATCATACATTGAGAACAAGCTCTTAGAAGTTGATTGTTCTAATGTAGTCATAGCATAGAAGTGAAATGAGAATGTAATGATAATATATGTATTAAATCCTATACAAATTCAATGTCATTGGCAATCATATATTGCTCAATCTATGAGAGTTGAATGAGCTATGGGATGAGCTATCAATTCATAATAGATCCCCTTCACAATGGTCCCATGGAGTCGAGATATCCCACATGTCCTTTCATCCTCTTTTTATAGTTGTGTTTAGAGTGAATGTTTGAATTCAAATTCAAAAGGTCTACCTAAAAGTGAATTCTAAAGTATAGGATATATTCTCTTATTAGTCAACTACCAAATGAATCATATTTTAAAGCTTCCTAAGTCCACATGGTTGTAGAACACTTTTACAAATGTAAATGTGAAGGACTTTTACAAGAGGGTTATCATATAGAGTCTCATATGGGTTATGCCAATAAGCAAGTATGTGGGCTTTGTTTCTATTGCATCAACATCTCCCCCTCAATCCTAACATGCTTGGTCTTCATTCCTCCTTGATTTCTTGCAAACCAATCAACAATTTGAATCTATTCATCTTGGTTCCATCCAAAGACTTTATGAGTATATCTGCACATTGTAAATGACTCGATACATAGGATAGTTGAATATCCTTGCCAAGCAATTTCTCCCTTACATAATGATAATACACTTCAATGTGCTTAGTCCTTGCATGATATACAGGATTAGCAACCAAATGAATTGAACTATTGTTATCTCCAAATATAATTGGAGTGCAAGAGTGTAACCCCAAATCTGCATAGAGTTCCTTACGCCACATAGCTTCTTGTGTTGTATTTGCCAAACTTTTCTATTATGCTTCTGTAGATGATAAGGGCACAGTTGGTTGCTTCTTAGATGACCATGATATAAGCTTTGAACCTACAAAAGGTAGGTATCTTGAATTTCTCCTCCTATCATCCTTGGAGCTAGCCCAATCTGCATCAGAATACATCTTTATGTCTAAATCAGAAGTGAAGAGATAAAACAACCCTTCATTCATGGTACCCTTTAGATACTTAAGCACCCTTTTGGTAGCTTCCATGTGAGGCTTCCTTGGTGCATGCATAAACTGACTCAATGTACTTACTCCATAAACAATGTCTATTCTTGTTAGGGTATCATAGCTGAGGCTCCCTACAAGCTTTTGGTAACATGTAACATCCTCAAGAAGTTCTCCTTCATGTGACTAAGCCTATGGTTGAGTTCCATGGGTGTACCTACAATTTTGGTATTCTTCATCTTGAACTTTACGAACATATCATTATATACTTTCTCTAAGTAATAAATATACTAGAATCTATGTACACAAGCTCTAAGCCAAGAAAGTATGTTAATAAACCAAGATCACTGATTTTAAATTCTTCCATTAGTTGAGCCTCAACCTGCTTGATGCCATTAGCATCATTCCCTGTAATGATAATGTCATCCACATAGAGACATAAGTAGATAACTCCTCAGTTATTCGTCTTTATAAATAAAGAAGATTTTGTCTTGCTAGCCACAAAACTTTGATCTTGCAAATAAGTAACAAGCCTATGATTCCTAGCTCTAGGAGCATGCTTTAGGCCATAAAGTGCCTTCCTTACCTTGCATATAGAATGTGTTTTATCCCTTATCTTCAAATGCTAGTGATTGTGCCATATACACTTCTTCTGATATCCCTTAAGAATGCATTCTTGACATCTAACTGATATAGATTCCAGTTGTTAGAGGGAGCAATGCTTACCAAATCCCTAATTGTTGGCATCTTTGCCACAGGTGGAAACGTTTCTTCATACTTCATTCCATAGGTTTGAGCAAACCCCATTGCCACTAGTCTTGCCTTGTACCTGTTTATGGAACCATTTGAGTTCTTCTTGATTTTATATATCCACCTAGATCCTATTACCTTCATGCTTGGATTCTTGGGAACCAAGTCCCAAGTATGGTTTCCCTAAAGTGTTTCTACTTCTTCCTACATGGCTTTTCTCCATTCTTTCCTCTTATTAGCTTTTTCAAATGAAGAAGGTTCTTCTGTCGTAGAGTCTTTAATGATATACACAGAATGCTTGGTGACTAATGATATATCATAGCCATACATTATGGGCCATTTACTCTCGCTTTGAGATCTCCTAAGTGCTTGATTGGAGGATTGTGGCATATCTTCTAATTGCTTGAGTTGGTCTTGCCTCTTGAATTCCAAGCCTTGAAGTCAATCTGCTCTTCATCCTCAGAATTGATATCTTCTAGTAATTGTTGATCTTCTTGAGTGAGAGTTGGAAAGTCATTTTCCAAATCATAAGGTAACCTGATCTTCCTGCAATCATCGTCAAAGCATGAATTATTTTCATCAAACACTACATCCCTACTAACTATAAAGGCTTTGTTAGTGGGATTGTATAGCCTATAGCCCTTCTGGTTTTGATCATACCCAATGAATATACATTTTTCAGCTTTAGGGTCAAGCTTTCCTCTAATTTGTGAGGGAATGTGTGCATAAGAAATGCACCCAAATATCTTGCAATGGTCCAAAGAGGGTCTCTGTCATTCCATGCTTCATAGGGTGTCATTTCATCCAAGGATTTGGATGGGAGCCTATTAACCAAGTAAGTGGCTATGGAAATAGCCTCTCCCCATAAGTAATTAGGTAGCTTCTTCTCATTCAACATTTACCTAGCAGCTTCAACTATTAACCTGTTCCTTCTCTCTGCTACTCCATTCAATTCAAGAGTATATCTTGTTGTTACTTCCCTCTTTATGCCTTTTTCACCTCCATCAAATTTGATCCTCTTCAAGCTTCTACCTGTTTGGTTCTCAACTAGTGCCAAATACGTTTTGAAGCTTGTAAATACTTCATCCTTATGCTTCATAAGATAAAGGATTGTCCATCTACTGTAATCACCTATAAATGAAACATAGTAACTTGAGCGTGAGATTGATGGATCTTTGCTAGGGCCCCACATATCAGTGTGTACAAGCTCCAAGTATTCTTCATGCATGTACCCCTTTCTGTTGAATGGTTGCTTGTGAGCTTTACCAAACTTACATGCTCCACATTTGTATATCATGTGTTGCTTTGTCACCAAGCACACTCTGATCCTTGCATATTTGCTTTAGTGTTCTTCCTCCTATGTGTCCTAGCCTTTGGGCCATATTTCTAGCTCAGATAGGGTTTAATTTTTATAGTTGAATAGTGCTATGTTCTTGGTGTCTTCAATCTCAAATGTAAAAAGTCTACCAGATTTCTCACCTTTAGCAATCCTTTTGAAGCCTTGTTGAGGGTCTTCCACATATGCTCCATGCTTAGTGAATCTTACCTGTAAAACTTTCTCAATAATTTCTCCATCACTAATTATGTTTCTGGTTATAGTTGGCACATACAAACCTTACTCAAGAGGTTCATGTTACCATTATATGTATTGACATTTCGAATTTGCTTGACTAAGTGTTTAGTGTCATCACCTATATCTACTTCATGCTTCCCTTTGGGCTCTTTAAGATCACATAATAAAACTACATTTCCAGCCACATGGTTTATTGTTGTTGGAGCCTTGATTGTAGTTATGATTATAGTTTCTTCCTCCATTGTTGTACCTCCCTCTAGATTGTCCATAACTACCTCTATGGAAGCCTCTTCCCCTTTGATTCCTTGTGTTCTTGAAGCATTCTTCTGTGGTGTGGTTGGTAAGACCATAAATGTTTACTTTTATTCTTATCTGTATAAAGTGCAGAAGATTGATTACCTTTAGAATTGTTCTGATGTAGTCATAGCAGAGAAGTGAAATGAGAATGTAATGATAATATATGTATTAAATCCTATACAAATACAATGTCATTGGCAATCATATATTGATCAATGTATGAGAGGTGAATGAGCTATGAGATGAGCTCTCAATTCACAATAGATCCCCTTCACAATGATCTCATGGAGTCCAGATATCCCACATGTCCTTTGATTCTCTTTTGATAGTTATGTTTGGAGTGAATATTTGAATTCAAATTCAAAAGGTCTACCTAAAAGTGAATCCTAAAGTATAGGATATATTATCTCATCACTACCAAATTAATCATAATTTAAAGCTTGCTAACTCCACATAGTTGTAGAACACCTTTACAAATGTAAATGTGAAGGACTTTTACAAGAGGTTGATCATATAGAGTGTCATATGGTTATGCCGATAAACCAAGTATGTGGGCTTGGTTTCCATTGCACCAACAAGAAAGGCACATGCAGATGATAGAAGGGGAAGTGACCAAGGACCTAGAAGATCTAGGAGGATGCGGAATTCAGTGCAACGATTGACATATGATAGTTACATGGCTCCTCATTGTGCCTACATAACAAAGCTAATACAAGATGTTTTGAAGACGCAATTAGGAATGCGGATTGGGAAAAAGCTATGGACGAGGAGATGGCTGCACTTTATGGAAATGATACATGGAAGCTGTTTCCATTGCCCCAAGGAAAGAAACCCATAGGCTACAAGTGGGTCTACAAGGTAAAGCACAATGTTGATGGTAGCATACACAGTATCATGGCTAGAGATGCTACTTGCAGATTTAGGTATGGAAGTGCAAAAGCCTATCTACATCTATTGTGATAATCTTATCATCATACAATTAGCAAGGAATCTTGTTTTTCATGCTAGAACAAAGCATATCGAGGTACATTATCAATTCATTAGAGAGAAGGTATAATTAGGTGATATTGATCTTGATTATATGAGAATAGATGAGCAGGTTGTTGATATCTTCACTAAAGCACTTGGAGTAGAGAAGCTGAAGAAGTTTCAGAAGATGCTTGGATTGGAGGACATGGCGTTGATCTTGAGGGGGAGTGTTGAGATATCAAGCTCAACATGTGATGATCCAAGATAACACGTCTCTGACATGTATAGTGGTCACACTGGTATATGTCAGGGACAATTCATTGAGCTTTATTAGATTTATCTGTTGAGAGTAATGGCACATTTGTTTCTTACTAGCTCGCTCATTCCATGACATTAGGTTCTTCCTTATGTACTCTTCTTTATATATTGCACTTGTTGTATTCTTGTTTTTAGGTCATTCTTCTACGTTCCTTTTATGTAATAGAAGAAGAAGAAGAAGAAGAAGATGACGATCATTCTTCTTTGCCTCAACCCGTGTGTGCACTCCTCTTTGATTGTGAGAGTGTGTGTGTGTGTGAGCTCTCTTCCGTATCTCCTTCCTCGTGACAATACACACATATACATATACATACATACACATATATATATATACATATGCACACACATATACATATATATACACATATGCACACATATACATACAAACATATACACACACCCATACATACACATATACATACATAAACATGTAAAAACACACATACATACACACATAGACACACACATACATACACACATATACATAAAAACATATACACATATACTGACACATACATACACACATATAAACACACATATACACACATATACACACATACACATTTACAGACACAAACATATGCATACAGACACATACACATACACATATAGATACTTGCACATATACATACATACACATAGAGACACACATATACACTCACATGCATACACACATATGCTTACACACACATACATAGACACACATGCATAGACACACCTACATACACACATATGCACATATGCACACACAAACATAATATACAAGTACATGCATACACACACATAAAAACACATGCATACACTATAAATACATTTGCATACACACACACATACACATGTATACATACACACACACCCACATATACACACACCCACATACACATACACACAGGGACGCACACATACACATACACACATACATACATATACACATACATATACACATACATATACACAAACATACACACATATACACATATAAAAACACACATACACACATACAAACTATACATACACATGCATACACACACATATAGATGTATACATACACATACATACATATGCATATACACACACATACGCATGTACCCACATGTATACATACACACACATACACATACTATACATACATGTGCATACACACACATACGTATATGTATACATACACAGAGATAGATACATACACCCACATATACATACACACACATACACACACACATACACATACACACACATACATACATATGCATAAATAATGCACATGCATATGCATATATACATACATGCATGCATACACACATATACACACCCACATACACATATTCACACCTGCATACACTCACATACACACCTACGTACACATAGACACATATACATACATACATATACATACACATACATATACATACACCCATATAGACACATACAATACATATGCACACATATATGCATACACACACATAGACATACACATACACATACACACACACATACACATACACATACACATACACATACACATACACATACACATACACATACACATACACATACACATACACATACACATACACATACACATACACATACACATACACATACACATACACATACACATACACATACACATACAAATACAACATACACATACACATACACATACACATACACATACACATACACATACACATACACATACACATACACATACACATACACATACACATACACATACACATACACATACACATAACACATACACATACACATACACATACACATACACATACACATACACATACACATACACATACACATACACATACACATACACATACACATACACATACACATACACATACACATACACATACACATACACATACACATACACATACACATACACATACACATACACATACACATACACATACACATACACATACACATACACATACACATACACATACACATACACATACACATACACATACACATACACATACACATACACATACACATACACATACACATACACATACACATACACATACACATACACATACACATACACATACACATACACATACACATACACATACACATACACATACACATACACATACACATACACATACACATACACATACACATACACATACACATACACATACACATACACATACACATACACATACACATACACATACACATACACATACACATACACATACACATACACATACACATACACATACACATACACATATAGATACTTGCACATAGACACATACACATACATGCACATATCCATACACCCACATTACACACATGAGATACACACATACA
>CM035412.1:179676893-179756893 GCA_020310875.1 Ceratopteris richardii
ATCATAAAAATAAAAACTTTTTTCTTACCTGCTTGAACATACGAAACAATATTTCGTAGATACCAAGAACGGTTCTTACATAGCAATGTTTGCTATCTATAAGGTTTGTATCTTTTGAGCTAGCATGTTATAGTTGATTGAAAGAAGCAACAATGCTAGAATCCTTTGTTTTACATAAAGAATCAATAATTTTGATTGTAATATGCTATCCAAAAGCCCACGTATTTGTGAACATTTGAGCCTACAATAAAAATCAAACAATTAAAGAGAAAACTTATATATATATATATATATATATATATATATATATATATATATATATATATATATATATATATATATATCTGTGTGTGTGTGTGTGTGTGTGTGTGTGTGTGACCAAATAGAATATTATTAAAATTAAATTACCTTTCTTTTACAACCTACCATTAGCTCTCTCTGCTCATCTGAGATTTGTTCCTTATTTGCGTTGGCTCGTTGCATACGAGATATAGCCAATCCGTGAAAGAAGATGTATTTATATTCTCAATACCATCAAGTTTACGTTTATATCTTTTGTTTCTCTATCTTTTACTTTAGAGATTTTAAATTTCTTGTTTATAGTCGCTAACGAAGGCTTGCATGCATTCGCTATTATATGCTAAACATGATTTTTTTCTTGTAATATAAATTGAAATGGAACTCCCTCACTTGATAATACCTCATCTGTTATTTTTGAAGAAGACACTTTGGTCCATGCACATGCATGTACTAACATAGTACATGCACTCCTCAAGCATCCGTCCCCTTGTGAAAGATCCTTCTCATTTTGCTCTTTGTTGCACATTACCTTTTCATATTCCTACAAATCCCTAGATCCAAAACATCCATCGAGTGTCTACAACACCTACACTCTCTACGTCATCCACAAGATGTACTAATAAATGAACCTGAATATAAAAAAAGGATGCTGGAAATTCTTTTTCCATCAAACATAGTGCTCCTTGCATTCACATTTCTTTTTTGGGATCGAGTCTTTGTTAATCTCTTTTGATGTAATTCACCTATTATTATCATTAATCAAATTCAAAAGAAATTATTTCATAAATAAAAGATAACAATTAGTCTTATATATTAAATATAAAAGTATGATAATTACCTTATAAGCGATCCAAGACGATAGATCACATCCTCTAATCCTTTCATTGTACATCCATCGATAACCTGAAGTAGAATGTGCTTCAAAACATTATGCCAATCGTTTATCTTTAACCTAGATAAGCTCCTATCATCCATACTAAACTCATAATTGACTAATAATTCATCACCAACATGTAATGAAGTAATAGCATTGACAATTATGTATCTTGCTACATTTCTATTCATGTATGGTGATTCCGGGCTATTTTCACGCTCCTCAAATGTGCAATTAGTCATTGAACTATTATATCCTCAACTAGTGTTTATTAAACGTGTTATATTTCCATGCATGTAAGGTCTTCCATCAATATATAATCTTTCATTTTCGGCATGTGTAATCCCTCTACTAGGAAGAGAAGCTGCATTCAGGCATAATCCACAAGTACTCATGCTTTGAACATAATGTTTGCATCGATGCCAATCTCCCCATCCATATATAGGACCACAAAATGACATAAGATTGACTTCAGAGTTCGAAGGTACATACAAATCCTCTACAATAAAGAGACTACGACTAACACCAATATAGTGGAGGGAGCAATCATATAGCAATTACCCTAAAAGTTGATAACCTCTCCATCTAAAGGAAGTGGTTCTCTATTCCATCCTCCATTTGTTGCTAGCCTTTGCAAGTTTTAGTCTCTTTGTATGTACTTTTTCATTGGATTCTGGCATGATGGTGTATTTGTGACCTAGATGCTCAAAAGGTGTTGTCAATGTTGATTTTGAGTAGCTCTCAATAGTGGATTGCTTTCTTGCTATTGTTGTTGTAACCTTGATGTCCTGTAGATCTTTCAAACATGGCTATCATTTTGTTCATGCCCAGTACTTGTAACCCATAATGAATGATGGGTAAGTTCATTAGTGCATGGATTGAACAAAATATGTGCCTTGTGGACCGCCTTATAATGTGGCCCTATTCATGTTTACTTGGGGAATGCATTGGAATAAATATGGTGCCAGAAGTTGGGTCTTGAGCTAAGTGCTCAAGCATATACTGATGAAGAGGTTTCCCAATCTATCATGGTTATGCTGTTGCCAAAGTAGGCGATTCTTACCATGGTGAAAGGTCCATCGATCTTCATCTCTTTGTGTTTTACTCCTATCATGTTGATTGACTATTGGCTTGTCTTTCATTGTTAATGGATGTCCTCATTGATGACTCAGTGATAAGATTATTTTAGTGCATGCTCCTATTTCTTCTTCTCTCTTTCTTTTTTTTTTGTTTCTTTCCCTTTTTTTCCTCAAGTTTTGATTCAAAATTCAAAAGCACATGTGGTCAAAATGACTCCTTCTAGTAGAAGTAAAGTTTTTTTTCCATGTTCCCATCCACTAGCTAAAACTTCTTCATGGTTGGATATAATGTCAATTAACCATGCTAGAATCACAAGGCCTTGGTGGAAATAGCCATGTCTACCCATGATTAATTAATGGCATTCAAGTGTGATCATTCAAGATAATGGGAATACATGTATTTCCTTCATCACTTTCATCTTAGATCTAGGAGTAGCTTTTTTACATGTGTTTGCGAATTTGTCATCATTTGGGATTCACACTTTCTTGTTGGAAATATCTTCCCAATAGTTAGGTTTGACCTTAATGAGTTCCCCTATTATGAGAGTACATTTTTCTTTTTCTTGGTGAATTTCTTATATTATAGAGATGTACGTGCCTCAAGAAGCGAGACGTTCCTTGCTTGGGGGATAGCCAAGGCCAAAAGCCAGAGAGTTCATACAAGGTAACTACTCATGATGGCAAGATGAGTAGAGGGACCTTAGAGAGAATTCTAGATGGTGACTAGGAAAGGGCTATAAATAGGCTGGGAGGTGAGTCCCAAGCATGTCATTCTCCACTTCTCAAATTTTCTCTTACTCCTTCTCTTTCTCTCTCTCTCTCTCCTTCTTTTCTTTCTCTTTCTTTATCTCTCTCCCGAGAGACCTTGAGGGGGAGCTTGATGGACATGAGGAACAACTCTCTCTTGCAAGAATGGAAGATAAATATCTTCAACGTTTGTATGTGAGAAGCATCGCGTAGAAAAGGAGAATCTTCTTCGCATGGTGTGCAAAAAATGAAGCTGACTTTCATTGACAAAGAGACGATCTTTAACAAAAAGATGAGCATCACACCACTGTATGTGTTAGAATATTCCCCTTGTTGTCCACCGATATCATTTGAACTGTCGACCTCAAGGACAAGGGTGAGGGTGTGTAGTGCCCAACAACACAGATTAGAAAAGTTTCTTATTTGCAGGTTTTTGGAGTAAAGGAAGTGGTTTGCTTACCACTAGGGTGATGCATATCATTGTATCATGCTTATTATGCTTTCAGACTTAATTTTCTTGGGGAAATGCTACTGAAAATTTTGTAGCCACATGGTGTTATATGCCATGTGAGAACAAGAGTGATGTTGAGTTGTACGAGAGAGGAAGTATTATTTATAAAACATAACTGAAAGCATATAAAGTAATTGAAATAGAGAAGAAGATGCATGAGTGGATGCATGCATACATAGCTGATATGATTTTTAGAGAGGTGAAGTGCATGATGCATTCTTTGTCTATCAAAGATCATTTCATCTATCAGCACGATGAGGTAGGGTAAGCATAAAGTATGTGAAACAAGTACCATTAATGGGCTAATTTTTCCTTTAGAAAAAAATTGAAAAAGGTATATCCCTCAAGAACAACTATGATGTGTTTTTGTTCAGTAAGTCATGAGCACATGACTTGTTCTTCATGGGAGTCTATGTACTTGAGATAGAATTTTATCCCTAGTCGGCACAAGAGTGATATGGTTATGATCACCCATAGAAGTGTTAAATGCTTGTATGTGATTGATTGTGATGAGTTTAATGAATGTGCAAGAAGCACAATGATTAGAATGCCATCCATACATACTCACTTTCACTAAAAGGTGGATACTATGTAGAGAGTTGATTTTTCTATGAGAGGATTTGGATGATTAATTGGTTTGCATTGATCTAGATGATCATTAGATGCATGGATATGTCTCCATGTCATAATTCATCCAAGAGAATGAATGTGTGTGCCTAATTAGAAGGATTAACATGTCTCATCAATTTTAAGTTAAAAAAATAATAATTGAACAAATAGTTAGTGACGTGGTAGCCTCATAGAGATTTGGATGCTGCTATTTGAGCAAATGCCCAAATTTAGTGAAATTTTCAAGGAAATTAGCTGATAGGTTTTTCTTCATGTTGATCGATTTTCATGTAATTTGGATACTTATACAAAGGTCAAATGACCTCTGTACTAAAGGTGCTGCTAATAGAGGTAGAGCCCAAAACAAGTGACATAGGCCTGTTACAAAGGGCATTTCTCTTAATTGGTAGATTTAAATTGCATCATTTTAATTGGATATGAAATCTTAAGAGATTTAATTTTTGCATTATAATTTTCATCAATTCTGGAGATCATTTGATAGGTCAAAAGATCTCTACATATGAAAGTGCAACCTTTGGAACCTGTGAAATGACCAAACACCATGTCACCTAGAGGTGAGTGGTCCTTTTAGCTCATTTACTCAAATTGGATGATTTTTCTTTCTACGATTAGCTACATATCTCCAGATGGTTTTACAAAATATCAAGAAGAATTGTCTCTCCATTTAGAAGATACTAAGCCTCTACAAAGTTTTAAGATATTGTAGGTATATAGGCTTAGTGTTTTGGTCTTTATGATAGCTTCAAACCTCTAAATACTATGAAATTTATATCAAGCTTGCGCAACACTACATTTTGATGGAAAAATTCTATAGATTTATTGTGAGAAGTGGAGAATGACATGCGTGGGACTCACCTTCGGGCCTATTTATAGTTCTTGCCTAGTCACCATGTAGAGTTATCTCTAAGGTTCCTCTACTCATCTAGCAATCATGAGTAGGTACCTTGTATGAACCCTCTGGCTTTTGGCCTTGGCTATCCCCCTTGCAATGTGAGAAGTGGAGAATGACATGCTTGGGAGTCACTTCCCAGCCTATTTATAGCCCTTTTCTAGTCATCATCTAGAGTTCTCTCTAAGGTTCGTCTACTGATCTGGCCATCATGAGTAGGTACCTCGTATGAACTCTCTGGCTTTTGGCCTTGGCTATCCCCCAAGCAAGGAACTTCTCGTTCCTCCAAACATGTACATCTTTGGAATATAACACTCTCTTCCCCTTCTAAAGATCATTGTCCTCAATGATATATAAGGAGCTATAAAGTTGGGAATCAGAATCTGTGATTCCAAATAATAAGAGTAGAGTGTACTAGATGTCAGAAATACTAGATAATAAAAAAGTGGACAACTCATCTCTCTGCTTCCTATCTAGCATTTCCATCCATAAATAATAGTCCTTGCTTTGGGCATAGTCTAGGAATCCCTCTGAGGCCCAATGAGTCCATATGTGCGCAACATAAGTACTTGGAATATCCTCGGACTCCCTATGCCTAGACCTTGACCACTAACTTGTGACGGCTTGTCACCTGTAGATACCTTTGGAAACTTGCTCTTACCTCACTGAAGTACCCACTGACAGCTTGTCATAGGGTATAATTGTGCAAAATCACTTACTCCGCTAGAGTAACAAAAAAATATACTATGCTCAACCAAAACAATTTGATTGTCTCCCACCCTTTGTGGAAGAATACTAAAAAGAAATGGAAATATTTTCCAAGTAGTGTTGAATCTCATAGCCCACTAGGCTAAGTGTTGAGCCCATGAAAGTCATGTGGTCAAAGTTAATTGCAGTCAAAGTCAAAGGTCAAAGTCAACTGGTCAAAGTCAACAAGGTCAAGGTCAAAGTCAACAGGTGCAAAGTCGAAGTGCGTAAGTGCAGGTGTCAAAGTGCACAGGTAGTGCACAATGAATGGTCCACAAAGGGTAAATTGGAGAAAATAGGTTGCAGGTTGCAGAGGTACTTTCTCTAATTTCCCTAAGGTTCAAAGTGTGTTTTAAAGTGTTTTGGAAGGTTCAGGTGAACCCCCCTTATGTGCAAAAGTGAAGAATTAAAAGGAAATGTGAAGGCATGTGAAGCGGCAAAGTGTACGCACAGGTGAAAGTATGGCCCCCCATTAAAATTTTTGGTTTTAGACTAAAGTCACTACAGGACAAAACAGTGAGTAGTTGGCTGCCACTTGTGAGAGCAATCTTGGGACATCAAAGTGAGCACCAAGATTCACTTGCAGTTAGGAGCGTACGTGATCGGCACACTCAAATTAAGGAAGAACCATTCTTGGACCAAGGTTAGAGTAAGCAAGAGGGCATAGGCTAAGTGGAGCAAGAGAGGGAAGTGAAAGAGTCACCAGAGTACGTCGCACAGAAGTGGAAGTGCAAGGTGCATAGAGAGTGACCAAGGATTTTGGTGCAGAGGTGTGCTAAGCTAGAGTCCCCCAAGTATCTCAAGGTCCTTTGGTAGTGTACGCTTGCCGACAGCAGGTATTCACTCCTCCCCCCTTTGTGGAAGCTTGGTGCAAGGTGTGCACAAGGAGAAGCTTGAAGCAGGTGGAGGTCTGTTGCAGAGGAGGTCGGCAGCAAGAGGACATTGGAATCTTGGATATCTTGTAATTGGGCACTCTGTGGGATTGTGCACAGAGGTATTGGTGTATCTTGTATTTCAAACATTGTCCTTTTCTTATTGTAATCAAACGGCAGAAACTTCCAAGGTGTATTTTCTCTTTTGGTCTTTTCATTTTCTCCTACAAACCCTCAAACTCCTTCTTGTCAAAGAATCCCCCAACAAATTTGGCACGCCCGGTGGGACATCCAAGGAGCTTTGAGCATAGGAGACTATATATTGCCATTGAAGGACAACATTCCAGTGTCGACAACATTACTCCAGTGGGCCAAAAGGTATATCCTTTTATCAAGTGTCTCATTTTTAAGTGGACTATGAATAGCTCATGACCGCGACCCGGTCACAAACCTTGAGAATCAAGTGCAAGCAGACAAGAAGAAAGACGAACCGAAGATCAACAAGTCCACTTTCATCGACTTCATCGGTAGGAAGCATGGCAGGGCAGGTGGACCTAGGAATCTTGCTCTCCAGGTTAAACATAAAATTCCCCTCCTTCAGAGGTTTAGCCCATGAAGACCCAGATGAGCACATTCGACGATTTCTTTCATTATGTAAGACTAGGGGACTAATGGGTAGGGAAGATGCTTTCTTGATACTCTTCCCCGCCACATTGGAGGGTCTGGCAGACAAGTGGTTTAGTCAGTTTGCCGAAAATCACTTTACCTCTTGGGATATGATGAAAGAGGCCTTTAAGAATCAATTTCAACAGGGCAACACGGCTGAAATCATTATAGAAGAATTGGAAAACTTGAAGTTGGGTCCAGGAGAGAAGTTCCCCGAATTCGTGACCAGGGCAAAAGCATTAATGGCCAAATTACCGGATCCACCACACGACTTCTTTGTCAAGAAGTGGTTAGCCAAACCTTTACCTGTGGTCACCCAATGCAAAATAAAAGAGTTGGTGCTACCTACAACCTCCATAGAGGAGTTCATCACCACGGCTACAAGACTGGAGCAAATAAGGCACCAATATGGGACAACTTCTTCACCACCAACATATGGTACAGAGATGGAGGATCCAGTGACCCAGCTGAGGAGGGAGTTGGAGGGCTTAAAGAGAAATAAGCCCTACAAAGAGGAGGAGACTGCTGTGGCTCAATTGAGAAGGGAGATTGAAGCACTCAAGCTTCAAAAGGAAGAGGAGGCCCAAGCAGAGGAATTAGCTCAGCTGCGACAGGAGTTGCAGGAGCTCAAAGGAGGGGGCATCAAGAGTGGTCTTTGGTGTTCCATGTGCAGCAAACAAGGGCATATAGTAAGTGAGTGTCCTCTGTTAAGTGTAACTTGCCAATTATGCAGGAAGATTGGCCATGAGGCCCATGAATGCCAATCAAGAGGAATGCCTGCAACGACATACTGGACCCAAGGAGGACCCCCAACAACCACAAATGTGATGGCTGCACAAAATCAAGGTAACAACTATAACCCTAGACAGAGAAATAATTTTGGAAATGGGCCTAGGAGGCCAATAATCTGTTTTAGGTGCGGAGAATGTGGGCACTACCAAAGTAGGTGCACCCTACCAGAGAATGCACCTCCTTGCAGGAACTGCCCTGAGGCCAGAGACCATTATACATATGGTTGTCCTAAGAATCAAGCCTCTTCATCAGGGCCCCATATCCAAATGATTTCTGTGAAGGAAGAAGAAATGGAAAATCAAGTTAAGGTGCCATCACCATCTACCAGGGTGGTGCAGTTAGAAGAAATTGACTCTTTTACTGTGCAGACAAGAAGCAAGGGGATGGCTCCAGTGGACATGGGTCAAGAATCATTGATTAATGGATTAAACAGAGACAAAGGTGTGTCAGAAGACCTAGCCACCACAAGTGCAGACACAAGGCAAAAGGAAAACTGCACAGGTACCAGTGATGCCATTGGACATGCATTCAGCAGGGCTCATGAGGAGTTGGATAAGTCAAATGGAGCCCAAGCTCCTAAGGAATCAGAAGCCTCCAGACTACTCAAGTCCATGAAAAAGGAGGTTAGTATTTTTGATTTAATAAAGATGGATGGGAAGTTCAGGTCAGAACTCTTGCAGATAATTGATGAAGCTTCCACTACAAGTTTGGTGGCAAAGACTGCTGTTGTACATGAAGGAAAAATTGTAAGGGAAGCACCCCTTACAGATTATAAAAGTCCTCGGCTGACAGTATCTATCAAGGGTCATGAATTTAAAGGAGTTATTGTGGATGGTGGTTCTGGCATTAACTTGATGCCTGAACATACAATGAAAAGAATTGGACTCCACCCTTCAAGGCCTGCAAATTTCACTGTCACTTTGGCAGATCAGAGCAAAGTAAGGCCCTTGGGAGTAATCCCAAAAGTTCCACTTGAAGTACAAGGTAATTTATTCATCCTGGATTTTGTGGTTTTAAGATTACCCCAGGATGAAGGAGGATTTCCTCTCTTAATTGGACGACCATGGCTGAGGCACGCAAGTGTCATTCATGATTGGGGCAAGGATACTATGTGGGTACAAAAGAAAGGGCAGGAGCTGACACAGATTCACTTAGAAGAGGGCCCAGATAATCAAGGAAACACTAGCATGATGCAAGCAGTTGGCATTTGCATGGAAACAGGATCGGAGGATCAACCCCAAATAGATTTTGAGGAAGAAGAGGATATTCTAAATTGGCTCCAAGCAGGCAACTCTTCCTCTTGTTTTGGAATTTTTCTTAATAATTGTTGTACAATTGAAGGTTATGATGAAGATAAGGAAAAAGTCCAGGTTGATGGATTGGGAGAGCCCATTACAAACCACAGAAGGGGCAGGAAGACAACCCTCAAATGCATTTTTGAGGAGGATATGACTACTACAGAAAATGAAGTTAATAAAGCTAAAGGCAAGGTAAAAGATTCTAGTGAAGAGTGTTCTTTTCCAATTCAAGAAATACCTGTAGGATGGATGCAGGATAAGGAAGAACAGATTGAAATCCAAAACACCCCGGCTTATGAAGCAATGCAAGAAAAGCTAGAAGACAAAGACAAGGAAGGAGAGGAGAAGGAGGATACTCTGGTAGAGAGAAATCCTGTCCAAGAAATACAATTAGGCAATCAAGACAATGATCGGCCAGTTTTGGTGGCCACTTGGTTGTGGAGCCACCCAGGGCTCCTTGAAAAGGTAAAATCATTCTTGACCAAATATATAGATGTTTTTGCTTGGCATTATAAAGACTTAGAAGGAGTGCCGGCAACTTATGGAGAGCATAGAATCCCTCTGGTTGATGGAGCAAAACCTATAAGAGGGAAGAGTTATAGACTTAACCCAAAATATGCTGAAGCTGTCTATGTGGAAATCCAGAAGATGGAGGATGCAGGAATCATCATTCCTGTAGAACACTCAGAGTGGCTCTCCCCTATGGTTATAGTACCAAAGAAGAATACTAATAAAATCAGAATTTGTGTTGATTTTAGAGCACTCAATAAGGTGACCATTCCAGATGGTTTCCCAATGCCTTTTGCCGAACAGGTCATTGAAGAAGTAGCTGGGCATGCCTTATATAGCTTTATGGATGGATTCAGTGGCTATAATCAAATATCAATACACCCAGAGGATCGAGAAAAGACTGCTTTTATCACACCTTGGGGAACATATGTGTATGTAAAAATGCCATTTGGGCTCAGAAATGCCCCAGCCACCTTTAACAGAACGGTCAATCTCATCTTTGGCCCCCTATTGCTGGAATCACTTAGAATCTTCATGGATGACTTCTCTTCGTTTTCAGGATCTCACAAAGAAACTCCTCTAGATTGTTTGGACCACCATCTGAGGCAGCTGCATAATGTTTTCAAAAGATGCAGAGAAACTAAGTTAAAGCTCAATCCAAACAAATGTCACTTTCTTGTGACAGAAGGAACTCTCTTAGGACATGTGGTGTCAGCTAAAGGTATGGCCCCGGATCCTGACAAAATCATTTCTATCTTAAAGTTGCCTAAACCTAAATCCCCTAAAGAGATCCAGAGTTTTTTGGGGCATACTGGATACCATAGAAGGTTTATTAAAATGTATGCAGAGATAGCTAGACCTCTGGCTAGACTTACAGGTAAGGAAGTACCTTTTAAATGGGAAGAAGAGGAAGAAAAAGCATATCAAACATTGCGGTCCAGGTTAGTGTCTGCTCCTATTTTGATCACACCTGAATGGTCAAGAATCTTTCATATACATGTAGATGCCAGTGCCTATGCAGTGGGGGCAGTTTTGACACAACCTAGTGAAGAATTTAAGATGGACAGACCAATTCAGTATGCTAGTAGAATTTTGACTAAGGCTGAAAGGAATTACAGCACTACTGAAAGGGAAGCCTTAGCAATGGTTTTTGCGGTCCAAAAATTTCGTCATTACTTGTTGGGAGTAAAATTCGTTATTATAACTGACCATCAACCTCTCAAGTACTTGCTCAACAAACCACAAGCTACTGGTAGAATATGGAGGTGGTTATTGTTATTCCAAGAGTTCGATTTTTCTGTGGTCCACAGACCAGGTAAAGAGAATGTTATGGCGGATCACCTTTCCAGAATCAACATGATGGAGCAAGTTAGTGGAATCAATGATGATTTTCCAGATGCTCATCTGTTTGCTGTCCAGGCCCAAGGTTGGTATTATGATATCAAGAATTTCATTAAAACAGGGATGTATCCAAAAACGGCTAGTGCTGTGCAAAGGAAGAGATTGCTACTCAAGAGCAGACCATACACCTTCCTTGAAGATAAATTATATAGAAAGGGAAAGGATGACAGACTTAGGCAGTGCTTGGAGGAAGAAGAAGTGAGGAAAGTCCTTCACTCTGCACATGAAGGACCAGGTGGTGGGCACCTTCCAGGGCATATTATGAGTCAGAGGATATTAGATGCTGGTCTATGGTGGCCTACTCTATTTAAGGATGCAGATGAATGGGGAAAGGCATGTGATGTTTGCCAGAGGTGTGGACCTAAGCCCACAACGCAGAGACATAACCCCTTGATTGTTTCCACTTCCTGGCAACCATTTGAAAAGTGGGGGCTGGATTTTGTAGGGCCCATCTATCCTCCGACAATTCCAAAAAGAGAGAAATATCTCTTGATAGCTACCGATTATGCGACCAAGTGGGCTGAAGCTATTGCTTCCCCCGACTGCACTGCCCAAACTGTTGCCGACTTCATTTATAGTAACATCATTTGCAGGTTTGGATGCCCATTTGAAATTTGTACAGATCAAGGTACACATTTTGTCAATAAGGTCCTGCAGGAGATTTTTAACAGGTATAGAATTCTACATAGGACTTCTTGTGCTTACTATCCAAGAGCCAATGGACAGGCTGAATCGACAAATAAAGTTTTGATCTCAATGTTAAGGAAGGAATGTATGTTACAACCCACTTCCTGGGGCATTGCTTATCAAGGTACCCTATGGGCATACAGGTTAGCTTACAAAGAGGCCACAGGATATTCTCCATTTCAGCTGGTTTATGGAATATTGCCCATTGAGCCCTTTGAATTTTTACATGGCTCACCTAAGATAGCATACATGCAGGGCAAAAAAGACTGTGATGTCTCTCAGAGAATAGGGGCCCTACATAAAGTGGAGGAGATTCGTCTCCTAGCAACAAAACAATTGATCGAGACTCAGATGAAGAGGAAAGAGGCACATGATCGACACCTGTGGAACAACAACATTGAAGCAGGCATGTTGGTTCTTCTCCATAGACCTAACCTTCATACACAACTGAGAGGAAAATGGCTTCCAAATTGGGAAGGACCTTATAGAGTCAAAACAATGCTAAACTTGGGTGCTGTGGAATTAGAGACGCTGAAAGGAGAGGCCTTGCCACTGGTCAACATTTCAAGGTTGAAGGCCTATCATCAACACACTTAATGACGTATGGATCACCTGGAACTGTCAAATATGTCCAGGTTGTACATAACTTTCTCATCATATTTTGCTCAGTTTTAGTAGTTTTCCTTATCAATTTCATCCTTGTTATTGGTGTTTTTAGAAAACCTAGAAGATATTTCACAACCACGGCCATGCAAACTCTTTTTTGGAAATTTTCTAGCAATTTTAGCATTTTTCTAGCAATTTTTATCCCTTTCCGATGTCTTTTTATTGCCCAATTTGAGGAATAAATGGAGGGTCTCTGTGGTCTGATGAAGGATTTTAGGCTCAACATGTAGAAAATTTCATCAGAATTTTTTCAGAATTTTTTTTAGAATTTTTGGCCAATTTTTGGCAATTTTTTCAGATTTTTCCTTGATTTTTCTCTAAATTGGGCTATTTAAAAACTCTATTATAAAAAAAAAAAAAAAAAAAAAAAAAAAAAAAAAGCCCCCTAAGAATTTGCGGGTTCCCAAAAAAAAAAAAAAAAAAAAAAAAAAAAAAAAAAAAAATATATATATATATATATATATATATATATATATATCTCTATATATATATATATATATATATATATATATATATCTCTATATATATATATATATATATATATATATATATATATATATATATATATATATATATATATATATATATATATATATGCCCCCCCCCCCCCCCCCCCCGCCCCCCGCCCCCCCCCCCCCCCCCCCCCCGCCCCCCCGCCCCCCCCCCCCCCGCCCCCCCGCCCCCCCCCCCCCCCCCCCCCCCCCCCCCCCCCCCCGCCCCCGCCCCCCCGCCCCCCCCCCCCCCCCGCCCCCCCCCATCCCCCACCGACCAACCGACCAACCCCCCCCCCCCCCCCGCCCCCCCCCCCCCCCCCCCCCCCCCCCCCCCCCCCCCCCCCCCCCCCCCCCCCCCCCCCCCCCCCCCCCCCCCCCCCCCCCCCCCCCCCCCCCCCCCCCCCCCCCCCCCCACCCCCTATATAAAGGCCCTCCAATTTTTCTTTTCGCCTCACCTGGCAGCCTGCGACATCCAGGTATTTATTTATTTCTTTCTTGTTTTTTCAATTATTTTTTTTATTCTTTATTTTTTTTATTTTTTTATTTTTTATTTTTTATTTTACTTCTTTTTTACTTACTTCTTTATTTATTTCTTTTCTTTCTTTTTCTTTTTCTTTTCTATTTGTTTTTTGTATAGCATTTCTTTTTTTCTTTGTTTATTTAATTTTTATTATTATACCTCTCTGTTTTTATTGTTTTTACAGTCATTTTTAGGGTAATTCAGTGTGCCGGATCCAAATTTTGGGTCCTCCGTTCTCAATTATAGTGTTTTTCTAGAGTTTTTTCCGATTCCCTCTAGAGTTGCCGTTTTAAGCCCTTGTTCTCTGTGGTTGCATATGGTTGCAGCACTTTGTGACAGCGTTTTCGTCTGCACATATGGCGTCTTCCGTTCCTCAGCAGGATTCATCACTGGCTACTGAGGCATACTCAGAATTTGCCCCTTCGGCCTTGGCTCTCGGTACTCTCCATCCTGAGGTAGGCCCCCTTCTCCCTAGGGCCACATCCCTATCTGCCCCCCTAGCCCCCAGCCCGCCCGTCCCTGTCCCTATCCTTTCTCCTGCCCCTAGGGCACCCCTTCCCCCCATTGCACACCCAGTACCTCGCGCACCAGTCCCACGCCCTGTCACACCTTCCACCCCTCTCCATCTACCTGGTAGCCAGCCCTTCGCGGGTTCACTTCCGTGCGTATCCCTTTCAGGTTCCTCGATATATAGTCCCGGCTCTCTTCCCCCTGGTCACCACCTTCCCGTTACCGCACCCCACATATCAGTGCCGACACAATCCGATGGGTCTAGTGGACACCCCGCTCGCAGCTCAGGTAGTCATTCCACCTCACCCGTTCCCCGTCCCCCGTCGTCCTCCATAGTTGACCATAGAGACCCATCTTCGACCATGTCCCTCCGATTGCATTTAGCTTTGCCTCCCATTCCGCTCATAGATCTCCTTCCAGAGGGTTGCCTACGTCAGGCAGGTCTGTGGCGCCTGGCCTCCCTACTCTTATCCGAGGCAGAGGGGTCCGACATTCGCACGGCGCTGCTTGATTTCCCTCATTTTCCTTCCGGCTCACTCACCCCTGCGGTCGTCGCTGCGGGTATAGGTTCGAGCCTCACTTCGTTTCATACTCCTCAGACCCTCTACTCGGGGTTATCTCGAGACGATACCATCGCTTTCTGCTTATCTTTATATGGCGTGGATGCCATCCCCACTCACTACCAGCTCGCCGTTCTACACTCGTTCATTTTCTTCTTTTTATTTCGTAGTCCATCCGCGGAACTTCCCTTGCATGATATCCATATAGCCGACCCGCTTTTCTGTTTTTTACATGGCCGACCCTTTCCCTATGGAACACTCATGTTCCAGTCATTTCTCCTTCGTTCTCGACGTTTCCATGATGGCCTCCATCGCGGCACTCGTTCCTTTTCTGTTTATTCCGCCCCGTCTTAGCTTGGCTTTTCCATCTGCCTGGTACACGCACCATAGCATCTAGCCATTGTATTGACCCCCCTCATCTTACACATTCCATTGCCCATTCTCCCCACGCCCATCCTCCGCCACCCCCTTCAAGGACAGCATCCCCTCCTCCTCCCGCTCGGAGAGTCCGTACCCGGCTGATAGATTCCTTTCCCACCCCCGTCCCTGCCTCACCCATCCCGTCACCCCCCCCGGCAGGTGCCTCCCAGCCCCCCCCATCTCCTGCCATCTCTGTTGAGTCTGCCTCCACCTCCCATCCGCATCACTCGCCTCCAGCATCTCCCATTTTTCCTCAGCCTATTCCGGCACCACCACCCCCACCTCCCACATCGCAGCCTTCCATCCCTGCCAGCCTAGACGATGATCCACCTTTCTTGGGCCTACTTCGAGATGCGAGTGTCGTAGCGAGCGATGGGGCCGATGCTGCCCGTCTCTCTCTGGATTCTGTATCCGCGACGGCTGCGCTTCACCAGCAGTATGCTCAGACGATCGATCGTATTCGCGCGGCTGCAGCGGCTCAGTGGCAGACGTCGCGCGAGGCATTGCGGGCCATGCAGCAGGACCGCGACCGCTACAGAGATGAGGCTGATGCGGCGACTCGAGCTCTTATGGAGATCAGCCAGCGTGCGGCCTTAGGCATTTGTGATAGCCCTGCGTGTCGCTTGGTCCGACGCGAGCGCGATCATCTCCGCCGCTACAGGAGCCGGATTGCTGCTTGGACTGAGGAGGCAGCCATCATCCCTCCCGCCTCACCCGACTTACCTCTTCCTCGGGACGACGTTCCACCTGGGGAGCGGCCGTCTTCTCCGCCGGCGCCTTAGTTAGATGTTCCATCTCTCTCGCCTACTTCTAGGAGTTCTACACGCTTCGGTTTCCCTAGTTCATTCGCTTTATCCTCGCCTCTTTTTGTTGTTGAGGCTTCGTGTCGGATGCATATACTTATCTTTTGGATATATTGCCCATCATTGGCTTCTGGCCACTTCATGTACTTATCATGGACAGTTGTTTCACTGTTCCTTTCTGCTTTTACATGCGATTCTGGTTCCGTATTCATGGTGTGTTCCTTGTGCACTCTCGGGTCTATTATTGTTCGTTTTCTTCCTATGACTGTGTACTGGTTGGTCTCTTTCATTTTCCCCTCCACTCCCCATCATTTCACCCACCCCTCCACTCCTCATCATTTCCCCAACCCCCCCCTTTTTTCCCCACCTTTCCCCTCCCCCACTAGCTCAGTACTCTTGGTGCTTTGGTTGCTGCTCAGATGTCCTCTTCTAGTTTTTGCAGTCCTATTTTCCAGATGCCTGTATGCTCAGAGTTTTGGCTATGGCTCTCCGGGACGGAGAGCACATTAGGTGGTGGGCAACTGTTGAGCCCATGAAAGTCATGTGGTCAAAGTTAATTGCAGTCAAAGTCAAAGGTCAAAGTCAACTGGTCAAAGTCAACAAGGTCAAGGTCAAAGTCAACAGGTGCAAAGTCGAAGTGCGTAAGTGCAGGTGTCAAAGTGCACAGGTAGTGCACAATGAATGGTCCACAAAGGGTAAATTGGAGAAAATAGGTTGCAGGTTGCAGAGGTACTTTCTCTAATTTCCCTAAGGTTCAAAGTGTGTTTTAAAGTGTTTTGGAAGGTTCAGGTGAACCCCCCTTATGTGCAAAAGTGAAGAATTAAAAGGAAATGTGAAGGCATGTGAAGCGGCAAAGTGTACGCACAGGTGAAAGTATGGCCCCCCATTAAAATTTTTGGTTTTAGACTAAAGTCACTACAGGACAAAACAGTGAGTAGTTGGCTGCCACTTGTGAGAGCAATCTTGGGACATCAAAGTGAGCACCAAGATTCACTTGCAGTTAGGAGCGTACGTGATCGGCACACTCAAATCAAGGAAGAACCATTCTTGGACCAAGGTTAGAGTAAGCAAGAGGGCATAGGCTAAGTGGAGCAAGAGAGGGAAGTGAAAGAGTCACCAGAGTACGTCGCACAGAAGTGGAAGTGCAAGGTGCATAGAGAGTGACCAAGGATTTTGGTGCAGAGGTGTGCTAAGCTAGAGTCCCCCAAGTATCTCAAGGTCCTTTGGTAGTGTACGCTTGCCGACAGCAGGTATTCACTCCTCCCCCCTTTGTGGAAGCTTGGTGCAAGGTGTGCACAAGGAGAAGCTTGAAGCAGGTGGAGGTCTGTTGCAGAGGAGGTCGGCAGCAAGAGGACATTGGAATCTTGGATATCTTGTAATTGGGCACTCTGTGGGATTGTGCACAGAGGTATTGGTGTATCTTGTATTTCAAACATTGTCCTTTTCTTATTGTAATCAAACGGCAGAAACTTCCAAGGTGTATTTTCTCTTTTGGTCTTTTCATTTTCTCCTACAAACCCTCAAACTCCTTCTTGTCAAAGAATCCCCCAACACTAAGCATCTAGCTCTCCTCATACACACTATGTATAAACCATGGCCTATTCTTAGGCATATCAAATAAACTAGTACATACTCTATGATTTTCTTCTTAATGCAATTGTCTGTTCATAGTTCTTATGTGCAAACCTTGCCTTCCACTTCTAGGGTGCTTGCCTGCGGACTTGCCTTGTTTGTGATCACATACATAGTGACTGTCTCAACTGCCCCTCTGCTGTCTAATAATAAGAAGATCATTTGAATGAACTCCAAACCATATCAAAAATACAATCTCAGAGACTTCTCTCTCATACCATTTATCCTACACATAGGTAGAAGACAAAATTTGATGTCCCATACCACCAAACTTTATACCCCACATAGATGCATGTATGAGATTAAATTTGAACACTTCTCTCAAAATGATAAAAATAAATCCATGAGTAATCACAATCATAAATAATAACAATGAAATCATGAAGTGTTCGTGAAGTGTTTCCTTCCCTCGATGGAAAGAACAAAGTCATTCCTATGACTCTATCACTCATAACTATTTGTGACATCAACTCAACTTGAGTTCAGAAATGAGAATATATATGATAAATCAACTCAACTAGAGTTATGAAGGATGCGGCTTGCATCAAATATTAACTCACAAGAAATTGGAACGTATACAACTGTTATGAATCCAATTATATGAAATGAGGACAACTACTAAAGTTCTCCTATTCCATGCTCTCATGGAACTATATATATTCTTGAAACTTTCCACAGAGTCTCCTCTGTCCTATTGAGAATGGTCACCAATGCTCAATAAACAAGGATTTAGGGCATGGCTAGCCCATGTTGATCACATCATCTCAAAAAAGTATCATAAAGACCTGTGGAAAATCTTTTCATTTCAACAACATCTCCTGCATAAATGATTTCCAATAGCAGCACATTAAAGATTACTCTTAACTATTTTTTACTCATCCAAACTCTATGAAATTTTTGAGCCTTTTGTAAATAGTCCCAAGCTTTCTCTAAGCACAAAAATCACTTGATTTGGATATTTCCTCAGAGTTTTATAACAATTTTACTCGAAGGGTCGAACACTTGATGACCAACTCTGAAAATGTATAGGGTCATCTTCTTGAAGCCCTTAGACTGATCAAACATACTCCAAATTATATTTCAAAATAGATGAAATTATCTAGTTTATTTCCATAAAATTGCAATTCCAAATTAAATAAAATACGCATTGAAATATATCATTCTATCTCTGCTATACCTGCACTTCAGTGAGCCTAGAAACAATGCTGTTGCACTTTTATAATATCTTCTAACTGTGAAGATAAATTCTAAAATATTTGATTTTTGGGTATATCACAGGGCCTATACTAGAGTAGCTTCTCCAATAAAATGTTTTCAAATTAGATTTTGCAATATGAAAATATTATGTGCATCAGACACATGTATCACTCTTTGGAAAATCCTCACCAGAGATTGGTCTGAGAAGAATAGGTCACTTGACCTAGCATTTGATATCCAATGTCCTCAAATATTTTAATAGCTTATAACTAATGCTATCTCCTTTATATTGATATAAGTTTCATAGTATTTGGACATTTGGATCTTTCACAATGACCAAAATACTAAGCCTCTATACCTGTAATATTTTAAACAATTAGAGAGGCTAACTTTTCCTCTTTTCTTTATATCTCCTAAATGGAGAAATATTTTATCTTGAAATTTTGTATACACACTCTCCAGGAGTTTAGCTAATGTTAGAAACAAAAAGCCTTTAATTTTAGTAAAGGACCTAAGGTGACATGGTCTCTGATCATTTCATAAATTCCAGAGGTTGCACTTTGATGTGCAGAGATTATTTGACCTATCAAATGATCTCTAAAAATAATAAAGCTTCATATTCACAAAGTGCATCTATCAATATTTCTTGTAAAATACAAAGAATTCAATTTGGATCTCCCAATGAAGAGAAATGCCCTTTGTACTAGGCCTATGTCACTTGTTTCAAGCCTGTACCTCTATTAGCAGCACTTTTAGTGCAGAGGTCATTTAACCTTTCTAAAAGTCTCCAAATTACTTAGAAATTTGTCAGCTTAAAGACATGCCTATGAGCTACATGCCCTCAAAATTTCAATAAATTTGGGCATTCCCGCAAAGAGTAGCATCCAAATCTCTATGCGGCTGCCACCTCACTAACTATTTCCTCAATCCTTTTTTTAAATCGAAAAATGACGAGACATGTTAATCCTTATGATTAGACATACTCATTCATTCTCTTGGATGCATTATGACATAAGAACGTATCCATGCTTATAATGATCATCTACATTAATGCAAACCAATTAATAATACATAGTATCCACCTTTTCAGTGAAAGTGAATATCTATGGATGTCATTCTATTCATTGTGCTTCTTGCACATTTATTAACCTCATAAAAAACAATCACATACAAGCATTTAATACTTGTATTTATGATCATAACCATAGCATGCTTGTGTTGACTCAGGATAAACTTCTATTTCAAGTACATAGACTAGCATGAAGAACGATTCATGTGCTCATGTGTTACTAGATGAAAACACATCTTAGTTGTACTTGATGCATATACCTTTTCATTTAAATTCTAAAAAGGCACATGTGGCCGATGCATGGTACCTCTATCACATACCTCATGCTCACCCTAACTCATCGTGGTAATACATAAAAGTGATCTTCTATAGACAAAAAATGCATCATGCACTTCAACTTTCTAGCAATCATATCGTCTATGTATGCATGCATCCACAAATGCATCTTCTTCTCTACTTCAAACAATTTATATGCTTTTAGTTATGCACACATAAGACTTCCTCTCTCTCACAACACAACATCACTCTAGTTCTCACATGGCATATAATGCCATGTGGCTACAAAATGTTCGGTAGCATTTCCCCAAGAAAATGATGCCTGGAAATAATAATAATGACCATTACAATGATGGGCATCAGCCTAGTGGTTGGCAAACCACTTTCTTTACTCGAGAAACTTACAAATAAGAAACCTTTCCAAAATGTGTTGTTGGGCACTACACACCCTCATAACCACATCTTTTCTTGCTCGAATACCTGCACAAGGATCTTGACACACACAATAACAACCTGTGCATGTTTTTATGAATCAACATAAGTTAGTGTAACCTCATGTGCATAGATAAATTCATGTAAAAATTAACTTTAATGCACATTCCAATGTTGGTTTCATAAAATTGGAAGAGAATAAAATGCAAAATTATAAACTTTAATGCAAAAACTATTCAAATGAATATATTTAAGAGAAAAACTATGATGCAAAGGTATGAAAATTAATTCATTCTAAAAGCTTGTGTAGAGGTGACTTAAAATGCTCCAAATATGGCGTAGGACTAATCAAAAGAAAGGTCTTGAAGTCTAGAATCCATACCAATTTGAATTTCTTGATTTAAATATTCTATGATGAATTTATGGTCAAAACAATGAAGCTAGGTGAGTGGGCAGCATACCTCTTCGGAAAAGTATGTAGTGAACTAAATGCTCTTCACATGTGGTTTGTAATACCCAATGATAGCTTCTAGCCATGCATTGGAAATCTCTTGGAGTCTTTTTTCTATACCAAGTGGAATCGTCCAATTTGGATTTCATATGAGAGAGTTGTGCCCAATTTAGTCAATGTAGGTATACTAATCTTGCTTTTTCTCTTACTTCCAATCTTTCTTTTTTTCTCTTTCTTTACTCATCTCTCTCTTTCTAATTTTTTCATTCTCTCTCTATTCTTCAATTTATCTCACTTAGGATCTCCACCTTCTCTCTTTCTCTTCTTTCATCCTTTCTCTTCTTTCATCCTTTCTCTTTCTCCTTCACTTTCTTTTCTTCCTTTCTAACTCTCTCTTTATTTATATATATCTTAGATATGTGTAGATGCATAATCAAATGCATAAGTACATTCATAATTAGATTACATATGTGTGTCATTATATGAGCAAACATGAGTGTGTATGTGTGTGTAAACATATGCAATTCTATGTATGTATGCTTGAGTTTAAAAATCTTTCCTCTTTCTTTCTTTAAATTTGAAGTTGAAAATGCTCCAAAATTTCTGGAAGTAGTATCTCTTTAACTGTCAGAGATCACACATCCCTTGTTGCACAAAATGTGTAGAATGGAACGTTCTACATGGCAACAAGGATAGATATGCAAAAATAACAAGCAAAAACAGAAAACAGGATTTGAAAGTTTGGCAGAAACATACTTACCTCACATCTTAGCTCACCATGTGCGTATGAAGCCATTGATGCATGGAAAAATGCTCTCAATGTCTGCATACCCCCATAGGATACTCATTCCTCACCATATTCATGCCCATCGAGCCAAGGGAAGTAAGAAAGATGCCTTATAAAAGAGAGCTATGAGATTTCCCAAAACCTCTCTCTATGCTCTGATACCAAATGTGAGAAGTGGAGAATGACATGCTTGGGACTCACCTCCGAGCCTATTTATAGCCCTTGCCTAGTCACCATCTAAAGTTCTCTCTAAGGTTCCTCTACTCATCTGGCCATCATGAGTAGGTACGTCGTATGAACTCTCTGGCTTTTGGTCTTGGCTATCCCTCGAGCAAGGAACTTTCTCGTTCCTCCAAGCATGCACATCTCTGGAATATAACATATATAATGACCCAAAGCTAGTTAAAAGTAAGGTTTAATCTGCTAGTGTTGGAAATTGTTTATGTAGGAGATGTAGTTGAAAGAAAAAGATTTTCCACAGGTTTTTATTGTGAAGAGATGGATAGGTATGTGTTGAAGATGAAGAGGTGTTGCAAAATCTTTGCTCTACACCAGCCAAATGAACTCCAGGAGTAGATGGTGGGCCCTTTTAGCTTGCCAATGGATGTATTAGACACCCTATGTACCTTGGAAGATCACTCTCAAAAAGATAGATCAAAACAGATAAGTTGGAGTTAGCTCAGAGGTGAAAACTTGCTATTCTTGGTTGATACACCTGTCTAGTGTTTTACATAATTCTCTGAGCACAGCAGCAATTAGATTAATTCCTCTTGGGGAAGGCTAGGTAGCTTAAAGAGCTAACTTTAGAGAGTAATCTCATCAAAAATAACAAACCACACACTGAGAATGACTTTTAACAAGTGATGACATCATCCCGATTTTCACGGGCTGCTACAGAAATAGACCAGTGAGTAGAAAAATTAACATAACTCAAGATGTAAGAATCCAATGATCATGATACGCTTATACTAGACAGTAAGCTGAATCCAACAAGCTTAAAATCACTGAATTTGGATGAGTAAACACTGAGAAATGACTCTGACAAGATGACTGAAAAAGTCGGGTACCTGACAGAGAAGTGAAGATGAACATACCCTGTTGACTTCAAATGAACATAACTGCAGATTCCAACATCCAAATGACATGAAAATTTGTGAGCATATAGTAGATTTATAGAGCTAACTTTACCAAGTTAAATCACTGAAAATGATGAACCAAGTGCAGAGAAACAATCTCTGCAAGCTGACTGAGAAAAACTGAAGTAATGGCAGTGAGTAGTACACATCACAAGAACATGGAAAGATGACCTCAAATAATCATAAAAATGAAAGTATATTGCTTGTACAATACAATGACTTACTGATACATATGTGTGCCTTGTAATCACACCTTGATATGGCATAAAGCTCAGCTCTTGGAGGTCTTCACATAGGTCTCTCTAACCACGACTAAAACTGCCATCTATTTATAGTTGAGTTTGGGAGGCTAACTTCCCTCAATCACTCTCCAATCAATCAATGATTGATTTGATTCTCTACCTACCACAAATCACGAATTCGTGGCTCCTCTTTCCATTCTTGATCATGTGGGCTCAACCACTTAAGATTCTCTTACTTTTACATTAAGTAAACTCTTCAAAAGTTAGAAGAGGTAGTTCACAAGTGAACTTTACATAGTCTTCATTTTGAAGCTTCTTTAATGACTTTGTGAGACTCAAGCCAATACTTAGGCTTGTCATAGACTTGCTCCAACATTTATGATATTTTTTTAAGATAGTGTGATCACCATGGGCTAGCCATGCCCTGGATACATGTTTATTGATCATTAATTTATGGTGAGAATTCTTAGAAGGATAGAGGAGACTCTATCAAATTTTTTAAAAATATATATAGTGCCATGAGAGCATGAAACATGAGAACTTTTCTCGTTGTTCTCAATTCATATAATTAGATTCATACAAGTTGTATAAATTCCAATTTCTTGTGAGTTAATATTTGACTCAAGTCACATGAGTGGATATTTGATGCAAGCCGCATCCTTCACAACTCTAGTTGAGTTGATTTATTATATACTTTCTCATTTCTCAACTCAAGATGAGTTGATGTTACTGATAGTTATGAGTGATAGAGTCATAGGAATGACTCTGTTCTTTCCATAGAGGGATGGAAACACTTCAAGAACACTTCATGATTTCATTTATTATTATTTATGGTTGTGAGTACTCAGTGATTTATTCTTATTGTTTTGAGATAAGTGTTTGACTTTAACCTCATACACGCATCTATGTGGGGTATAACGTTCGGTGGTATGGGACATCAAAATTTGTATTCTACCTAGGCATAGGACATGTGGTATTGGAGAGAAGTCTCTGAGATTGTATTTTTTATATGATTTGGAGTTCATTCATATGATCTTCTTACCTAGGTGTAAGACAGGTGGTATTGGAGAGAAGTCTCTGAGATTGTATTTTTTATATGATTTGGAGTTCATTCATATGATCTTCTTATTATTGTCAATACATAGGCAGTTGAGACTGTCACTCTGTATGTGATCGCAAACATGGCAAGTCTACAGGCAAGTAGCCTAGAAGTGGAAAGGCAAGGTTTGCACATAAGAACTATGAATAGGCAATTGCATTAAGATGAAATTTATAGAGTACGTACTAATTTATTTGATATGCCTAAGAATAGGTCATGGTTCATACATAGTGTGTATGGGGTGATCTAGATGCTTAGCCTAGCGGAATATGAGTGTGCACACATCTACTAACCATTTTTCAGTGTATTTAGTGGACTCAAATTATGGTCCTCGGTATATCTTAGAGTGCTAGATTATTACAATAGTTTGCTAGAGACACCTCATTCCTAGTTGGGAATGATTTGATCATAGTGATGATCAGATGATGGTAAGAGATAAAGCAAGTTTCATCCACTTGGAACATCTTGCATGTTATTTTTGAGAAGATGGTGGTAGTTCCACTAGTTGCTATACTTTCTTAGCACATCTTCACTTGGCATGATGGACTTAGTTCCATACAGTGGATTGGGATTTAATTTGTATGGGAGATATTTTGATCCATAGTTTGGATCATTGATAGATTTACATCTTCGTCCATAGTCTGGATCGTTGATAGATGTCTTCTTGGATTTACAGTTTGGATCATGACGAGAATTTCTTGAGTTTTATTTCATTACAATGAGTAAATTAAGCACATTTACTTGAGCTTAGAGATTAAGCAATATTTGGAAAAGATTTCCATTTATTTTTAGTATTTTTCAATAGAGATTGGGACATAGTCACATTCTTTTGAATGAGCATAGTAGTTTTCATTACTCTAGTAGAGCAAGTGATTTTGCACGATTATATCATGTGACAAGCTATCAATGGTTAGTTTAGGGAGACAAAATCAAGATGCCAAGGACTCTACATGTGACAAGCCATCATAAGTTAGTGGTTAAGGTCTAGGCATAGGGAGTCAGAGGATATTTGAAGTACTTATGTTGCACACATATGGACTCATTGGGCCTTCGAGGGATTGCTATAGTATGCCCTTTTCAAGGACTACTATTTATTGGTGGAATGCTAGATAGGAAGTAGAGAGATGAGGTTTCTTCTTTTTGAGCTTCTAGTATTTCAGACACCTAGCACACTCTACTCTTATTATTTGGAACCATAGATTCTAATTCCTAGGTTTATAGCTCCTTCTATATCATTGAGGACAATGATCTTTAGAAGGGTGAGAGAGTGTTATATTCCAGAGATGTATCTGCTTGGAGGAACAAGAAGTTCCTTGTTCGGGGGATAGCCAAGGCCAAAAGCTAGAGAGTTCATATGATGGGGTTAGGTGCTTTCTCAAATAGCTATTGAGCAACTTCTATTGTTCGTTTAGACATGTACACATTTCCTTTCTCTCAATCTTCTTAGATAAAACTTTTCATGTTCGAATTGAAGTCTAATGGATATCTTAGCATGATAAGTTTGTAATATCATTTTTAGGTCTTCAGGTATTGGGGTTGACAACATTGACCTACCATCCTTCTCTCTTCATGAACATCTACTATTTCTTCCTCTTTTGATGTAACTCACAATTATAATTCTCAACCATGTAGTTGAGATGTTTGTTTGAGCAAGAGAATTCTTCAAGTAAATAGGCTTCTTTTTCTTGAACTTTTCTCTCTTGGTGTGTTTCTCCTCCCATGTAAGACTTTACTCATCTAGTTGAATTATCTAGAGCACTAATGTGTGGTTTATTTTTATTTTCATTTTCAATTTCATGTCCTTTGATTAGATTGTTTGATTTTTTGACCTACACCATTAGAACTTTCTACTTTCATAACTTGAATCTTTTTAGTTCTTTTTTGCACATGTAACAACATGAGCTAGTCTTGTATTATTAGTGTCACTACTAGATGGTATGTGGGAGACTACGCTGAAGTGTATGACAATGGTTGTATTCAGATTCTTGAGACATTCATCGAACACATGGTCAAAATGACACCCTTCACAAAATACATAGATGGGTATATATATCTCATCTCATCTTCATCTCTTATACATACATCTCATCTCTACTTCATCTCTTATATATGTCATGACAAAAAATGAGTATATATATACATATGAGTATGACTTCATCACTAGATGAAAGTTTTTATGAAGTATTTTTCCAAAACTAATGTACATAAGTATGTAGAACATCTCTTCCTAAATCTTCACTTGACTTCATGCTTTAAGCTTAACTCTTTTCTTCATTTCTTCACAGCTAAGCTTCATGTAATCTTCACTTGGTGATTTTCTTGCTCCAACAACTCCTCCTCAATGATGAATTGTTTTACCTACATCTTCTTTTTGTGTGACATCTCTTTAAACCTTTGTAACTTGGGTTCATCCAAACTTTTTGTTAGAATATCTACCACGTGCTCTATTGCTGGTGTATACATGACGTCAGTCTCTTTATCAAGCATCTTTTCTCATAAAAAATGATACTGAATCTCTCTGTGTTTAGTTTTGGCATGAAAAATACGATTAATACAATGGACTCATGTTATCTCCAAATATGATTGCAGTACTCTGATGCATTCCAAGACTTTTCAACAAAGTCTTCAACCAAATTACTTCTTTTGTAGCTTCCACCATTCCTTTGTACTCAACTTCTATAGATGACAAAAAAACCATATGTTTCTTCTTTGAACACCAAGAAGTTAGCTTATCTCCAACATAACACAGGTGACCATGAGTAGATCTTCTATCACCTGAATTACCTGCCCAATCTGCATCACTAAACACTTTAATTCTAGTATCAGAATTGAATCCATAATAGAAATCATCATTCAGAGTCCCTTTGATATATCTTAGCACTCTTTGTGCTACAATCCAATGGGTTTTCTTTGGGAAATGCATATGAAAGATCTAGTCTTATCAAGCTAGCATAGATTAGACTACCTACCAAACTCTCATATGTCTTCATGTCGTTGAAATATTCTCCTCCATATCTGCTCAATTTGTGATTGACCTCCAAACGTGTGGTTGAAGGCTTACAATTCTCCATATTAAACTTGATCAGAACATTCTTCAAATATCTTTCTTGTGTAACATATACTTCATGTTGAGTATACATAATCTCAATCCCTAGAAAATAAGACAAATTTCCCAAATCACTTATCTTGAATTCCTTTTCCATTTGCTTCTTGAGCTCCTTGATTCCTTGAGCATTTGTACCTGTGACAATAATGTCATCAACATAAATGCAAACATAAATGTATCCATATTCACTTAATTTTAGTAGCAAACTACTATCTCCCTTTGAAGCTTGGTATGCAAGTTCATTCAAGAACTTGACAAGTCTGTAGTTCCATGGAGCTTGCTTCAAGCCATACAAAGCTCTCTTGAGCTTACAAACATAACATGATCCATCTCTGAAACCCTCTAGTTACTCCATGTACACCTCATCTGCAATATATCTATTTAAAAATGCATTCTTTACATCTAATTGAGATAGCTTCTAACCTTTACATGTAGCAATAGCAATTATAATTTTGATTGTAGACATCTTGGCAACAGGACGAAAGGTTTCATCATAGTCCACTCAATGTGTTTGGGCATATCCTTTGACCACAAGTCTAGCCTTGTATCTAGACACATTTCCATATGCAAACCTCTTTGTCTTATACACCCACTTGCATCCAATTACCTTTTAATTCCTTGGTCTTGACACCAATTCCCATGTTTCATCTTAAAATAGAGCATCATACTCTTCTTGCATTGCATTTTCCCAATTTTTTTTACATTTAGATTCATCATATGTTGATGGATCTTCATTTGTCTTCACAATGTAGGCATAATCTTTGGCTGTTAAGAAAGAAATATCATAGCTATACCTGATAGATTGCTTTCTTTCTCTTGATGACCTTCTAAAATGTACACTCCTTGAAGTGTCTGCTTCATTTTGTTCTCGATCAAACCTTGGCCTATCTTCATCATTATCTTGTATTTCATTTATGCAAACATCATCATCATTATCTTCTTCATATACCTTCATCTTTGACTTTCCTTTCCTTTTGATTTCTTCCAGATCTATGCACACATTGTTTGGCCCTGTAAACCATGTAATGTGCTCATCAAATGTGACATCTCCTGAAACAAGATTGTGAATGGACTCCACAATCTGTATCCCATCTGTCTATCATCATACCCAATGAATACATACCTTTCTGCCTTGGGTTCTAGCTTATGTCTCAATTGAGATGGAACATAAGCATATGCCAAACATCCAAATATTTTGCAATGATCAAGAGTGGTTTTCTTACCCCACCATGCTTCATAAGGAGTCATTCCTTCCAAAGCTTTGCAAGGCAAACTATTCACAAGATACGTTGCAATATTAATTGCTTTTGCCCACATGTAATTAGGGCAATTCTTCTCCTTCATCATTGATGTTGCAAACTCTACAAGAGTTCTATTTATTTTTTCTACAACTCCATTTTTTTGTGGTGGGTACCTGCAAGTTACTTCTCTTTTTGTACTTGCATTCCACATATAATCATCCAATTCCTTAGAAAAATATTCTTCCTCCATCTAATATCAATCTCTTAAGCTTTTGTCCTATAATTCTTTCTACATAAGCATGGTAGTGTTTAAATGTCTCAAACACTTCACATTTATCTTTGTTTACATACATCGTAATCCACCTTGTTGCATCATTAACAAAAAACATATAATACCTTGATCGATTTATGCTATAGTCCTTTGAAGGAACCGACACATCTGTATGAACCAATTCAAGCATATTTGAATACCCTTATCCTTGCCTGTTGTATGATATCTTGTGAGCTTTACCTAGTTGACAAGCCTCACATTTGTATATCATATGTTGACCTTCAATATTTGGTAGACCAAGCACTACACCATTCTTTGTCATTTCTTTTATCCCTCTTTCATTGAAATGTCCTAACCTCTTATGCCATAGCTCCATGTTAGACATCTTTTGACTTCCATAAGTGAATAATGCATGTCTCACATTACCTTGGACTTTGAGAATGATAAAAATTTCTTCCTTTTTCCTTGTAACAATGCTTCTATATCCTTGACTTGGATCTTAAACAAATCCAACAATCTTTAGCATTTTCTTTACTCTTACCTGCTCTACCTTTACCTCTGAAATTCATCTTTCCTTTTGTGAAGTTGACTTGACTTGAAGATCCTTCTTCATCATTTGATTGCTTACCTTTAGCATTATTCTTCTTGTCTTTTGAATACATTACTTGACTTGAACTTCTATCATTCTCTCCTTTAATGTCCGCCTCAAATGTTAGCATATGTCCTAGCAATTGATTAAGATGAGGACTAAAATGATCTAATGATAATTCTATAGACAATATAAAAGGCTTCCACTTTTCATCTCCTCTTAGACCTGTGAGTATTTGCCTTACCGACTTGTCTTCTTCAATGTCTTCATCTACTACTCCCAAACTATATGCAATGTCCTTCATCCTTGTAACATAATCAGAGATTGTCTGAGAACCTTTCTTCTTGAAAGCTGTAAAATCAGCAATCTACAAGCTTTCTCCCATCTCTTGACTTTTGTATCTGCAATTACTAAGATTTATGAAGATACAATGTACCTTTGATATAGAGCTTTAATCTTTCTTGATCCGGTGAACTTAAAATTTTTACTTCTTGAGGTTTTCTTCAAGACTTTAACCTTTTACACCTTCAATTCACAAGATCTTTGCTGTCTGCAATAGTCGAGGTTCTCCTTGCTTCTTCTTCACATTTTTTGATCTTTTTGCTCTGATACCACTATTGGAGACCTTTATTTCTCCAAATATTTGATCTATCTTGATTTAAGAACTCCTCTATATCAAGAATAAACCAAGATTTACACTAACTTTCAAATTCATTGAGAAATACTTCACTATGTGAAGCCTTCTTCAACTTCAACATGCTTCTGAAATAGACTTCAATCTTTGCACATAACTTCAATTTTAATCATTCAAATGATGCATACACATTTGTACTATCTTTGTGCAATCATAATGATCATTATTTCTTGAAAAGAGCCATTAGATCTTTAATTGGATCATTTAGATCAAATATATGTCAAAAACTACCTTCCTAAAATGGCGACTTTGACATGGTCAACTTCATAAGTTGATTTCTCTCAAAGTATAACCCATTTTTCTAAATGCTTTGAGAGAAAGCTTCCTTATCTTCTAAATTAATTTTTTAATGCTCAAACGTAAAGAAATTTACACTAAGCATTGAGATCCAAGCCAATCTTCAATCAGCAAAATGCATGATTCTAAGAACTTCACTTGTAGACTTCTACATATGAATGTTCCTACTTTTCTTATACACAACCTAAAGAGAATTGGATAATCAAACTTTGTTCATAGCTTGATTAGATTCTGAATTAGATGTATAAAAAAGATTTTCTTGATCCACATTATCAGATCGAGAGAATTCTAGGATAGACTCATCGCTAATCTCACGAGAAGACTCTGTGCACATCTATATCTAAAGAACTTGAATTCTATTGATGAGAAAGTGAAGGAGCAAGAGAACGAAGGTACACACACATGTGGATACATGCACACATGCTCATACATACTCACATGCATTTGTACACACACAGACATACATACACACATGCATATGTATACATACATACACACGAGCATATACACACATATATGCATACACAAATACATGCATATGCATACATGCATAGATACATGAAAACACACACATGCACATACATAAACACATATGCATATACACACATACATACACACATATTCACACACATATACACACACATACATATACACATATAAACACATACGCATACACACATATGCATACACAAACAAACACATACACATATAGATACTTGCACATATACATACACAAACATAGACACACACACATACACTCACGTGCATACATACACACACATGCATACACATGCATATGCATACATACATAGAAACATGTATAGCCTCATATTCATACACACACATACATACACACATATGCACTCATACACACACAAACACATTATACAAACACATGCATACCCACACATACATACACATGCATACACACACATACATACACATGCATACACACATGCATACACACGCATGCACATACATACACAAAGATATACATACACACACATGTGCATACATACACACATGCAAATGTATACATACATAAAGTCAAGCACATACACATGCATATGCATACACACACAAACACATGTACACATACACATGTAGACATACACATACAGATACTTACACATACATACATACACATAGACAAAAACATGCACTCACATGCATACATACACTTACATGCATACATACACATACACACATACACACACATATAGATACTTACACATACGTACACATAGACACACACAAATACATACGCATATAGATACTTACTCTACATACACACACATAGACACACATATACATATACACATACACATATACACGTACACATATAGATACTTACACATACATACACAGACATAGCCACAAACACATAAGAGAAGATGAATTTTAGAAACATAGATTAAAGGGTATATGGATGATTTTGACTCATTATGGAGCCGCAATAAAGAATCAATAACCTCACCATTATTAAATCAACCAATTGAGGCAACAAGGATGAATGAAGAAATTTAAAGTCTTAAAATTCAACTAGATATATATTTAGATCAATTAAAAATAGAACAAACACTTCATATACACTAGGAGTCAAAATATGTTGTAGACAGAATGAAGCTATGAGGAAATTGGATCGAAGCTGTCAAATAATACACGAAGCAATGACACATATTAGCTTAAAGAGTTATGTGAAGGTAAAATCAAAGTAGAAGAAGAGCTCAAAGAAGTCTTTAGACATAACAAAGATAAGGATCAAGTAATTTTGGAGCTATAAGCTCAACTAACAAAGATGTAGAGTAATAAAACAATTCAATAGATGAACATGGGGACACTAGTAGTGCAAGATAAATTTTATGCAATGGTTGTCTCTAGTCTTTGTGATGAGAATGATTCTTTTTCTTTTAGTAAATAAGTATCAAATTTCCTAATCTTCCAAGCATGAGACCCAAAACATGAGAAAAATGATTGCCATGATAAATATCAAACCTATAAAAAAAAACCTTTTATTTAGAAATCACGAAAAGAATCTTTGATATAGGTGATCATGATAAATATCTTTGTTCAACTCACCATAAAATATGATAAAAGACTTTGATCTAGGTGAACGTAATAAAAATCTTTGATCTAGGCTATCAAGATAAATATATTTAATCAACATTGTTGTATAATTACAAGGGTCTAAGGGGTAGAATTCTTGGGTTTCTATGTGTGAAACCCTTGGGATTTATGGTTTATTTACCCCTTTTAGATGGGTCTTGAACCTTAGGGCTAATTCTCTAAGGTTGAGTACCTTAGGCTTCATTGTAAGCTTCTCCTAGCCACTTGGTTTGTACATGAGAGCTTGGAGAGTCTTCTTTTAGAAGCCATGTGATTTCAAGTGATTTCCTAAGATTGGAAACTATGTGACCACCTTAGGGACCCATATGATGGAAGGTACACATGTCTTATTTTTCTCCTTCATAAAAAAAAAATGATATGAATGGGAATTTTTTATTTTTCTCCCTCATTAAAAAGAAATATGATATGAATGAGAGTTTTTTATTTTTCTCTCTCATAAAAAAAATATGATATGAATGGGAGTTTTTTTATTTTTCTCCCTCATCAAAAAAAGAATATGATATGAATGGGAGTTTTTTATTTTTCTCCCTCATAAAAAAGTATATGATATGAATGGAAGTTTTTTATTTTTCTCCCGCATAAAAAAAATATATATATATATAAATGGGAGGATTTTATTTTTCTCCCTCATAAAAAAAAAACTGATATGAATCGGAGTTTTTTATTTTTCTCCCTCATCAAAAAAAAAAACGAAATGAATGGGAGTTTTTTCTTTTAACCTCATAAAAAAAAATATGATATGAATGGGAGTTTTTTATTTTTCTCCCTCATCAAAAAAAATATGATATGAATGGGATTTTTTTATTTTTCTCCCTCATAAAGAAAATGATATGAATGGGAGTTTTTTATTTTTCTCCCTCATCAAAAGAATTATGATATGAATGGGAGTTTTTTATTTTTCTCCCTCATCGAAAAAAAAATGATATGAATGGGAGTTTTTTATTTTTCTCCCTCATCATAAAAAATATGATATGAATGGGAGTTTTTATTTCTCTCCCTCATAAAAAAAAAGATATGAATGAGTGTTTTTTATTTTTCTCTCTAATTAAAAAAAATATGATATGAATGGGAGTTTTTAACTTTTCCCCCTCATAAAAAAAAATATGACATCAATGGGAGTTTTTTATTTTTCTCCCTCATAAAAAAAATGATATGAATGGGAGTTTTTTATTTTTCTCCCTCATCAAAAAAATATGATATGAATGGGAGTTTTTAATTTTTCTCCCTCATTAAAGAAAATTGATATGAATGGGAGTTTTTTACTTTTCTCCCTCATAAAAAGAAAATATGATATGAATGCGAGTTTTTTATTTTTCTCCCTCATCAAAAAAAAAAATGATATGAATGGGAGTTTTTTATTTTTTGCCCTCATAAAAAAAAAAGAATATGAATGGGAGTTTTTCGTTTTTCTCCCTCATAAAAAAAATAAGGTATGAACGAGCTTTTTTATTTTTAGATTCTTTCTAATATTTAGGGAACATTATTAAAATTAAAATTTTGATGCCTTGTATTAAATGATTACAAAATACTTGCTAATGTGTTTTTGAATAGCTATTTTGACAAGATAGGTACATGAAGATAAATTGAGGAGAAACAATGCTATCATCAAGTTTGTTTAGGTTAAAGTTTTTTATGTTTTCATGAGATCAAGAAGATCATCAAGGCAAAGCAACGAATGATGAGTAATAACTTTATGGATTTTTTTTTGATGTTTATGATGAATTGACTAACTATACTAGTTGAGTTTTATATAGGTTTTAAACAAAGGAAGAAGACTTGAAGTTATGATTTTTTGAAGTTGCAGGTCTAAAGAGGATTGAAGAAGCTTAAAGAAAGGAGTTTGCGCTAAGTTTTTTTAGGAGTTCATACCGAGTTTCTATTTCTTTGCACCATGTTGTTTTCCTTAGCATCTAAAGTATGCATGAATAATCTATATGAGCACGAGAGTTGCCTATCCAATAGTGGAACGTCCATTTGCACTAATTTAAATTGTAAAATGCATCATAAAATTTTGGACAAACTATCTCTTCTATTCTCTAATATGATTGAGTTTAAGGCTTGGAAGATAGCACGAGGAAAAATCGAGTGTTTCTTAGGAAAAAGAAAAGTATTTTGAATTCGATTAATGCTTGAATTAGTATAATGATTTAATACGTATAGTGTGCTGCAAAAGAACAATGAAGCAAGGTTAGAAACATTAATGGATTAAATGGAAAAAAAAAACATCTTCTCAAATCTTCAGCACCATGACAGGAACTCATGTACACATGAGGGATGTAAATACATGATCGATAGCTTAGTCTAAAGACGAACTCAAGAAGAATAGAAGTATTGTCGATTGTAGGTTATTGCTATGATACAAAAATGATGATATCTTTAAATAAGACGTGAATATAATTGAGTGCATTCCATAATCACCTTCTTTAAATTTTATTAAGATAACTTGTAGGGATTCATGCATTGTTTCGATACCACTTCAGTCCCATAGGATTTGAATTCAAGAGATTTGATCTAAACGCCAAGTTTTAAAGTGGGCAAACACTCTCACTCTTGTTATAATCTGCAAGAGTTAGACATAGCGTTCTTCCCTTTCATAAGAGCACATTAAAATAAATTAACTTTTGAATCATTAACATATTGTCATCTTGGAAGTGCTAGTACAATGTATTAATGAATAGGAATAACTGAAGGAGCTGGTGACTTCGAGAGGAGCTGATCAAGGTATTTTATGACATGCGCTAAACTTATGAATAACAAGATGCTGATTATGTTGCTTTGCTTCATGTAATATTCTATTGATCAAAGTTAATCACGTTTAAGGCTACAGAAGAGCAATAGTTTATGAACATACAGTTGTGAGTTCTTCCATTCTGCATCCAACATCTCGCTGGTACGGAATCAAACTCAAGAAAAATATGAATTATGGTAAATTGTTTTCTGTTAGAGCATAGGAACGAAGAAAGTTAGACAATCAAAGTATTCAGCGAGTTCTATGAGTAAATTAATCTGATTATCTCATTTTACTACACGTTTTGTTTTTAAATGTTCTGCACAGTCAGAATATTGTCTGAAGCAACTAGGATTCTGATTTTAACTTACTTCTAAAGCATAAGAAATCTGAATTTTTACATGACATTTCACCTCACACCGTTTGATGCAGAGTCTTCCTATTTCTAACTTGGTTTGATGCATTCGTTTTTATTTTACGAGAAGGTTGTGTACCATGTTGCATTTAGTGTTTGTACTTTGGAATGTTTATTTATCACTCATTAAAAAAAATATGATATGAATGGGAGTTTTTTATTTTTCTCCCTCATAAAAGAAATGATATGAATAGGAGTTTTTTATTTTTCTCCCTCATCAAAAAAAATATGATATGAATGGGAGTTTTTTATTTTTCTCCCTCATTAAAAAAAATGATATGAATGGGAGTTTTTTATTTTTCTCCCTCATCAAAAAAATTAAGGTATGAACGGGCTTTTTTATTTTTAGATTCTTTCTTATATGTAAGGAACATTATTAAAATTAAATTTTTGATGCCTTGTATTAAATGATTACAAAATACTTGCTAATGTCTTTTTGAATAGCTGTTTTGACAAGAGAGGTACATGAAGATAAATTGAGGAGAAACAATGTTATGATCAAGTTTGTTTAGGTTAAAGTTTTTGATGTTTTCATGAGATCAAGAAGACCATCAAGGCAAATCAACGAATGATGAGTCATAACTTTATGGATTGTGTTTTGATGTTTATGATGAATTGATTAACTATACTAGTTGAGTTTTAGACACGTTTTAAACGAAGGAAGAAGACTTGAAGTTATGATTTTTCAAAGTTGTAGGTCTAATGAGGATTGAAGAAGCATAAATAAAGGAGTTTGCGCTACGTTTCGCACATTAGGGAGAGTGTTGGAGTTAGACGTCTATGGAAGCACGCGAACAACACAAGGAAGAAGAAGAAGCTTGGAGCACAAACACACAATATTGAATGTATTACTAGAGAATGTACAAAGATAAGTAGCCCATTAGGGCAATAGGCGTATATACAAGCCGGGGGAAAAAAAACCTCCTAAAGAGGGAAAAAAGTGCCCCGGTGGTCCTAGTGTGATCACACACATCACTACCAAAATATATCAACAAATCCCCCCTGGGAGTGATGCAGTGAACAAGGAGCTGGCACTCATGTATAAGGAAGTGCCAAGCTATGTGGAAATCACTCCACAAAAGGAAGTAAGCCCAAAGCTTTGCAGAAAGCTTCAAACTTCTCCCTAGGCAGAGCCTTCGTGAAAAGCTCTGCAATGTTCTCCTACGTGGGCACATATGCCAAGCTGATCTCCCCAGCAAAGAACCTCTCCCTGACATAGTGATAATGCATCTCAATGTGCTTAGTGCGAGCATGGAACACAAGGTTCCTCGCAATTGCCAATGCGCTTTGACTGTCAGTGAAGACGGTGGTGGCAGAAGACTGACCAACACCCAAATCAGCCATAAGGCGTCCGAGCCACACACACTCAACAATAGTTGTAAAAGCTTCCCTATACTCAGCCTCACAACTAGAAGTGGCCACAGTAGGCTGCTTCTTGCTCAACCAAGATATACATGAGCTACCAAGCATGAAGCAAAAGCCATTAGTGGACACACGAGTGCCATAGCAACCATCCTAATGAGAGTCAGAAAAAGCATGCAAATATGGCGGTAGTGATCCCCCCTTGGGATAAAACAACCCAAGTAGCCGAGTACCACTCAAGTAGCGAAAGATGCACTTAACCTCCTTCCAATGCTTGACTCCTGGGCAATGCATAAATCTGCTCATCTGTGAGACAACAAACTGAATATCTGGCCGAGTAATGCATAAGTAAATCAAGCATCCAACAGCCTGCTGTTAGAGAACAACATCAAATGCATCTCCAACATCATGAAGACTCAATCGTAAACCTGTCTCCATAGGAGTGGCAATAGGCTTACAGTCTTCAAGGCCAAATGCTACAATAATGTGTCAATATATTTCGTTTGACACAAAGCCATTCCACCATCAAATTGCATAAACTGAATGCCCAAATAGTGATGCAAATGCCCCAAATTAGACATCTCAAATGAGGCATGCAAATCAGCCTTGAAATCAGCAATATGCTTCTCAATACGACTAGTGAGCAGTATGTCATCAACATAGACAACAATGATCAGAAGCACATCATTAGCACCCTTAATATATAAGGTGCTTTCAGTTGGACTATTCTCAAAACCATGTGCAACTAGATAGGCATGTATCTTCTCATACCAAGCACGTGGTACTCGCTTTAAACCATATAATGCCTTCTTTAACCTGCACACCTGGTTTTCATGCCCTTTCTACACAAAGCCATGAGGCTGAAAAACATATACTTCTTCATGCAAGTCACCATTCAAAAATGCTGTTTTAATCTCCAACTGATATACATTCCAACCATGATGGGCTGCAAGTGCACAAATGCTCCAAACAGTAGTCATATGGCATGTAGGTGCAAAGGTCTGATCAAAATCAATGCCTCTTTCCTGCGCATAACCCTTTGCAACAAGCCTAGCCTTATACCTATCAACTGTACCATCAGGTTTATGCTTCAACTTGTATACCCATTTAGTGTCAATGGCCTTCTGGCCAGGAGGCAAGTCACATAAAGACCATGTACCATTCTTCATTATAGCATCATATTCAGATTGCATAACAGCCATCCAATTTTTTGAATTCTGTGCTTCATCAAAAGAAATAGGCTCATTCTCATCACAGAGACTAGACACAGCCATAGCATAGCAATCTGATGCAAAGGAGGCACTATGAGAGCTTGAACGAGTATGATATGACAAAGCTGCGTCTAATTTGTTGTCACTCAAAGTTTGCACCAGCCATTTTGGCATAGTTTTTGCCTGCTTAATATCAGCTCTCTCATCAACAAGTGCATCATGTAAGTCTGCATCATAAATGGAATGATCTGCATCATCATATGAAACCTGCAAAGGTTGAGAAGTTGCCTCATTAGGACCAGCACTAGACTGTCCACCTGTAAAAAGAGGCATCAAAGTATCATACATGTCTTTGGAGCTAACAGATGTCTCCTTAGTACATGAAAGCAATGGCTAAATAGCATCTTGCACAAAGACAACATCACGACTAACCAGAATGTGTTTAGTCTGTGGATGATACAGACGATAGCCTTTACTTTTAGAACTGTACCCAACAAAAATACATTTTACTACCTTATCATCCAACAACAGATGGCTTGCGGTCATGCCACGCCTCATATGGAGTGATAGACTGCAGTGCTTTAGTGGGACACCTCTTCAGTACATATGCTGCACACATAACAGCCTCAAGCCAGAAACTATGTGGTAAAGCCTGACTCTTGACCATGCACCTCGCCATCTCCATGAGTGACATGTTCTTTCGTTCAGCAACTCCATTCTGTTGAGGTGTATACGACACTGTACACTGGTGTTTTATCCCACGTTCAGCCAAAAATGCATTAAATTCAAAATACATATATTCCCACCCTCGATTAGAACAGAGGGTGCCCATTTTACATGCTGACAGATTTTTAGCCAAAACTAGAAACTGTTTAAAGCACATGAACACTTTGGACTTTGCTTTGAGTGGATATACCCATGCATGCCTGGGAAAATCATCAATAAAAGTCACGAAGTAAAGGTAATTTCCAAAAGAGGGTGTCTGCATAGGACCACAAACATCACTATGTACAAGCTATAATTTTTGTGTAGCCCAAACTGAACCATCTTTTGGAAAGGAGGAATGCTGCATTTTGCCCAAAATACAGCCTTCACAAACATGTTTTCCAGGTGCCTCTAGTTTGGGCAAAGAGGACACCATTTCAGATTTCTATAGGTGTAGCAAACTAGCAAAATTCAGATGACCAAAGCGTGCATGCCAAAGCTTTGCATCTGACATAGCCTGGGAATCATTTACTGCACATGCCAAATCATTTACAGATATTTCATTGTCTATGAGCTTATATAGCCCACGCCATAAAATGCTAGAAGCAATAATCACATCGCCATTTGACAGATCATGAACTGTACACCTATCATCAACAAATTTCACAACCAAGCCAATCTTGGCTAATGCAGAAACTGATAACAAGTTCTTTTTGATCCTTGGCAAAAATAAAGCATCTGTCAAAGTGAAAGAACTACCATCAGCAGTAGTCAAAATGATCTTACCAACTCCATAACAAGATAAGAGGAGTTTTTGGCGCATGTAACAGTGTTCCCTGTAGGGGCAGGCTCGAGTGAAGATAAGAAAGTGCGCTGCGAGGTAATATGTTTGGTTGCCCCACTGTCAAAATACTGGCAAACATCAGAGTCTACTATAGACATGCACTACTCATGAGAAGATGGGTCAAAAGTGCAGACAGTAGTAAACGCCCATTCTTCTTCCTACACAAGATTTGCAGACTCTGTTTTTGGTGTAGAGGCCTCTGCAACAACCATTCTAGCCTCTTTCTTCTTTGCCTCTTTAGCAGCCAATTTTGGATAGTTCTTTATGATATGATCATTCCCTTTACAATACTTACAAAACAATTCTGCTTTTCTGATTTCTTCTCATCTTTATCTTCCTTCTTCGAATATGCAGAATTAGCAGATTTTTGCTTACTACTTGAAGAGCTCCATTTTCCTTTTCCCTTCTGACTAGCCAGGAAAGCTTGATCTGCAACTCGCATAATGGACCTGTTTTGCCTGGACTAATCTTCTTGCAACAGAACAGAGACTAACTCCTCAAATGATAAGGCATTTGGATTGCCTTTCATCATCAACCGAAGAGTAGAAGCAAAACTCTGATATGAATCAGGAAGACCATTCAGAACGGTCTGCACAAGTGAGCTATCTGGTATAAACTCATTAGTAGAAATCAATTGTTCCTTCAAGTCTTTGATCTTCGTTAGGAAACTGTCCATAGAATCACCTTCATTCATATGCTCACTCTCCAACTGTTTTCGGAGGTAAGCAACATGAGCCTCATTCCTAGCTTGGTACAATGTGGTAAGTGTATCCCAAGCATCCTTAGCTATTTTGCAAGAGAAAATATGAGGAATAAGGGCATGTTTGACACACAATGCTATCAATTGCATGTGCCTGGGCATCTCTGGCATCCTAGCGAATCTGCTCTACAGTAGGTGCAGCAGAAACAACACCACGAATAGGAATCTGCAGAATATCATCTTCGACACCATCTTCATCAGCTCCAACACCTGTATTTGCACTACCTGTAGTCAGAGGTGTAACAAGATGTCTTTCAACACCCTGCACAATGTTCCATAATCCTTTTGCAACCAATACATGTCGCATCATATAAGCCCACAATGGGTAGTTGGTACCATCCAACTTATCCTCAACAGCCAACATACGGAAGACATCAATGCTTTCAGCCATGGCTGGTGACTAAAATACCTTGGTGCAGAAAATTGACTGTATCCCAAAAAATTGAACAGAACTGCCTAGACGAGTTCTGCTAGACCTGTAGCAGACTTCGAGACGCTTAAACTAGCGAAAAAAAACTGGTACAAAAAGACGAAATAGCTTGCACAAGCGCTACGATAGTGCATTCAGAGGGCAAAACGAGCTCAGATCATGATTTCAGCACCAAATTTCGTGCGAATCTGAGACTGCAAACGGAGAAGTGTCGACGGCGCCCTAGATGAAGCGACGACCTGCTCTGATACCAATTGTTGGAGTTAGACGTCTGTGGAAGCACGTGAAAAGCACAAGGAAGAAGAAGAAGCTTGGAGCACAAACACACAATACTGAATGTATTACTAGAGAATGTACAAAGATAAGTAGCCCATTAGGGCAATAGGGGTATATACAAGCCGGGAAAAAAAAAACCTCCTTAAGAGAGAAAAAAGTGCCCCGGCGGTCCTAGTGTGATCACACACATCACTACCTAAATATATCAACAGAGAGAACTCAACGACATGTGTATAAGCAGTTGCGTATGCACTCTGAGATTATATTTAAATTCTTTTAAAAGGTATATATATGTTGGAAAAAATTTGTTCTAATTATTTGCTTTTCATGTAACGTAGAGTTGTGTATCAGTTTATGGCCATTTCGAGGTTGCCTTTGGATGGACCATAGAGGGATCCCCTACTCTCGAATTCTCTTGATAAGGTTGCCTGATTAATTGGTACATGCAGATTGAATGAGGGTAGACAACAAAGTAGTATGGAGGTTTATGTATAATTTGTTAAAAGCATTAAGCCGAATTGTGCATGTTATGGGAAGAACATCTAAAGGAATCATAGATTCAAAAATCGCGTAGTCTTAGTTTTATTTGATTTTCGGAATTATTAAAGCATTCAAATCTGAATGAGAAAAAAATTTAAATCATCGTTGTCAAACGCTCTTTTGAGTGTATTTTTATCTTAAGATGTTTCCAAGAAGAAAAATGTTGGTCATCGAAATAAGATGATGAATGAAAACCATGTAGCACACCTAAAAACGAGTCCATCAACTCTTTTGAAATTTATTGGGATAAGTTTTAGTAATTTTCATGCATTACGTTGATGCATTTCATACGATTCAAAGTCCATAATCTGTAAGTTTTTGCAAACGATTTGATCTAAATGCCATGAGTTAAGGTCGTCAAAAGCATTTCACTGTCAAACTTTTATGTGTATTGAAAGAGTTGTTTGTATTGTTCTTCATTTTTACATGATCACATTAACTTCTTAGGCATTGAAATTGGATGTATTTGTCTCATAACGAGATAAAGGTTCGTGATATTATCTAATTGAGATTCAAAGGAGTTGTATCTCTAGAGATACGTGTTTCAATAAATTCTTGAGATTAATTTGGTCTTTGGGTCTCCAAAACACCTGAGCTTGCTCCAAGCACCCGGTGTGCACCATAATTCCAGTGGTTGGCTTGATCCACCATCCATTGTTTTCGCTCCCACATCGGTATGCCCCTCATATGTTGTAATGTGTTAACATTTCTTTTGCACGACATTTGTCTACCGGAAACTACTATAGTCTAGATCTAAAATCAGATGCATACTGTTCGACCATCCCTTTTTGTAGCATATACTGAAGTGAAGAACGTAACTCCGAAACACTCTTAGTAGTCCAAAATCGCTCTAATAACAGCACCTTCAACTCATCATAATTTGAGAAGTAATCGGGAGGATACTCAATAAGCCATTTTACGGCATCGCCGACTAACGTGGCTTGGAACACCTGGAACTTGTGCCGATTGTCATGCAAATTAGGATGGTTACATAGGTAATGATTCTTAAATGTCCATACGTGCACATCCGGATCCTCGTCCACTCGCCCATGGAAATGAGTATAATTTAACACTGGCAATGGGTGCCTGTTCACCATCGAACCATCAAGCATTTGTAAGGTATCCGTTTGAGGTGAGGGTATTAGAGCTAACTGCAATTTGGGTAGGGGTACGCTGCCATCCCTTTGACCTACTTCCATAGGGTATTTCTCTTCCTGCAGGTGGTCCTACTAGTTGGTCTTGTTGAATTCCCCTTGCCACAATACTTTAGCTAATTTACCATCCTACCACTCAAAGACTAGATCCTTCAAAAGCTGGGGGGGAAGAACTCCGGTTTCCACCCAAAACTATACTTCCTCTATAATCGTAATTGCATCCTCAAGAGGAATGTATTCAAGCTTCAATGTTGCGAGTGTCTTTTGCATGAATTCTTCTAGATATTCGTGATGATAAGTCTTTTGTGAGTAATCCTTGCCACTTCATACCAACATCAATGCACTTTATGTTGCATTCTGTTACCCCATCCCATCGTGGTCCCCATATGTTGAATGTACTGGTTGTCCACAGACTAACAATACTCCAATCGTACACGTTTGGAAACGGGGATTTACGAATATACACTACTCATAAACATGCATTTCTGTTCCACAATGCTTACAATAATATTCATTATTAACAGAGAAAATTAGTACCACACAGTGTACACACAGTCATACTTCCACAACAGTAAATACTTCTTGATTATCAATAAGAATGTGTTACATCACAATATCATCTCTATAAACATACTTCCGAGAATACAAACTTTGTCTGTTCTGTATCTGCATATCTGCACACTTTGCATTCATCACTTTCGAAATGTGTCCGTAAGATACGACACCATGTTTCTTCATAAGGCTTAACACCATTCCGAACTTCTGTAATATAGAATAATCAAAATACAAACTTCGGGAAACTCTTATCATCTCCGTAAGGCTCCATTCAGTTACATTGGAAATAAGTATTTTAATTACAAGGAAAGTCGCTAAGAATTTTAATTACAAGGAAAGTCGTCATCCACACTGACTGCTAACAATACACATACACATACACATATACATATACATACACATACACATACACATACACATACACATACACATACACATACACATACACATACACATACACATACACATACACATACACATACACATACACATACGCATACACATACACATACGCATACACATACACATACACATACACATACACATACACATACACATACAACACATACACATACACATACACATACACATACACATACACATACACATACACATACACATACACATACACATACACATACACATACACATACACATACACATACACATACACATACACATACACATACACATACACATACACATACACATACACATACACATACACATACACATACACATACACATACACATACACATACACATACACATACACATACACATACACATACACATACACATACACATACACATACACATACACATACACATACACATACACATACACATACACATAAGCATACACACACACACACACACACACATATATATATATATATATATATATATATATATATATATATATATATATATATATATATATATATATATATATATGCATACACATGCACATATACACAAATATTTATTTACTTTCATTCATATCACTTTTTTTCATGAACTTACAGGTTACTATTTGAAAAGCTTTTACCAAGTAAGAATATTTTTCCTACATCACATGTTGAAATGAAGAAGAAAATCAACAATCTTGGTAAAGATTATCAACGTATACATGCATGTCCTAATGATTGTCTTCTATATGGAGGTGATTATGCAAACTCTTTGACATTTCCAAAATGTGAATTTCCTCCATCTAAGAAATTCTAAAAAAGGTATTGAGAAATTTTCCATTGTCTCCATGAATTAAATGTATGTTTCAAAACCCTAAATTATCAAACCTTTTGACATGGGAATTTGACCATAAAAGTAATCATGGACTAATGAGAACTGGAGCAAATAGTGCAAGTTTTCAACATATTAATTCTAGATGGTGTGATTTTGCACAAGAGTCACACAATCTAACTTCGGTGTTGCATTAGATGGGGTTAATCTATTTTTTATGAGATCTAGTAAAAGGTCAACATGGCCAAAGGTAGTCATCAACTACAATCTCCCACCATACCTTAGCATTAAAAAGGAACATTTAATGCTTTCACTTTTAATCCTAGGAAAGAGACAAGTTAAAGACACAAATATATATCTTGCTCCTTTCATTGATGATCTCTAAGAGTTCTAGAGAGGTATTAATGTCATTGATGTATTGAAAAGCATTAATCAAAGACACATTATGGTTTGCGGAATTGTGGCTTGGACTATACATGATTTTCCACACTACGATGTCTATTCAGGTAATGATGTAATTTTTTTATTTGATATATATACAATTATATGTCAGTTAATCTAGTTATATTTTTATGGGTTTCATGATGCATGAGTACCTAGTAAGTGTTGATATATTTAGGTAGTGATATGTATGAACACACTAACCACTAGGGTACTTTGTTCCCTCTTTAGGAGGTTTTTTTCAGTCAGCTTTTATATATGCTTATAGCCATAATGGATTACTTATCTTTGTACATTCTAGTGGTAATACATTCAATATTATGTGTTGTGCTCCAAGATTCTTCTTCTTCGTTGTGTTGTTTGCATGCTTCCATAGACTTTTAACTCCAACAATCGGTATGAGAGCAGGTTGTCGCTTCATCTAGGGCATCATTGACACCCCTCCAATCATAGTCTCTGAATGCACTATCATAGCGCTTGTGCATGCTATTTTGTTTTTTTGTGCCAAAGATATACAGGTTTTGGTTTGCCAGTATAAGCACCTTGAAGTCTGGTACAGGTTTAGTGGAACGCGTTAGGGTAGTTCTGTTTATTTTTTTTAGATACAATCATTTATCTACACGAGGCTATTTTAGCCAGTGGCTATGGCTAAAAGCAGTGATGTATTCCATATGTTGGCTATTGAGGATAATTTGGATGGTGCCAATTGCCCATTGTGGGATTATATGATGCATCATGAATTGGTTGCAAAAGGACTGTGGAATATTGTGCAGGGTGTTGAAAAAGGTCCTATTCCACCTACAAACAAAGTTGCTGAAGGTGATGCAAATGGCATTGAAGATGATGATATTCTTCATGTTCATGTTTGTGTTGCAGTTCCTACTGCACTTATTGTACATCAAATTAGTTGGGATGGAAGAGATGCTCAGGCACATGCATTGATAGCCTTATCTATCAAACGTGCCATTATTCCTCACATTCACTCTTGAAAAATAGCTAGGGATGCTTGTGATATACTTAAAACTTTAAGCTTACCTCAAAAAATAGTTGGAGAGTGAGCACATGAATGAAGGAGATTCCGTGGATAGTTTTCTAACAAAGATCAAAGATTTGAAGGAACAATTGTTTTTTGCTGATGAAGTCTTACTTGCGAGTTCATTTGTGTAGACTCTTCTAAATGGTCTTGCTAATTCATATCAGAGTTTTGCATCTACTCTTTGTTTGATGATGAAAGGCAATCCAAATGCCTTAACATTTGAAGAGTTAGTCTCTATTCTATTGCAAGAAGATCAAACTAGGCAAAACAGGTCCATTATGCATGTTGTAGATCAAGCTTTCTTAGCTAGTCAGAAGGGCAAAGGTAAATGGATCTCTTCTACTAGTAAGTAGAAATCTGTTAATTCTGCACAATCAAAGAAGGATGGTAGAGACGAGAAGAAAATAGAAAAGAAAAAATTGTTTTGTAAATACTGTAAAGAAAATGATCATGTCATAAAGAGCTGTCCAAAACTAGCTGCTTAAGAGGGAAGGAAGAATGAGGTTGGAATGGTTGTTATACAGGCCTCTACATGCAAAAGAGAGTCTGCTAACCTTGTGTCTAAAGTAGACTTAGATGTTTGGTACTTTGATAGTGGTGCGACCAAACATATTACCTCACAACGCAATTTCCTCACTTCACTCCAGCCTCCCCCTACATAGAATACTATCACGTGCCAACAACTCCTCTTATCTTGTTATGGGAGTTGGTAAGATCATTCTAAGTATGACTGATGGTAGTGCTTTTGCATTTCCAGATGCTTTATTTGTTCCACGGATCAAGAAAAATCTGTTATCAGTTCAACATTAGCCAAGATTGGCTTAGTTGTGAATTTCATTGATGACTAGTGTACAATCCATCACTTGTCAAATAGTAGTGTCATTATTGCTTCTGACATTTCATGTTGTGGGCTGTATAAGTTCATAGACTATGAAAATATGTGAATGATTTAGCATGTGGAGTACATGATTCTCCGGCTATGTCAAATTCAAAGCTTTGGCATGCAGGCTTTGGTCATTTGAATTTTGCTAGTTTGCTACACATGCAAAAAATTGAAATGGTGTCCTCTTTCCCCAAACTTGAGACACCCAATAAACATGTATCTGAAGGTTGTATTTTGGGCAAAATGTAGCATTCCTCATTCTCAAAAGGAGGTTCAATTTGATCTATTAAGAGATTGTAGCTCATTCAAAGTGATGTCTATGGTCATATGTAGACACCGTCTTTTCGAAACTACCTTTACTTTGTGAATTTCATTGATGATTTTTCTAGGCATGCATGGGTATATCCATTGAAAGAAAAGTCAAAAGTGTTTATGTGCTTCAATCAATTTTTCATTTTGGTTGAAAATCTACCAGCATGTAAGATGGGCATCCTCTGTTTTGATCAAGGGGGGGTATATGTCTTCTAATTTTAATGCACTTTTGGGTGAACGTGGGATAAAACATCAATGTACATTGTCATATACACCTCAAGAGAATGGAGTTGCTAAAGGGAAGAACTGTCACTCATGGAGATGGCGAGGTGTATGGTCAAGGGTCAGGCTTTACCACATAGTTTCTAGTTTTAGGCTGTCATGTGTGTGGCATATATACTTAACAGATGTCCCACTAAAGCATTATAGTATATCACTCCATTAGAGGCTTGGCATGGTCACAAGACAGCTGTTTCTCATGTGTGTGTTCTTGGTTGTCTGGCATATGCTTTAGTGCCTGAACAACAACACGGGAAACTAGATGATAAAGTAGTGAAATGTATTGTTGTTGGGTAGAGTTCTGAAACCAAAGGCTATCATCTGTGTCATCCACAAACTAAACACATTTTGGTAAGCCATTATGTTGCTTTTGTGGAACATGCTATTCAACCATTACTTTTATGTACTGAGGAGACATGAGCTAGCTCTAAAGATATGTATGAGACTTTTCTACCTCTTTTTATAGGTGGATAATCTAGTGATGGACCTAATGAAACAACTTAGCATTTATAAGTTTCATGTGATGATGCAAATCATTCCATTTCTAATGCAATTTACATGATGCACTTGTTGATGAGAGAGCTGATATTGAGGAGGCAAAAACTATGCCAAAATGGCTAATGTAGACTTTGCTCTCATAGTAGCTCTCTTGCATCAGACTGCTATGATATGCCTATCTCCAGTGTTTGTGATGAGAATGAGCCTGTTTTGTTTGATGAAACACAAAATTCCAAAAATTGGATGGCTGCTATGCAATCAGAATATGATGCTATCATGAAAAGTAGTACCTGGTCTTTACGTGACTTGCCACCTAGCAAGAAGGCCATTGGCACTAGGTGGGTTGCTAAAGCATAAGCCTTCTTGACCAATTGATATGTATAAGGTTGGGCTTGTTGCAAAGGGTTATGTGCAGAAAAGAGGCATTGATTTTTATGAGACCTTTGAACCTACATGCTGAATGATTATTGTTCATAGCATTTGTGCACTTGCAGCTCATCATGGTTGGAATGTACATGAGTTGGACATTAAAAGTGCATTTTTGAATGGTTACTTGCATGAAGAAGTGTATGTTTTTCAGCCCCATGGCTTTGTGTAGAAACGACATGTAAACCAAGTGTGGAGAATGAAAAAGGCATTATATGCATTGAAGCAAGCACCATGTGCTTAATATGAAAAGATACATGCCTATCTGATTGCACATGGTTTTGAGAACATTCCAACTTAGAGCACCTTATATGTTAAGCGTAAAATGTGTTAGGAAAGATGGATGGACACTCCAAGAGATTGAGTAGGTACTGCCAAATCTTGCTTTGTACCAGCCCTCTGATGCTTTAGAGTTGATAAGTAGACCTCCTTAGCTTTCCAATGACACCATAAAATGGCCTATGTACTTTGGAAATGATGTGTGTAATGATTGAATCAAAACAGATAACTTTGAAACTCAAAATCTCAAGAAAACCTTCTATTTGTGTCTTGATACCTACTGGATATTTTGCTCAGTATGACCAGCACAGTAGGAGTTGGAAAAATTCCTTTTAGGGGTATCTAATTAGCTTAGCAAGCTAACCATTCCAAGTGCAAGGATATAAGAAGACTAACTATGCTCAGAGAAATCACTTTAGCAAATTAAACTTTAACCTTAATTTTTTTAGGATTGTAGCAGACATTGACCAGTGAGCACCTCGATGATCTTTTCTCTGAAATGGCTGAATAGAATCTCTTCAAATTTTGAAAGCATGTAGAACACTTTGAGCTGGTTCCAACAAACTTTAGGTCTTTTAATTTGGTGGAGAAATGGCTGAGATATGCTCTTCACAAGTTGACAGACTTTCAAGTACTATAACAGAGAACTCAAAAATGACTAATGAGGATATATGTATTAATAAACACTTGTATACAAATCCATTGGCATGAACGTCATTGCTAATGGTGTGGATATGTGTGGGCTAGAGTGTAGGCCTCACACACACTCAAAAACAGTAATGAGAAGCTCGGGAGTGATGAGTTCTATCTGCGACTTTTTCATGATCACTTTTATAGTGATTGAGTAAAAATTTGAATTCAAATTCAAACTTTTGGCTCCCTATGATCAAGCTCCTATATCCTAGGAGATATTCCTTCAATCAAAGCTAACCTTTTTCCACGAATTCCTTTTGGTAGGTTTCTACAAAGATTCCAAGTCAAATCTGACTTTTACAAGGAAGTAAAGTGGTAATTAACCACTAGCAATAGTTCCTATGCTTCTCCATTTGTGTATGGACTTCAATGTATCCATCAAGCCAAATGTGTAGGCTTGTGAATTACACCAATAGCTCCCCCTCAAGCCAAACATTTTGGCTTGGTCTTCATCCTTCATTCTTCATCTATATCCTGCAATCCAATCATTGCCTTGAACTTGCAAAGTTTGGTTCCATCCAAAGCTTTAGTCAACAAATCTGCACACTGCATATTGGTTGATACATAGGTTAGTTGAATGTCTTTGTTTAGCAACTTCTCTCTCACATAATGGTAATGGACCTGTATATGTTTGCTCCTAGCATGATAGATAGGATTAGCTGCAAGGTGAAGTGAACTTGTATTATCCCCAAAGATTATTGGTGACCTAGTATATAAACCCAATTTTGTATATAAAAGCTTGATCCATATGGCTTCCTGTGTGGCATTAGCCAGTCCTCTATACTCTGCTTCTGTAGAAGACAAAGCAACAGTAGGTTGCTTCTTTGAAGACCATGATATTGGCTTATCACCTGCAAATGAAATGTATCCTGAAGTGCTCCTCCTATCATCCTTGCATCCTGCCCAATCTGCATCTGAATAGATCTTGATATCGATATCTGAAGTGCAAGGGAAATACAAACCATGATGTTGTGTACCCTTGAGATACTTTAATATTCTTTTAGAAGCCTCCAAGTGAGGTGCTCTTCGCTTGTGCATAAATTGACTTAGCACACTAACTCCATATGCAATATCTATCCTTATTAAGGTAGCATAGTTCAAGCTACCCACCATACTTTGATAACCTGTAATGTCATTAATTTTATCACCTTCATGGGCACTTAATTTTAGGTTTACCTCCTTTGGAGTACTTGCTACTTTGGCATCATGCAAATGAAACTTCCTCAACCTGTATGTACTTTTTCTGAGTAATGTATATTCCTGAGTTAGTATAGACTAAATAAAGCCCAAGAAAAAACTTTAGTAGACCAAGATCATTGATCTTGAACTCCTTCATCATTTGGCTTTTGATTTGTCTGATTCCATTAACATCATTACCTATAAGTATCATCTCATCAACATAAACACAAAGGTATATTACCTCTGAAGTACTTCTCTTGATGAATAGAGAAGTGTCTGCCTTGCTCATGACAAAACCTTGGTCTTGGAGGTATGTAGTTAATCTATAATTCCATGCCCTAGGTGCCTGTTTCAATCCATATAAATCCTTTTTCAATTTGCAAACATATGTTACCTTCTTAGGGTCCTCATAGCCAGGAGGTTGTGACATATACACCTCTTCTAAAATCCATCCATTCAAGAAAGCATTCTTGACATCCAATTGGTCCATGTTCCAATTTTTTGATGTAGCCACAGTTACCAATACTCTGATTGTTGGCATCTTGGCCATAGGAGAGAATGTCTCTTCATAGTCAATGCCTTGGGCTTGTGCAAAACCCTGCTACCAATTTGGCTTTGTACCTGTTGATTGACCCATCAGAATTTAGATCCATTTGGATCCTATTACCTTCATGGAGTCCTTCTTTGGTACTAGTTCCCATGTATCACTCTCCTTGAGTGCTTCAATCTCCTCATCCACAGCTTCTTTCCATTGTGTCTTGGTTATGGATTCTTCATATGATCCTGGTTCTTCTATTGACAAATCTTCGGCAAGATAAACAAAGTGTTTAGTAACAAGAGATGTATCATACCCATATCTGATAAGTTTTTTGCTCTCTCTTTGTGATCTTCTGATTGACTGATTTGAAGATTCAGGTCTATCTTCAAGCTTCTTCATTTTGACTTTGCCCTTGGACTTCCATGCCTTGAACTCTTCAAGGTTTATAACATCTTCATCATCTGAAGTTGAGTCTTCATTCTGAGTAGGTTCCTCCTTTGCAAGACTTGGAAACTCCTCTTCCAAGTCATAGGGTAGGTTCAACTTCCTGCATTCATTCTCATACCAAGAATCATTTTCATCAAAGACAACATCTCTACTAACCATGAATCCCTTATTGGAAGGGTTGTAAAACATGTACCCTATTTTATTCAGATCATATCCAATAAAAATGCACTTCTCAGCCTTAGGGTCTAGCTTACCTCTTATCTGGGAAGGAATGTGTACATATGCTACACATCCAAATATCCTGCAATGGTCTAGTGAAGGTCTCTTACCATGCCATGCTTCATAGGGGAGCCTTGATAAGGGCTTAGCTATTTCTGAATACATTTGTATGAATCTTCTATGGTATCCTGCATGACCCAAAAAACTTTGAACTTCCTTTAGGCTTTGTGGAATAGGCATAGAAAGAATAGCAGTAACCTTTGCAGGGTCAACCGTTATCCCTTCAGCAGATACTATGTGACCAAGAAGAGTGCCCTTGGTGACCAAAAAATGACATTTAGCAGGATTTAATTTCAAACCTATTTTGAGACATTGCTCAAAGATTTCTTTTAGATTTTCCAAATGATCATGGAAATCTTGAACTGCTGCTCTTCTGTCTGTGCCTGAAAATACTGAAAAGTCATCCATGAAAATGCGTAGAAAGGTTGTCAACCATTTGCCCAATATTAGATACATTGTTCTATTAAATAAAGCTAGTGCATTCTTCAAACCAAAAGCCATGCGGGTATAGACATAAGTGCCCCATGGAGTTACAAAGGTTGTTTTGTCCATATCATCAGGATGGATCACTATCTCATTGTAGCCACTAAAAACATCCAAGAAGTTATACAAAGTGTGACTGACTACTTCCTCAAGTACTTGCTCTGTAAAGGGCTGAGGAAATCCATCTTGAACAATCACTTTATTTAAGGCACGAAAATCAACGTAGACTCTTATTTTACCACTATTTTTCTTGGGCACAATAACCATAGAATTAAGCCACCTGGAATGTTCTACTGGAACAATTATACCTGCTTCTTCTAGTTTTGTAATTTCCAACTTTAGTGCCTTTGCATACTTTGGATTGAGTCGATACCGCCTACTTCTTGTAGGCACGGCTCCCTCAACTAAGGGTATTCGGTGTAATGCAAGCTCCTTTGGTATCCCTGTTAGACATTTGTAGGACCATGCGAAGACATTTTTATAAGCAAAAACTAAAGACGTTACCTTCTGTAGTAAAGGAGGATAATGCCATAGCCAAGAGGCCAAGTGGACTACTTGAGGGTTCTCTTCATCCCCTAGATTTACTTCTTGAACCAGTGTTTCCGGACTAGTCTTGTTTGAGAAATCATCTCCACTGTATGCAGCTGTGGACTTTAGCTTATATTCTGCAATATGCTCTCTCATCCATCCTTGAGGTAAATCCAAAAAAGGAAGATCTTCTGTGCACTGAGGCTCATAACTTTCCTTCCCGGATACTTCTATATTTGTCGCCCTTTCAAAGTTTGTATTCTCCTGCAAACTCTCATTCTTTGTATTCTCTTGCAAACTCTCATTCTCCAAGTCCTTGTGAATGTCATGGCCTTTTCCTGCAACTCCTTTATCTACAACTTCTTCCTCTATTTCATTGATTTCCACCGTGCAACACTCTACACTTTCCATCATCCAAATCAATAATGTATCTTCTTCTTGGGGTAGAAAGGGCATTACCTGAGTGTCCATGGTATACCCAATAGTTTTCCCTGAGTCGAATCCTTCTTCCAAATGTAGCTGCAGTTGGCTATTGGTGCTAGTTGAAATCCATAGTTTGCTTTTCCCCCAATCTTGCAAAGCTTTTGCTTGCCTTAACCAAGGTCTTCCCAGGAGTAACGGATAAGAAGTCTCCTGTGGAAGTGCAATAACAACAAAATCCAGAACAAAGTGACAACCCTGTACTATCATCAGTACCTTTTCAATAATGCCAAGTGGCGTAACACGATGTTGATCTGCTAGTGTAACTATGAATGGTGCCATCTTGGTGGGGTTCAGATTCAATTTCCTCATTGTTAAATGTGGCATTAAATTAATTCTAGAGCCTCCATCTATAATTACACCTGTGAGAGCTTCATCCTTTATACAAACAGATAACCTTGAGCTTTGGTAGTCTCCCAGGGGTGCAGGGGGAAAATCAACCATGAAACCATCTATACTAGGTGACTGGATCAAGTGAGCAGAGTGTATAACCTTTAATAGGTCACTCCTTATTTTGAATCCATCTTTATGAGTTCGTACAGACTAACCTTGTGATGAATACCTTTCAAGATCTGTTCAATGTTTACCTCATGAGTGTCTTCTTGGAGGCTTGTTGGTTGGTCCCTTAGAGAAGTAGCCATCCTTTCATAAGCTCCTTCAATTTCTGCTTGGCCCTTCCACCGAGCCTTCTTTTCCTTCTCTTTATCCCGGAATCCTTGTTTTTCATCTCTACGAATTGCTGCTGCTTGCTTGGCTCTAGTCATCATGGGCATTGCAGAGGATGAAATAGCATAAGAGTGAGTGGTCATACCTTCTTCTTGTGGAGAGACTGCTTTGGTATAGTGATCCTTGGCCTTTGGACAATGTTGACAAGGAGGTGCATCTTCTGGAAGGGAAGACCTATTTTGCATATGGCCATACTCACCACAGTGATAACACATCAATGGCCTATTATATCTAGGCTTTTTCGTACAATTTTCCTCTCTATTAGGTGCATTTGAAGTACTAGCATAATATGAATCCAAAGCTTGAGGGTTACCTTGTTGTTGTGTACCCTTGAGGTAGTAAAAATCTCGAGCTTCATGACCATCCTTTCCACAAAATTGAGAGCTTACCTTGTTAGGAAAATTAGCATTGGAATGTCCATTCTTGTTACATATTGTACACCAAATCTGCCTTCTTATATCCTGAGTGGTCTGCAAATCTTCTGACTCACGGCGAAGTTGGGCTACTTCATCATCAGTACGACGCAGTGGTGACAAGACCTTCTCTTCTTTTTTATCTTGTTGCATTCTCATTGCCTCCAGTTCCTTCCTTAGTTACCTAATAGGGTCTAGTTCTGCACCATAATTCGGTTCTGTATCCCCTACAAAATGTTGCCTAGCTTCTTCAATGCGTGATGCTGCTGCAACAAAATCATTGAGGGTTGCATCCAATCTAAGAGACTCACGTAACTTCTGCTAAGATGACTGTTGGAGCAAGTCTATGACAAGCCTAAGTATTGGCTTGAGTCCCACAAAGTCTTAGAAGAAGCTTTAAAAAGAAGACTATGTAAAGTTCACTTGTGAACTACCTCTTGGAATTTTTGAAGAGTTTACTTAATGTAAAAGTAAGAGAATTTTAAGTGGTTGAGTCCACATGATCAAAAAGGGAAAGAGGAGCCACGAATTTGTGATTTGTGGTAGGTAGAGAATCAAATCAATCATTGATTGATTGGAGAGTGATTGAGGGAAGTTAGCCTCCCAAACTCAACTATAAATAAATGGCAATTTTAGTCGTGGTTAGAGAGACCTATGTGAAGACCTCCAAGAGATGAGCTTTATGCCATATCAAGGTGTGATTACAAGGCACACATATGTATCAGTAAGTGCATTGTATTTTACAAGCAATGTACTTTCATTTTCATTATCATTTGGGTTCATATTTCCATGTTCTTGTGAAGTGTACTACTCACTGCCATATCTCTCAGTTTTCTCAGTCAGCTTGCAGAGATGTTTTCTCTGAGCTTGGTGCATCATTTTCAGTGATTTAACTTGGTAAAGTTAGCTCTATAAGTCTACTATATGCTCACAAATTTTCATGTCATTTGGATGTTGCAATCTTCACTTATGTTCATTTGAAGTCAACAGGGTCTGTTCATCTTCACTTCTCTGTCAGGTACCCGACTTTTTCACTCACCTTGTCAGAGCCATTTCTCAGTGGTTACTCATCCAAATTCAGTGATTTAAAGCTTGTTGGATTGAGCTTATTGTCTAGTATAACCATACAAATTTTCATAATCATTGTGAGTTATGTTGATTTTTCTACATTGGATTCCTACATTGTGAGTTAGTATTGGATTCCTACATTGTGAGTTATGTTGATTTTTCTGCTCACTAGTCTCAAACTGTAGCAGCCCGTGAAAATCGGGATGATGTCATCAGTTGTTAAAACTTATTCTCAGTGTGTGGTTCATTATTTTTTATGAGATTACTCTTGAAAGTTAGCTCTTTAAGTTACCTAGACTTCCCCAAGAGGAATTAAGCTAATTGCTGTTGTGCTCAGAGAATATGTAAAACACTGGACAGGTGTATGAACCAAGAATAGCAAGTTTTCACCTCTGAGCTAACTCCAAATTATCTATTTTGATCTATCTTTTTGAGAGTGATCTTCCAAGGTACATAGGGTGTCTAATACATCCATTGGCAAGATAAAAGGGCCCACCATATACTCCTGGAGTTCATTTGGCTGGTGTAGATCAAGGATTTTGCAACACCTCTTCATCTTCAAGCACATACCTATCCATCTCTTCACAGTGGTATCAGAGCAAGGTTGGACAACATGGGAGATGGATTTCCTTCATCAATTGACAAATTGGACAGAGGTAACTACTCAGCTTGGTCATTAAGGATGGAAGTTTATCTCCAAGGTAGAAGTTTATATGGTTATGTGGCTGGAGATGAAGTTATGCCAAGTTTCAGGAACAAAAGTCAACCAACACAAGAAGAGCAAGAAAGAATGAGCACATGGTGCTCCAAGGATGCACTTGCAAGGTCTTATCTCCTCAACTCTATCTCGGATTTTTTGTTGCCTCACATTAGAAGTTGTAAGACATCTCAGGAAGTGTGGGATGCACTTGAAGGTTTCTTTTCTTCAAGTACTAAAGCTAGGAAGCATCAACTATGGCTGGATTTCACAACTCTCAAGAAGGCTCCCAAACAAAATGTGACTGATTTTGTCACAAAGCTCAAGGACATAGTAGATCAGTTGGGAAGTATTGGAGAGGTAATAGATGAAGAGCAAATTGTAAGGCAGGTCATCAATGGCTTGAAGGAAGATGACAAGTGGGAAGCATTCACCACAGCTATGGATTTGTACATGGACATGCATGTACCTGATTTCAATACACTCATTGGACAACTACTTACTCAAGAGGCAAAGCTTATAAAAAATGGAGAAAGCTCTAAAGGTAATCAATCTTCAACTTTATACACTGATAAAAGCAAGTCCAAAGATAACAAAGGAAAGGCAAAGAAAGTGGATGATGAAGCAGGTACATATCAAGCTAACTATGCAGGTAGAGGAAGACATGGTAGAGGTAGAGGAAGAGGAGGTAGACAAGGCAGGGGGAGATTCCAAGACTCCACCTCATGTTCTATTTGTGGATTAACTAATCATACAACTGAAAAATGCTTTAGGAATTCCAGGAATCAAAGAGGAAGAGGATACAATAGAGGAAGTTATGGCTACTCAAGAGGAAGGTTCAACAAGAACCATGGCAACTACAACAACTACAATCATTCAAACTATCAAGGAGGCTACAAAGGAAGGAGAGACTACAATAACTACACAGAATATTCAAACAAAGAGGATTCATTATTGATCATGAACATGGCTATGCCACAAGGTAAATCTGATGAGCATGTTTTCTACATAGATTCAGGTTGTTCAAATCATGTGGCAGGAAATGTGGCACTCCTATCAGATTTAGAAGATCCAAGGAATAAGCATGAGGTACAAACAGGAGATGACACAAGACATCCTGTGGAGAAAATAGGCAATGTCAAAGCACCTGATGGAAACATCAACCTACTCAGTAAGGTACTCTATGTCCCTACCATTACAAAGAATTTGATAAGTGTTGGGCAGATAGTAGAGAAAGGGTTGCAAGTCAGGTTCACAAAAGCAGGAGCATTTGTTGAAGGTCCAAGTCAAGGATTCAGAAAAATTGCAAAAGTTGAAAAGACAGATAGATTGTTCACATTTGAATTACAGGACACTAGAAACATTGCTCTCTTTAATTATGGTAGTCAGACACTCATAGAATTGGAAGTATGGCACAAAAGGTTAGCACATATTGGTGAAAGGTCATTAAAGCAAATTTGCAGGGACCAAAGTGTACTTGGACTCCCTAATTTGTCAAAACAACATATGATTTATAAGTGTAGTGCATGTCAATTTGGAAAGTCTCACAAGTTACCATTCATGAAGAAAGGTTATATGCATGGAGATCTCTTGGAGTTGGTTCATCTAGATGTATGGGGACCTAGCAAGGAATCTTTAATATCTGGATCAAGGTATTATGTCTCCTTTATTGATGATTGCAGCAGATGGACTATCCTATTCTTTATGAAACACAAAGATGAAGTTTTTTCATGTTTCAAAAGATATTTGGCTCTTGTGGAGAATCAAATAGGTAAATCACTAGAAAGGCTAAGGTCAGATGGAGGGGGAGAATACTTCTCCCATGAGTTTGATTCTTTTCTTCAAGAAAGAGGAATCAAAAGAGAGGTAACTACAAGGTACACTCCTGAGCAAAATGGAGTGGCAGAAAGGAGGAATAGGACAATTGTTGAAGCTGCAAGGTCTATGTTAAATGAAAAGCATTTACCTAATTACTTATGGGCTGAGGCTGTATATACAGCCACTTACTTGATTAACAGGTTGCCTTCAAAATCCCTTGATGGGATGACTCCATATGAGGCTTGGAATGGAAGAAGACCAAGCTTAGATCATTGTAAAATTTTTGGATGTATTGCTTTTGCTCATGTTCCTTCACAGGTTAGAGGCAAGATGGATCCAAAGGCAGAAAGGTGTGTATTTATTGGATATGACAACAATCAAAAGGGCTACAGGTTATACAACCCTACCAACAAAGGATTCTTGGTAAGAAGAGATGTAGTTTTTTATGAGAACAATTCATGGTATGAAGATTCATGCAGGAAGGTCAATTTACCATATAATCTTGAAGAAGATTTTCCAAAGCTTGGTAGAGAACAACCAAAGATTGAAGAACAAGACACCTCAGAGGATGATGAAGAATCTCAAATGGAAAAGATCAAAGCATGGAAGTCTAAAGGTAAAGCAAAATTGTAGGAACTTGGACATGAGGCAGAATCATCACATCATGGCCTAAGAAGATCTATGAGGGAAAAGAAAAAACCAGAAAGGTATGGGTTTGACACCTCATTAGTAACTAAACATTCTATCTACATAGCACACGACATAAACCAAGAGGAGCCATCATCATTTGAAGAGGCCAAAGCAAAAATAGAATGGAAGCATGCAATGAAGGAAGAGATCGAAGCACTTGAGGAAAACAACACTTGGGATTTGGTGCCCAAGACTTCATCCATGAAGGTAATAGGGTCAAGATGGGTCTATAAACTCAAGAAGAATTCTGATGGTTCCATTAACAGGTATAAGGCAAAGCTTGTAGCAAAAGGCTTTGCACAAACTCAGGGAATTGATTATGAGGAGACTTTCTCTCCTGTGGCAAAGATGCCTACTATTAGGGTTTTGCTTAGTATTGCCTCTTCCAAGAATTGGAAGATACTTCAACTAGATGTAAAGAATGCATTCTTGAATGGTTGGATAACAGAAGAGGTATATATGGCACAACCACCTGGTTTTGAGAATCAAGTTTATCCTGATTATGTGTGTAAACTTAACAAAGCATTGTATGGTCTTAAGCAAGATCCAAGAGCTTGGAATTTCAGGCTTGTTTCATTCTTGTAGGACAAAGGCTTTCAACCAAGCAAGGCAGATCCTTCACTCTTTATTAAAAAGAGTAATTCTGAGGTCATCTACATATGTGTATATGTAGATGATATTATATTGACAGGAAATGATGCAGATGGTATGAAGAAAATCAAAGATCAGATGAGAGAAGAGTTCAAGATAAGTGATTTGGGTTCACTTACCTACTTCCTAGGTTTGGAAGTTGTCTACAAAGATCATGGTTTGTTTCTCACTCAAAGAAAGTACATTAAGGACATGTTGGCAAAATTCAAGATGCAAGATTGTAAGATTGCAGGTACTCCAATGGAGGTCAATCACAAATTGAGCTCACATGAAGGTGAACTCATAAAGGACATCACATCATATCAAAGTCTAGTGGGTAGTCTCAACTATGCCACATTGACGAGAGTAGATATATGTTACAATTTGAGTGTGCTAAGTCAATTTATGCACACACCAAGGAAACCACATATGGATGCTGCCAAAAGGATTCTCAAGTATCTCAAAGGAACCATAAATGAAGGACTTTATTATCCTTATGTATCTGATTTAGGTTTGAAGCTATTTTCTAATGCAGATTGGGTTGGCTCCAAGGAAGATAGAAGGAGCACTTCAGGTTATCTTACCTTTGCAGGTTCAAAGCTTATTTCATGGTCATCCAAGAAGCAACCCACAGTTGCTCTCTCTTCTACTGAAGCTGAATACAGAGGTCTTGCCATAGCTACTCAAGAAGCTATGTGGATGAAGACATTGTTCAAAGATCTTGGATTGGAGTTTGGAACTCCAACTATTTTTTGTGACAATATGAGTTCTATTCATTTGGCTGCTAATCCTATTTTTCATGCAAGGACTAAACATATTGAAGTTCATTATCACTATGTACGAGAAAACGTTCTAAGCAAAGAGATTCAAATATCATATGTATCCACTCATCAACAATGTGCAGATATTCTAACCAAAGCATTGGATGGTACAAAGCTTTGCAAATTCAAGGCTATGATAGGTTTGCAGGTAATCTTGGAAGATTGAAGACCTCAAGCATACTTGGCTTGAGGGGGAGCTGTTGGAGCAAGTCTATGACAAGCCTAAGTATTGGCTTGAGTCCCACAAAGTCTTAGAAGAAGCTTTAAAAAGAAGACTATGTAAAGTTCACTTGTGAACTACCTCTTGTAATTTTTTGAAGAGTTTACTTAATGTAAAAGTAAGAGAATCTTAAGTGGTTGAGTCCACATGATCAAAAAGGGAAAGAGGAGCCACGAATTCGTGATTTGTGGTAGGTAGAGAATCAAATCAATCATTGATTGATTGGAGAGTGATTGAGGGAAGTTAGCCTCCAAAACTCAACTATAAATAGATGGCAATTTTAGTTGTGGTTAGAGAGACCTATGTGAAGACCTCCAAGAGCTGAGCTTTATGCCATATCAAGGTGTGATTACAAGGCACACATATGTATCAGTAAGTCCATTGTATTTTACAAGCAATATACATTCATTTTCATTATCATTTGGGTTCATATTTCCATGTTCTTGTGAAGTGTACTACTCACTGCCATATCTCTCAGTTTTCTCAGTCAGCTTGCAGAGATGTTTTCTCTGAGCTTGGTGGATCATTTTCAGTGATTTAACTTGGTAAAGTTAGCTCTATAAGTCTACTATATGCTCACATATTTTCATGTCATTTGGATGTTGCAATCTTCAGTTATGTTCATTTGAAGTCAACAGGGTCTGTTCATCTTCACTTCTCTGTCAGGTATCCGACTTTTTCACTCACCTTGGCAGAGCCATTTCTCAGTGGTTACTCATCTAAATTCAGTGATTTAAAGCTTGTTGGATTGAGCTTAATGTCTAGTATAACCACAAATTATCATAATCATTGGATTCCTACATTTTGAGTTATGTTGATTTTTCTGCTCAGTAGTCTCAAACTGTAGCAGCCCGTGAAAATCGGGATGATGTCATCAGTTGTTAAAACTCATTCTCAGTGTGTGGCTCATTATTTCGTATGGGTCATGTACCTACTTGCAAATGAAATAGGGCAAAAATACTGAAAAAGGACTATTTACTATCCTCAGGGCCTCTCCCAGAAATGCAAGTGTCCCAGCGGGCATACCAAACTATAGAGGAGGTAGTGGGATATCTACTTTTGGCAGGATCAAGCACCATGCACTCCAGTACTTTGCCTACTCAAGGGAGGTTCTCCTTAGGGAAATACACCCTTTAACACTTCTGTGAGTAGGTAGATAACAATAATTGAACATAATTGTAAATACTCAAGGAAATGACAGATGACAATACTCGAGACCAAACCACTCTTTAGTTCAAACAGATGATTACAATGTAAGCCAAGGAAATGCTACAAAAGCTGATGCTCTGGGCTAACATGCCACTCCAGAACTAAACAACATCAATACAAGAGATTCATCCAATCCGTATAATGAACACAACTAGATGCAGACTGGTACAGATCAGTACAAAGTGTGAAGACTTGCTCCAAGGGGAAGAGCACGAAAATACCACTAACACCAAAAATACCACTGACTCACAATGAATAACAAAACCAAGCCACTTCCTTCACACTATAGTGCTATTAGCCCTCCACTAGGAAGCCCACGCTCTGTATCCTCACCATAGAGTGTCTTCCTACAGTAGGCTTGTAGCCACAGAGTGCAAAGAGAGGACCCCTGTACGTATGTATGTATATGTATATATGGATATATCCCCAAATGAACAGAAGTCCATTGCTTTTATAGGCTCCAATAGGCCAAGAGGGCCTTGTCAATTCTTCACGTCCATTGATTATGCACCAATTGATTGGCCAAAATTGGAGAGGTAGATCAAATATGCCACCAATCTTGAATTGGATCCTCAAAAATAGGCAGTCATCATGAATGGTTGGCAACAACAGTCATTTCTCCACTTTCACTTTTACCACTTACACTTTTACTGTTCCTTTGAATGAAAGCTGAGATCTCATTATGTGTGGCCCATGGTATTGTAATGACCCTCGGAAGTAGCTTTTGACCATCTGAAAGTTGGACCCCTCTTTCACCCACCTGTGTGCCATATTTGAAGGGTAGCTGATTTATAACTTCATGAGTTATGGCTATCTTGGCAGCCTTGATAACATCATCCACGCTAGCCTCCTCCATACCAAAGAGAATATTCTCTCTGATAGTAGTTGTGAAAAGTGCAGGCTCTTGACTCACCAACCCTTTTTGAGAGCGAAGCCATTTTAATCAAAGATCACAAATGAAGTACTTGACCTGCTTGAGGATCATAAAAACGTTCAATTAATAATATGATTGTGCTTTTTCCTGAGCCACTACCACCTACAATGGCAAATAGAGGAAGAGTAATGTCACACGGGTATAGGTGCTGCTGAATCTTTGTTACTCATGGATGATGCTAATAGACTTTCTTCTTTTGTTAAGGCTACAAAGTTTGCAGGTGCAGTCAGCCGCAATTATGGAATTACATGATACAACATCAAGAACTAATAACTTGTCAAAAACCACTCGTGCCTCCTCAAAGATATGAAAGGTTTGAGCATGCTTTCAAGAGCGAAAGAAATACATAATGATCCACTTTGCAGTTTGAATGCAGCATCTTATTAAACAGATAAAAAGCAGTGTCCCTCCTTCCAAGCTTGGCATGAGCAGATATTATGGTACTCCATGTGTACGTGGTGGGGTTTATAACCCTCCTAAATGTTGTATCTACATCTATCAAGCTACCACAATATGTGAAATGGCGATAAAGATGATCTGCGAGAACTTGAATCGAATCAAGTCTACTAAAAACCAATGTAGAACGTAACCTCTTTGCATATCCCAAGTCAAAGAAGCTTTGTCTATTACACTCTTGTAACCACTTGTATGCTTGGTCTCTAGTTATGGAGATTTCATGTGCTTGCATGTCCTCTACCATGCTGAATGCTTTGCTGAGCTAGCCCAATTTGATGGCAAACGAGAGCGTTCCGAAGGCGATCGTAATGGGGTTGTGATGAGCTGTTGGGTTCGGAGAAATAGCCATGTTGGGTCCTGCTTGCGTGCTTCATTGTGTGTGTGTGTGTGTGTGTGTGTGTGTGAGAGAGAGAGAGAGAGAGAGAGAGAGAGGGAGAGGGAGGGAGAGGGAGGTGGCGGGTGGGGAGGGCGGGAGAGGGAGGTGGCAGAAGAGGGAGTGAGAGGGAGGTGGCTTAGGGAGAGGAGGGAGAGGGAGGGAGAGGGAGGGAGAGGGAGGTGGCGGGTGGAGAGAGGAGGGAGAGGGTGGGGAGAGGAGGGAGAGGGAGGAAGAGAGAGGGAGGAAGAGAGAGGGAGAGGGAGGGAGAGGGAGGGAGAGGGAGGTGGCGGGCTGCAGTGGGGAGAGGCTATGGAGAGGGAGGGAGGCAGAGGGAGGGAGAGGGAGGGAGAGGGAGGAAGAGGGTGGGGAGAGGAGGGAGAAGGAGGGAGAGGGAGGTGGTGGGTGGGGAGAGGGAGGGAGAGGGGGGAGAGGGAGGTGAGGGAGGAAGAGGGAGGGAGAGGGAGGGAGAGGGAGGGAGAGGGAGGGAGAGGGAGGTGGCGGGTGGAGAGAGGAGGGAGAGGAGCCAGAGGGAGGGAGAGGGAGGGAGATGGAGAGAGAGGGAGGGAGAGGGCAGTGGCGGGTGGGGAGAGGAGGGAGAGGGAGGGAGAGGGAGGTGGCAGGTGGGGAGAGGAGGGAGAGGGAGGAAGAGGGAGGGAGAGGGAGGAAGAGGGAGGGAGAGGGAGGGAGAGGGAGGTGGCAGGTGGGGAGAGGAGGGAGAGGGAGGGAGAGGGAGGTGGCGGGTCGAGAGAGGAGGGAGAGCGAGGGAGAGGGAGGTGGGGGAGAGGGAGGGAGAGGGAGGTGGGGGAGAGGGAGGGAGAGGGAGGTGGCAAGTGGGGAGAGGAGGGAGAGGGAGGGAGAGGGAGGGAGAGGGAGGTGGCGGGTGGGGAGAGGAGGGAGAGGGAGGAAAAGGGAGGGAGAGAGAGGGAGAGGGAGGGAGAGGGAGGGAGAGGGAGGTGGCGGGTGGGGAGAGGAGGGAGAGCGAGGGAGAGGGAGGTGGAAGGTGGGGAGAGGAGGGAGAGGGAGGGAGAGGGAGGTGGAAGGTGGGGAGAGGAGGGAGAGGGAGGGAGAGGGAGGGCGAGGGAGGGAGAGGGAGGTGGCGGGTGCGGAGAGGAGGGAGAGGGAGGGAGGGAGAGGGAGGGAGAGAGAGCGCCTGCAGGTGGGCAAAGAGAGAGGGGAGAGAGAGAGAGAGAGAGAGAGAGAGAGAGAGAGAGAGCCTACGGGTGCGCAGAAAGAGAGAGAGAGAGGGGGAGAGAGAGAGAGAGAGAGAGAGAGAGAGAGAGAGAGAGAGAGAGAGAGAGAGAGAGAGAGAGAGAAATGCCGCGATACAATGGTCATGTAGAACGACTAGTAGGACTCATTGAAAATGTAATTCTGACAACTTGGGGAGTAGAATTTGAACACAAATTAGATATATGCGAATTTTGCAAAGGCAATTACGAGATGATCCTAGGTAGACCATTCATGTGATAATAAAGGTAGTTCAAGACTACGGATGAGCTGCTTAATTGTACCTCCAACAGCAAGGCACAATTACCTTAATAAATACTCAAAACTTTGCGTATAGTGACGTACCACCTCTTCAATGGAACCGTATACATAAGGAGAAGGATGATGTGTCAATCCATAGTGCCATATCTAGTGACCAATCTTGGATGAATGAAGAAACTTAACGATGGATTTGCAAGGCAAATAAATGAGGGGAGGAAAGATTACAATATTGGCGGGTAGGACATGAGCAACATAGACTATTGGGGTTGAGCAACACATACTATTTCACACAAAGTTGTCAAAACACACTAATCTAAAGTAGTAGAATTAGAACAAATGTTGAACTAGACCACATACAAACTTTATAGAAAACTGAGCACATTAAATAAAATGTAGTACACAACACAATCCGTAAGTGACAACACTATAATGGAACAAAATAGAATTTTTGTTTTACCATAATAACTTTGATCAAGAAGAAATCATTATAAGAAAGTAACATCTAACACATTGATGATCCTTTCACTCCTCGTGCTCATTCTTTAAGTAAATAATAAATCTACCAATACACATGAATAATCAATTAGTTCACAGGACATTTCTGGTGTACCAGGTTACAACCATTTTTTACTAAAATCTAACTCAGTACATATCCGAGTTAGTAACATTCTACTAAATAATTTTTTGATTAAGCAACTAAATACTTGTTTTTCCCATTCAGCACCTAACACAACTCAGTAGAAACTTTTGGCACAAATTCAACTTGAGTTCACACATCTCTTGATCAAAAGTTATGAACTTCAAGAAAATACCACCATTTCTATGCACAACTAATACTCGCTCTGTTCTTCTAGTACTAGCTCCTTCATTATCACTTCTTCTTCTCCTAAAACTTCTGCAAAAATCAAGCTAACTTGTACTTGCTCAGCCCATCATGCTTCATAGCTTTACTCTACTTTACCTGCTGCTTCTTCATGTTCTCTATCTATATAATCTAATCTCCTTTCCACGCCTCACTTTTCTGTATCAAACTTTCTTTTTCCTTTCACGAATGATTAATTATATTCACTAAATTTACCTCATTTTCTATACTGAATCCTGTTTTAATTTCTTCGTAAGGATATTTAACCATGCACTTCATTTTACGATTAATATCTTCCCATATAATCTGCATCTTCATATATAACTCTTGCTTTAACCTTGACACGTCTCTTTTAGACATTAACTCTGCCTTAATGTGCAACTCCTCCTCCTGTAGCATCATTTTTTTTTTTGCAAATGTGTATCTGCTATCTAATGCTAGTTCCAATTCAAAATGTCATTTAGTGATATTTGCTCCTCCAACTAGACCTGTTGATTATCCACAAATTGCTGAAGTGCTTTTAAACCTTGATTTGCATTAGTAATATCTTCAACCTCAAACTCTATTTGCTCCAACTTTTCTTCAAAATCCATCTTACTAACTAAATTTCGTGCTATTAATTCCACCTTTCTCTTCTTTAATAAATTGAAAATCCTCCCCAACATTACTGGAGTTTATATTTCAATAGCTTTAACTAAACATATTTTCCCTTGCTCTATTTGCAACATCATATTACCTTGTTCCACTACGAACAAAGCCTCGTTTACATAGTACCTTGCTTTTACTAGATCATCATATGTTTCTTCCTTCTCCAAGGCCAGCTTAGAATCACAAACTTCCTTTGCATCTTGCATTTCTTTTTGTTGCTTCTGACCTACCTCCATAGGTAATTGAATTTCATTATTTTCAGCCTTCTACACAAACTCAAACAATGCAGCCAAATGTACACACAATGTGTTGTTAGATTGCATTTTTCTTTTATCAGATAAAAAGATTTCTCCATACACCCTATCATAGAGCCAGTGGGCCCAACTTACTTGTCCTCCTCTTTTTGCCCAACAACGTAAGGGAAATGTTTCCCTGAACTTAAAATCAAATTTAAGAATGAAACATATTCTTTGCAGGTACCATTTTAGTTGTCCCGTTCTACTATACCCCACATTCTTCAGCATATAATACAACTTATTTCCTTCATGAGGTCCAAAATTCTTTCTTAAGATCCTCCTCTAGAAATTTTGGAATTATTACCTCTTCGATACAGGGTACTTTAAAGAATTCCGAGATAAATTCTATTGACAAAATTAATTTAGGTGAAATATAGCCCTTTATTTTCTTTATAATGTTGACAAGGGACTTGGCATAGTAATTATTCTTCTAATAATCCCATGGTAATGACTCAAAATTATACAATCCTATCTGTTTTTACCAAGCAATATTACCTAGCGCATAAGATTCTAGCTCCACCTTAAAGTCTATGTAAGGGTCCATCAGCTTCTGGACCATCTTGCATGTTGATAGTGACCTCTATAATTACTCTTGATCCTCTATTGCACCAACATCCTCCTCTATGCTCGTGTCTTCCTCTATAACTATGCTTGACTTGTTGTGTAATCTTCTCTTCATGACTTGTGAATGTTGTTCACCAACCATAAACTATGCTTATGCCTTATAATTTGGCTTTGACATTCTTTCCACGCCTCTATTATCGATTTAGATGCACACGAACCAATTTGTACGACAACCTGATTGAATCCAAATAATTTGCGCAACCTATAATCATGTAGGCTTTTTCATTCACATGAATTATACCCAAAGGTTTTAGTAGGCATCTTCTTTACTTCTCTAGGAATGATTCAATAATATAAGTCCCCTTTAAAATTATGGTGCAAAAGTTTTCATTGGTGCTTCTTCTGACTTAGTTAACTCTAGTGCAACAAATTCCAATGCAACAAACTCCAATGCAGCATAATTCAATACAATATCTTTTGAATTTCAGAGATCTCCATACCTTGTCTGATTATCCTAGTTTTGGTTCCAAAATCAACTACTCCACTTCTACTACTCTTGTATTAGTCCAATCATAATGAGATGGCTTTCCTTGAAACTTCTTCAATCTAAATCCATTGATTGATTTTTCCAACCTATTTCCAAAGACATCAGCTACAATAAAGGTACCTTGTCTCAAGTCTTCCACAATCCTACATGGACTTTTATATCTTAATGTCAGCTTACCTAGATGTGGTGTTAATTTAGAGTTGTATACTCCCTCTAGACTTATAGAAAAGGCTTAATTCATGTGAGATATACTCACCCCCATTATCTAAACATAAAGCCTTAAGATTCGCTCCTTTTTGAGTCTCAACTAAAGCAAGCCATTTTTTGAAAGTAGGGAATACCTCATCTTTCGATTCGATAGGATATACCCAAACTTTTCTAGTAGCGTCATCTATGAAAGTGACAAAGTAAAGAGAACCACCTAAGGACCTAGTGGGCATAGGACCACACACATCTATATGTATTGCATAACTTCTTCCAAAGCTTCTTTGCACTTTCAAAATCTAATACTATATAGTAAACATTATCTGCTAGGTGCAAGTGAATGGTAGACCTCGCCATTTCATCTAACTCATCCCAATCATCTTCATCCATGTCCTCAGGCTTCTTTGAAATTCCATTTACTGGTTTCCATTGCCTCCTTTGAATCAGCACGTCTTTCATCTGATTCTTCCATAGAGCAAAGTTTGTGTCATCAAATTTTCAGATCTCAAAATGGTCTTTATCCGACAAGTTAGAACTCTTTCTCAAAACTATGGCACTAGACCCGAACCTACTAGATGTCATGAGACCTTTGATGCCATGATGATAGAGAACTACATAGAATGATAATGGAGCTAGAAGAGTTCAAACACGAACGAATAAGTGTACCAATGAGTAAATCGACCACTATATAGTTGAGAAATCAAAAAACCTAGAAAAATTTTTGCTAGAGTATCCTCTGCAAAATGAGCATTTGGTAAGTGTCAAAATATCATAAAACTACAAGTAATGACATGTTTACATGCATAGTGAATCACTGACTCCACTGCATATAATTAGTTACCCACTAGAAGCCACCTAGGCTTATCAAGCACCTATGAAAAAGTATCATACATCTCCTATGGTGAGGCTGGGTAAGTCTTCTACATGCGTCATTGAAGAGACCCCAACATCTGGGTGTCTCCTAGTTAAGAAAACCTCACCAAGACCCTCTTTATCAAACATAAAAGGCTTTAAGCAAAAAACGTAACCGCTATATCAATGACCACATGGATGTACATAAGCAGTATCCAAAAAAGCATACATGGTGTGTATGTGCTCAATATATGTAGTAAAATGAAAATAAAAGGCTGAGTGCACATCCCAAAGACTAGCCAACAACACCTGCAAGTGTCTGTGAATTCTGATATTTTAGGCTAAAATACTTGCATAAATTTTCAGCGGCTACTCATAGAGATCATTCTTTATATGATTATGACGTTCACTAAATGAGCTTTCAAGTGACCTCTTATGGGATGTGATAAAGAAGGTCTATTTACATGCATCTTCATGATAGAAAGTTTAAGTATGAATTCATGCATTTTTTTAGAGGTTTGGTTAGGTAATAAGCATATTTAGGCATAAATGTAAGTACATAAAGGCCTAACTAAGGACTTGAAAAGTGGAGGAGATGGAATGCAGAACTTTTCAATCTAAATTTTGGAATATCCCAGTGGATAAGGCTCATCATGAAATGGATTAGAGCATGGAACAAGTTATAATGGAGATAAGAAACATTTTCATTTTTTCTCTCATTTTTGTTTGCTTTATTGGACATGCTAAATTAATGCATGCTATAATGCATTTTAATTAAAACAAGAGGTCCATATGCACATCTCAAGTAACATGAGTTTATTAGCCTAACTCATGCACTTACGCCATCCTTAAATATGATAAGATTTTCCATTTGCACAAAATGGAATCACCACATAAAGATGACTAGAAAATAAGCATAAGGTGTTCAATATAGCATGGCATGAATAAGGACGAAAATCATGAGCAATAATGGAAAGCAAGAGTGTATAATGAGTATACATTTGTGCATAAAATGGAGTCCAAAGTATGAATCCCATGAATGCTTTAAGGGGGTGTTCGAGTTTTATAATAGAACTTGTGCATGATTACCATTTTATAACAAAGATCTACATGTTTTCAGCATATATGATGTATGCAAATTAATGAAATGTTTTGGCATATTCATGGGTTCATGGGATAAGAGAGAGATCAAGTTTATTAAGTTCAAGATTAAGATAGGAGATGACTTCTGGAAATGAAGCCAAAAGCATAAAAATGAAATGGTACAATGATGGCATATGGCTTAATACCTATTATAGTTTTATGCATTTTATGTGTTGGCTTAATCTAAAAGCCAAAAATATTAAACAGATAGAAGAAACTTAAGCTTAAAGGTCCTCTTGATGGATTCTCGAGTTCCATAAAACCCATTGCATGTCTGATCAATGAGGCCAAAGGACTTAAGCATTATGCCAATGAACGTTTCTCTTATTATTAAGCAATGAATAGTAATTATAAGAACTTTGATTGAAAAAAATCCAAATTAGAAACTAAAGAATTCTCAATACATGAACACATCACGGAAGGTTCAAGATGATAGGGTTGAGAAGAACGTTTAATTTACAATAACTACCAACAATGACCTCAAAAGCTCTTAGAAATTCAGAGAACTAATCATTGAGGACAACAATAAATCAATGGGAGAAGTACATTTCATAAACTGATAGGGAAGGGCTCAAGACGGTTGAACCATTTCAGCTTATTACATTCATTCTTCCCTGATGAGGTTCTCCCTATTGGACAACAAGTATGATTCACTAGGAGCATCAAAACAGAACTGTTTCAGGAAGTGAAGATTTTTAACTCATTAGTGCATGTATGCAAAAGAGGAAGATAAAAGGTTGTTAGAAAAATGTAAATACAATTATTCTAGAATATGCTTTATGAATAAGAAGAAATTTACCAACATGATTAAAGATGTAACCATTTGGCTAAGCTTTTGATTGCGACATGACTATATCCTTTGAGACAAATGTCTAACTATGTCAACATATAATATTTGGTATGTGATTTTCAAATTACATAGAAAATATATGTTTTATTACATTTGATCAAAGGGATAGTTCAATGAAGACCAAGCCTTCAAAGTATTCTCAAGAATAAATCATTATTTTTTAAGTATAAAACCTATAATTGTACAAAAGCATCGTGAGCAATCCTACTTGATTAGACTAAGCAGCAACAAGCTTGTTCATTAAGTAATCATAGAGTAAGAGCTGGATTCAAGGATAGTGGAAGCTTGAAATTGAGGATATCTTATGAATTGTTTGGTCTACTTAAAATAAAAGAAGAGTGAGCATTAATAAATGTTAGATTGCATTTGGAAAATTGGATGAGCATCAATTTTCTTAAAGCCTATCGTTCTTTTGGACAAAAAACTCTTAAAGGGGGAAGAAAACGCATTGGTGATATGATTTTTTGAAGCAAAAAGATTCATTCCTTTACTTTGTAGCAAAAGCAGAAGAGTGAATTTCATATGTTGGAAATTGAGGCCTACGGAAGTACGTGAATAGCACAAGGAAGAAGAAGAACCTTCGATCACAACACACAATACTTAGTGTATGACCAAGAGAGAGAATGTACAAAGATAAGTAACCCATTAGGGCTATATGTGTATATACAAGTTGGGATAAAAAACCTCTTAAAGATAGGAAAAAAAACTTCTTAGAGATGGAACCTTAGTGGTTCTAGTGTGTTCACACACACCACTACCTAACTTTATCAACAAATCTTCCCTCGGAGTGATGCGGTGAGTAAGGAGCTGGCACTCACGCATAAGGAAGTGCTAAGCTATGTGGAATCAATCCACAAAAGGAAGTAAGCCCAAAGCTTTGTGGAAAGCTTCAAATGTCTCCCTAGGCAGCATCTTTGTGAAAAGGTCTGCAATATTCTCCTATGTGGGCACATATGCCAAATTGATCTCTCCAGCAAAGAACATGTCTGTGACATAAGGATAGTGCACCTCAATGTGCTTAGTGCGATCATGGAACATAGGGTTCCTCACAACTACTTGTTAGCAATAGGCTTGAATGATGTGTGTGTGACTCATCTCCCATCCATATATACCCTCTTGTACTCTTAAAATAGCAATGTTCTCGAATACTCGAGTGTGAACATGTGGTAATCATGCAACACTTATTCCCATTACTACCTTATTACCTTAGGGTATCCCCCGAGCTTGGGACCTTGGCTAGCTATCCCTTGTCCCTCACACACATGGACTGATCCCTATGGATCAATATCATGATGCTTGTGGATCAATGCTTGAAACTATCTCCCCCTTCTAAAGATCATTGTCCTCAATGATCAATGAGGGAAAGTACTTGCAAACTAGAGCTTTTGATTCCCAAGTAGACTCAGTAAGTGGTAATCCTCTCTAGGCTACTAGATACTTGTGGATGACATGATTCCTCAATCACTTCTATCTCCAATCTAGTATCCTGTTTGGAGAATGATCTATGCTATTACTTTCTTGCAAAGAAGAAATACCTTCCATTACATTAACCTCCCTTGAAATACCTTCCATTACATTATCGAAGTTTACTGACATGAAACACTGGGTGAACTGTGCAATTTGGAGGAAGCTATAATCAATATGCAACTTCACTTTAGCTTTCTAACCAGCTTCCAAGGTCCACAAAACCCTGGTGATAGCTTACTACACTTCCCTATGGAAATTGAAGTAGATCTAGGTGGTACCTAAAGAAACTTTGTCTCCATCCTCAAAGCATTTAGGAGATCTCTTCCTATCAACATACTCTTTAGCCCTATCAGCTACTTGCTACATCTTGGCTTTAGCTATTTCTAAATTTGCTTGGATGTTCGCTAAGAACTTTGAAGAACTAGGACATTTCGTTGGCATGCCCTAAGAGCATTGGGATTCATGCCATAGTTCATCTCAAAAGGAGACATACCTATCACCTTGTGAGGACTATTTTTCTAAGAAAACTCAACTAAATAACTATCCCAATTAGTCTATCTCTCAAACACATATGCCCTCAACATTTCCTCGAGTATCTGGTTGAACCTCTTGGTCTAACCATCTATCTAAGGATGATCACCAATACACTTCTTTAATGACACCTTCAGTTTCTCAAATACAAACTTCCGAAAGTGTCCTATGAATCTCACATCCCTATCTGAAACTACCGATGTGGATAACAAATGCAATCTAAAGACATACTGGATAAACAACTCCAGTACCTTTGGAGATTCTATCATCTCCTATGTGGGTATGAAATGATCCATCTTGCTCAATCTATGTAGCACAACTAGGATATTATCCCGCTTCCTTTTGGTCCACCGTAACCCAACTATGAAGTCCATGGATACACTGATGCAAATAAATGATTGTATCTCAAAATGTTTAATAGAATAACCTTGTTGAGATCCACTAAACATGCAATAGACTGCGAGGTCTGAGATCTCAAAATGTTTAATAGAATAACCTTGTTGAGATCCACTAAACATGCAATAGACTTCGAGGTCTGAGAATGTGAATGGAGGGGTGTCAACGATCCCCTAGATGAAGCGGCGAATTGTTCTGATACCAATTGTTGGATATTAAGGTTTGTGGAAGCACTCAAATAGCACAACAAAGCAAAAAAAGCTTGAAGCACAACACACAATACTGACTGTATTACCATGAGAATGTACAAAGATAATTAACCCATTGGGGCTATAGAAGTGTATACAAACCCACTGAGAAAACCTCCTAAAGAGGAGAAAAAGTGCCCCGATAGTCCTAGTGTGTTTACACACATCACTACCTAAATATCTCAACATGATATAAATTAAGTGCGTGTTTGATATTTGAACTCAAAACAAAGTAAGAACTAGATATTCAAGGATGCAATTCATGAAAGAATTCCAATTTGGAAGTAACCAAAGGTAAGCTAGCCAATGATTGAAGGTGTATCTATATTTAGGTACTTGAATGGATAAGATGGATCAAGACATTTTGGATAGGTAAGCATGAAAAGTTCCTTACGTCAAAGGGATGACATAAAATTGATCCCTTATAAAAGAAAAAGTCAAAGGTTTATAGAACATCAACATGATTTTAAAGGCTTAAAAGAATGAGTTCAAGATCCCAAGAAAATCCCCTAGGTAAGTATCAACAAAGAATAAGGAATAGAAAGCAGAAATACTTGGTCTTACCTCAAATTAACTTGGCTAGAGGAATTTGAAAAAACTATATGACCTAGTTGGGTTCCAAAGAATCAAATTTTATGGTTTAAATCATGCCAAAGAAATTTTAATGGTCGACCAAATGAGATACGATTAGTTGGAACAAAAATAAGACACCTTGGTTCTTACCCTCATTTATATGCCTTGCCCGGCCCCCACCTCAAGGGGTGAAAGGCTCATCCATGCAACCTAATGTGCACGAAGGCGAAGTTTCATAATAACATCACTTTTGTTGTTCAAAATTTGATCCTTAAAGATAGTTGATCCGCTTGTTAGTTCCATTCATGTGTTTTTATCTTTTTGAGGAGCAATTATTCAATCACTCGAAATTCTAATATTCTCTTATTTTTTGTGAATCATACCATCAATGAACATGTTTTTTACTTTATATGTTGCAGAAAATCCTTAGAGTTGAACTTTTAATTTTTTACTTGCATCATGATCCTATGTGATAATATCTAAGATATGTTCATTGCTATTAGATCAAAGAATACGTGAACTAGTTCTCTTGGTCCATGAATCTTATAATACAAAGGGAATAGAAGATGATATTTTGACTTGCTCATTCATTGTTTTGAATCTTAATTGAATGAAAAAAATATTCAGAATTAGATTATAGTAGATGAAGACTCTCATATCTTCCATTACGGTAAAATAATGAAGGGACATGCATACATTAGAGGTATACTTTTCCTATACACATACATCTAGATATTTGTAAGGAAAAGAAGGAAGAGCGGATCTGCGGAGAATAATTTCGCAGTATAATCAGATAAAGGTTTTGGGAATCCAATATATATCTTTTCATGCTAGACGTGCACATGTTGCAAGCATGCACCTTATGCTACTTTCACTAACTATGCACGTAGTAATTCTCTGAATTATCATTGAAAAGATTTGTTTTGTTAATGTAGTCCACATTTTTGCACGATACGATGTTGCAAGTTATTGGATCTGTAGTAATGGTTACATTCATGAAAAATATGGTGTTGTTAGTTATTCAGCAATATAGTGAATGATATGTTAGAGGTTTCTTCCTAATAGTTTGTACCTTTCTTTATCTGTGGATTCTATTTTGTACCATAGATATTGGTTTTTTCCCATCTTACGGACATGATTATAGTGTTGCACTTAATAAGTTGAGAAAATAAGGATGATGACTGCTTTATTATTTATGTAGATTACGGTATTTCAAATCATGGTTATGGAATTATGGTTCTAGTCATGTGGTTTATGGAGATGTAGATTATAGTAAACACAATAACGGCCTAAAGCTATGGAGCTATGTTCGTGGTTGTTCTCAAGTATGTAGTCATGGTGATTTTCTTTTGTAGTTCCGCTCATTGCTTACATTCATGGAGATATGTTTATGGTTATTCTCATGTTCCTTGTCAAGAAAATTATGCACCTTTCTTGTAATCATATGATTTATGATCATGCCCGTAAGTTTGCGTTCATGCAAGTAAGTTTGCGTTATATATATCACTACGATCTTACATGATAACGGTGAACTATGGATTTCAAGCGACTGAATTTTTGTTGCATAGGCACAAAAATGGGTAGTTTTGAATCCATCATTGTACGCTGGATCTATTCCTTCCTACAAAGTCCACTCCACATAATTCTACCATCTAAGATTTCCTTTCTTTTTTTTTGGATTGACAGTACAATGTATTGGAAATACACACTCACAACCCAACCTTGTAAGGTAGAGGCACCCATCATGAGAGACTCATGGACATGTCAAGCCAAGACTTGAACTCAAGACTTCCTCCCACAGCTTCAAGACGTCAACCACTAGACTATGCGGGCTCGGACACCATCTATGCTTTCATTCTGATAAGAGTTCTGCAACATATATTCATTGATCTCATTGAGAAAGTCTCCCGCCTCCAAATAAAATACATGTACGTCCATAGAAGTGAAGCTAACTATACATTATTAGTTCTCCGCAACATGATCCGGAAAAGAAGAAAAAAATTAAAACAATAGATGACCCATTTACCACGAGATCTCATAAAAATGCATTTCATATCCAAAAGTAAATATATAATTGTACTAAAATAAAATGGAGAATACATATTACGCCAAAACATCTATGACTGTATTCAAGTCATTAGCACTGCCCACATTCATGCCACTCATCGCATATTCTTTACTAGGTTTGTAATTGCGTACATTAGTGGTGCCTGCACACAACACTTCTCTGATAAAAAGAGTAGATTCATGGGTACATTTATCCTCCTGTCTTTCAGAAATCGACTACTTCCACAAAGTGGATGCCTAGCGTCCAATGAGTCAAATGCAAACCGGAAGAAGTGACGTACGTTTACTTCTTTTCTACACCATCATCAAAATAGCGAGGAGATCAGAAAGTTTTAATGGCAAAAGGTAGTCCGACGTTTGCATACGATCTTAAACACACTCATATCCCTCCTCCCACATGAGGCATCCTCGTTGGAATTCGAAGAAATTTTGCTCTTTTTGAGTGACTCAAAACTCAAAATCCCGATGGACTGGTGCTTGTCAGCAGCACTCTGTTCAGATCACCGTAAATGGCTTAAATGGGTTGGTGCATTTTGTTAATATTTCAAATAGTCAATGGCCCAACTTAACCTTTTTTTTTAGTGCAACATACATGTACATATTGTTGGGAACTTTTCTCAATTTTTTACGAAGACAACCAATGGTTCAAAAAGATTATTAACATCTGCGTTTTACCTTACCAAGAACAAAGCTCTCCTAGCTTTGCATTATAAGCATAGAAGACTAGAAGCAAACACTTAGTGTGAAATAATGAGAAACAACATATAATATAACAAACAATGCTGATTGCCAAAATATTGTTGAAGCAATTACAATAGCCTACGTCTAGTAAAAAAGACGTTTGTAGTATAAAACCATCAGAAGTAAACATATTGATATACATATTCCAATGCTATGTTCTTTAACATGGTTAACTATTCATAAGCTTCATTTTCTCCCCGGTTTCACCCAAGATAACAGATCACAAGAAATTAAACTATTCCCATGAATCAAGAGATATCTTTACTGCTAAGGATGCTTAGAAAGTGTGGCATCGAGAAAATTTGGAAGAATTTAGAATCAATAATTATAAAAACATATTACAGAACTACTATTAAATATTAAAAACCCATTTTAAAAATGGTCCATAAATTGTTGAATGATAGTCCAGATAGAAATTCATAGCAAGCTTCTAGGCATACGTCTTTTCGCCACTTCATATTACAAAACCAAAAGAGCTAAGAGACATTGCGAAGATCTATATACATATTCCAAACAATCCACGTAATTCTTTCAAAGAATATGTAGACTGACAACACCATAATATACTACCTTCACGTCTACATCAATAGCTAAAATGTATTTGGGGTACTCTTTAAGTCAACAAATCATGACACAAAATTTCAATACCCAAACAGAAGCACAAACCATTGTCGAACAATACAAGCCATATTAAGCATAAGTGATAAAAATTTGGTGTATAAAACAACCACTTGCACAAATAGATTGGTACCATTAAATACATACAATCCTTGAAAGACAAGCAATTCTTTCCATAGCAATCGATTGTAAAAAATTGATTACGAGACCTCTATGTGCACCTAAATGAGGTGATCGAAAGTTCATCATGGGTGACCCAAAAAAACTAGTCATTGAACCTTTATGTGCACGTAATTTAATGACCCAAGATTCATTTCTTCAACCATCTGAAATACAACCATTGGACTTGCATGTTCACCTAAATCCGGTCACTCAAAAAGTCCATCTCCAACCACCCAAATCCAACAACCAGACATCCATCTACTCTTGGAACATTTTTCAGGTGATCCAAAAATGGTGTTCAACCATTTAAAACATATCCATTTGCTAACGCTATCAGGAAGAAGCTCTCACGGGAATACTGCATTGATGTACAAAAGATAAACCCTTGTTGCTGATAACTCGGTCTTATACCAATATATTTATGCGCGCCGCTCTGCGGTCCCTGTAATTGGAAGGATAGTACTGTAGATTCCATTCTCATGCTTGCGAGGAAAAACTGATATCACCCTCTGCACTAACTTCCTCGCTTCCGGATGTGCAGATTGCAGGAAGTACATTCAGACGGACATGTTTGACGATTGTGATGGTGATCTTGCGCATTCGCCATACGTACCTGCGCGCAATCGTGCCCACTGATAGGCCCGTCATTATTTGAGTTCCTACTCTGCCACAATATTCATCATCGTCCTCCGGTGTTCACGGCAACCATTGCGACATGTGCCTGTGTGGAACCGCTGTTGGGGTATGATGATAAGGGCAGGTTTACATATAACAATGGCACTCTTCTGATATTTTGCTGCAGGCAATCACTAGGGCTGCTGGATCATCTTATATTTTTCTCTCGCTTTATTACGTAATCCATCCTCTTTGAGCTGACAAGCTGATATCATCTCCGGACGCCCATCGTCCTCCCTTTCAGCCTTTCACATGTATAGACAAGCACATGCATACAAACACATTTATGCATATCTACCTGTGTGCGAACACTTTTACTGGAAAGCTGATTTCACCCTTTGTATCAGCTTCGTCCGTCAGATACAGTGTCTACAGATCAACATGTAAATGCTCCAATATATATATATATATATATATGTGTGTGTGTGTATGCAGAGAGACAGAGAGAGTGAATTATATTTATATGTTATGTGTGCGCGGTTGATTATGGGAATATTGGGATGGTAGATGTGTGAAAACCCTACAAGCGTATGCCCTACGTCTATTTGACTACATTAATCTGTCGCATTATCCGTTCTCTCTCAGCGGAACATTAGTGTACCTTTTTATATGATTTCTCGCTATCAGATATGAAGGAAACACATGCTGTATCATCATATCTACTTGCTGTAGGTTGTACAACCTTCATCTGTTTAACCTTCTCACTTGTTACATGATTCATTTTTATCTTCTTGCGATGGCAAGCTGATGTCACCTATTGTACGAGCTTATTCCCTTTCACGTTCACATAGACACTTGTTTTAGATGTCTTCTGGGCCTGCGTGTGTAACATGTGTGTGTGTATATATGCGCGCTAGTGTCTGTGCGTGTTTGCAAAGAGTTCCTGGAGCATGGAAAGAGAAAATTCATAAGTGACTCTAAATCGATCAAATTAATATTATTATAAGAGAGAGAGAGAGACGGTTGCCAGTTGGATTAAGGGTATGATTAGAAGTTAGAACCCATTTGCGTGCATGACTCGTCTTTCAAAAGACCACTCTAAATCAGTGAAAGTATTATTGTTATGACTTGAACTGTATCATATTGAACAGCCGACCGTCAGATTGTCATTAGGAAAGATGCCCGGTATGCACTAACGCACGAACATAAGCCATTTAGAAGGAGCAATGGGATCTGCCCTATTTGAAGTTCGATCAATTAGAACTGCATCTAGTTTAGGTTGAACGAGTGTGAAAGTACATAATGTCCAAGACATTTGACTTCTCATGGAGAGACTTCAGTCTTTGAATCCTTGGCATACAAATTATCCAAATGATCTAATTGCGTTGTTTCATATTGGGTATACATAAAGATATCATCCAAAAAATCAATTACAAATGTACCGA
>CM035412.1:179761893-179799393 GCA_020310875.1 Ceratopteris richardii
GGGATGTAGGGAGAGAGGGTGGGGGCTGCGGGGGGGGAGGGAGGGAGGGAGGGGGGAGAGAGAGAGAGAGAGAGAGAGAGAGAGAGAGAGAGAGAGAGAGAGAGAGAGAGGGTGGGGGGAAATGGGCAGTGGGACTCAGAGGGTGGGCGGGGCTGTGGGCTAAGGGTGGGCTATGGAGGGAGAGGTGGGGGATGTGGAGAGAGAGAGAGAGAGAGAGAGAGAGAAATTGCATCGTGCTACAGACCCCCACATCAAATCTTTGCACCGTCCCGATGCAATTCCTCCTTTATTTGCTTATTTCAATAAGACCAAAATAAACTGCAAACACTGAATGAAATATGGTATGTATAGTGAATGAAGTTCTTCCATCTTAACTTAATTCAGGTAATTCTTCACTCTAGGGATATTGACTAGGGGTATCCTCTTACCCTGCAAATCCTCTAGATGCACTACTCCATGTGGTAATACCTTTATCACCGTGTATGGTCCTATCTATTTGGGTGTCAATTTGGTTGAGAGTGCTCTAATTTGATGCACCAAAACCAAGGATCCTTCCTGTACTTCATTAGACCTAAGATACCTGTCATGTAATCTTTTGCGCTCTTCTTGTGTTACCTGAAGTTTTTGCATTGCTCCTCTGAATTCTTCTAATGCCACTACTCTCCTAATGAATGGTTCAATTCCAATGGTTCTGGCTCCAATTTCTCTATTCGAATGGTGCCAATGCCTCTTTTCCATATACTAGGCAAAATGGACACTCGCTAGTGGTTCCCCTTCTTGTAGTTCTTAAAAGCCCAAATTGCACCGATCAACGCTTGTGGCCAAAAGCTTTGATTATCAAAAGATAATTTGCGTAGCATCCCAATCAAAATCTTATTGGAGCTTTCTTCTTGGACATTTTCCCTTGGATAGTAGGCACAAGACTTCTTATGAAAAACCCTGTACCTATCAAATATAAATTGGAGCAATTGATTTACAAAATGTGTGCCCCTATCACTAGTGATTTCTAGTGGGAAACCAAATCTTGAGAGAGAGAGAGACAGGCAGTGGGACTAGGCGGGTGGGCGAGGCTATGGGTTAGGGTGGGCACTGAGGGTAGAGGGTGGGGGCTGCGGGGGAGGGGGGGTGAGAGAGAGAGAGAGGGGGGGGGAGGGGGAGAGAGAGAGAGAGAGAGAGAGAGAGAGGGAAGGAGGGAGGGAGGGAGAGAGAAAGAGAGAGAGAGAGAGAGAGAGAGAGAGAGAAAGAGAAAGAGAGAGAGAGAGAGAGAGAGAGAAAGAGAAAGAGAGAGAGAGACTGGTAGTGGGACTAGGCGGGTGGGCAGGGGGCTACGGGGAGAGAGAGAGAGAGAGAGAGAGAGATTGTGCCCTACTACACACACATATGCACATACATACATATACACACATACAAACATAAACACACACATAAACACATAAATACACACATATGTACACACACATTACACACACATACACACATACATACACACACATAAATACATGCAAACATAAATTCACACACATGTGTTCACATGCATACATACATACACATACACACATGAGCATACACATAGACATAAATACACGCATACATTCATACATACATGCACACACATACACATATACATGTGTACATACATCATTAGGGGAAAAAATGAACCCTGAATGGGCCTTTTAGATTAAGGAGTGATTAGTGATGGACCAATCAGAAGAGGGTGGTGGCCACAGTCTATGCCCTATAAAATACTACGCTGAAGGGTGGAGAGGGGACATATTTCTCCCTTATTTAATGAGCTGCCTCTAGAGAGAGAATGAATCTCGTAACTCAGTTGGGCCCAAAAATTCAAAATTTTTGAAGTTAAAAAACTCATCATAACACCTGAAAATGGACCCCCCATTACTTTTTAAGGTCAAAAGTACTCTTTTTGACCCCAAATTCAAAATCCGTGCATGTTTTGAGCTGAAAAAAATGAGTTTTTTCAAAAATACTCAAAAAAGAGTTATTTCCCTCCTAAACCTCACATTTTCATACCCAGTCCCAAAAAGTCATCTTTTCCCACTACTTTCACTATGTAGCACACCATTGAAGCTCATGTTTCTACACTCCAACCTACCTGCATCTCCTATCTCGAATTACTGTTGTAGCTTGAAGACCTTTAGCTTCAATGGCAACATCTAAAGCTTCTAGGCGACCAAAAGATGAAATCCTCACATTAAGATGTCACAATATCAAAGCCACAGATGGGCAGTGGCTATCACATGAGTACTCCAAAGGTGCATGGGTGTACATGCAACCCTCTAGAGTTGGGCCTCATCGAGTTAGAGATCGTGGAAACTTAGATCTTCATTGGAAGGGAAAGTTACTTTGCTTCAAGAAGCATAGAGACAATGGGATGGTTGCTATTGTACAACATGTTTTTACAATGGCAACTATGAAACTTGAAAACTCTAGTAGTATGAGATATCCTGTGAACTGTAAGTATTACTCTACAATATTTTATGTTTTCTTGTGTCGGATATATTTCTGAACTATTTAGATATGTTTTTGTTTGTTTCAGATGTATTTCCTTCTACTTTGGTGGAAGAGCAACCACTTCATAGTCTTACAGGTACTTTCCAGGCATTGCATGCAGATGTTGGTGCACTAGTCTTTCCAAATATATCTCCTGCTCAACTTTACCATGATAGATTTTTCTTTTACACACATAGATATGTTCTACCCTCTACAATGAATGGTTTTGGAAGGTTAGAGAGAATTGAAGTACATTCTGTTCTTAGCTTGGAGTGGCCAAAACCTGATATATGGTCCGTATCATCTTTGAAGCAAAAGATGGTAATGGATATACATAACTCTTTGAAATTCACAAAAGTTTCTAGGTCTGTAGGTTTGCACTGGTCTTTTCCCATTCATTGTTTTGTATATTTATTCCAAGGATTCTCATTCCAAGAGACTTCCACCATGTTCATGTGTAAAGATATCACATATGAGCAAGTCGAAAGTCTTCTTGGTGAAAATTGGGGTTTGATGGAAGGAATTGCAAAAGGTGATAAATATCTCTGTAAAATAGGTGGAATAGGTATAGCATTTCGATATTTGAAACAACGTACTTCATTATACATCAGATTCTACTATGATCGTTGGATTTGCAAACTTGGCAAATGGATACCATTTCAAAGTTCAGAGGGATCTTTGCATTCATTTGAAATAAAGCTTAGATTGCCCAACAATGAAACAGAAACTATTTTAGTGAATAATCATTGGACCTTGGCTAATCTGAGAGAACACTCGATGATTATGGGGTCTGAAGGACTAACTCAATCCATCTTCAAAATTCAAGGACATAAGGTGAGAAATGTTTCATGTTTTTGTTAAAGTAATCTTTTTGTTATTGTTTATTTTACTTTAATGACTTCAATTTGTTGCAAATTGATTACAGGTGGGCAGAAGAATGGAATAGAAAATGAAAGTCCCTATAGATTGGAGCAAAGATGGAACAGAGCTCTCATTGTCATAGTTCTTTTGCAACCTGATAATGTCACTTCTTGGGCCCTAGTCATTGTATCTCATGGTTTTTGCACTTTCAAGAACCTTGTAAAAAGTAGGACAATTGATTCATGTTAGATATTGTATATACCTTATTCTCTGCAATGATAATTTCAAAACTTTTGGAATGTCAAAAATTATGTTCACTACTTTGAAATGTGGTTGCTCATGTTTTTTTCTGTGCATTATTTTGTCATCCGAAACTCATTTTTTGAAATTGCACTTCTTTATTCTATACTTTTAAAAGTGGGCCCAGTCAATTTAAAAACTTGAAACTGCTATAAAAATGGCTCTATGTGCTCATTTCTCACATTTGCACTCTCAAAGAGCTAGAAAGCACAGACTGCAAGCCTCTAGAAATCTCGCGCGCAAGCAATGGCTGCTAGCACTTCCACTCCCATGAAATCTCCTCGAGATTTATTCATGGAGTTTTTGGAAACTACAGACTACAATGGTCGTACGGATTTGTATGACCTAGTCTGTAGAGTCCCTAATCTTGAAGGGACAATAGCCATGAATTCCGATGTGATCGATGAGATCACAGATTTTATGGAACTCTATATTTTAAGATATGCCATAGATATTCCAGCATATGAGTGTAAATGGGTCCCCTGTGACCTGCTTTTTTACATTCATAAAGGAGATGAGGCATTTGCGAAGCACTTAAAGTGTTTCATGGCGATTGCTGAGGCTTCAGGGCACCTGTTAGATGACACAGTGCCCTTAATTAAACAATTAAATAAGAAAAGGAAAATGGGAAGAAAATATCTTTCCTACATAGCAACAACAATCTTTTTTGTCATTGAGGAGCCCGAACCTTCACCCATGGACCTACCCCATCTTGTTACTAGGGGTTTTGTAGATGACAAGAAGGAACCCCAGACAGAAGCTCTCAACTTATTAGAAGAGAGTCAAAAATTTTCCAGAGAATTTCCTCAAGGAGTAGTGGACAAATTAAAGGAAGCCAGTACACAGAAGAGTCCACCCTCCAACTTAGACCCCGTGGAACCCACTCTACCAGAGGTAGAGATGGAAATGTTTTCAGTTGTACTTGTTGATGGAGAGGAATTTTTGTTCCTGCACGATATTGAGAAGGCATTCGGTCTACGCCTCGACGAATGCCTTAGTATTTTCAGCTCAACCTCGGAGGTTCCCATGGACAACACTTCTGACATTATCGAAAAGGCAACAATTCCACTTGGTGAATCAGTTGCGGACACCATTGCATTTGTGTGTGAAGAGATTTTGAGCCATGCCAACCAAGATGCCAGTGAAGAAGATCTAGCCACAGCAAGGGAAAGAATTTTGGAGAAGAAGATTCCAACATCCCCTGTTGTGGAGCAAAGTGGCATGGCCCATTCATCAATTCCACTAGATGCCATGGGAAGAGGAGAGGATGAAGACAGGCTTCAAGATGTAAGTCTCTACTGACATTTATGGTTGTCTCATATTCATACAAGATGTATCTATTTAATTTTATGATTGTCTATGTGCAGGAAACAATTGAAGTGGATAAATTTGCAGCAAGGAGTGGTGGTGACCGTGTTTCCCGGGGCCATGGCTCTTCCTTGGCACAGTACATTGGAAAATTGCCAAAGGAAGATTTTGTAATAATCCACAAGGACTTTTCCCCTCAAGGACACTTCATGACTTGGTGTATGAAGGCCTTGAGTAAAGTTTTGTGCCTATCTACAATAATGCAAGGGACCAATTGTATATTTCTAGTTAGGATGTCCCTTGCCCTTACTACCCTAGGAGTTAACTTTAGAGGAAAAATATTAGGTCAAATAGGAATAGCTTTGGGTCTTGGATTGACAGACCCTCAATTAATATCCCAATCAGTTTTGACTTACCAATTGCCTCTATCTTTTCAGAGAAGAAAGAATGTAGTGGAGAGGCTCAAGGCCAAGAGCCAATTGTAAAAACTTTATAATACCAATGTTTTGTTTTTCCAATTTCCATGTGCATTCAATCTATTATATCTTTATGGTTTGACAATCTCATAACTTTTGCACAGTTTAATCAGTCTTTTTCCATTGTTTCTTGTAATTTGTGTTGCCCAAAATGCATGGAATGGCTAAGGAATGCAAAAAAAAGGCCTGCCACAGAAACACGGGGATGGGCCCTGCAAAACTTTTGCACGGCCCATCCCCGCGTTTCTGTGGCAGGCCTTTTTTTTGCATTCCTAGGCCATCCTATGCACTAGGTTACCTGTATTGCAAGTCTATCTTCTCAATTAGCACCTTCACTTGGGGAAATGTGGAACACTCTTCTTATATGCAATAATTAGAGAAAATTAAGACTCCTCTGGGTGCATATAAGCATGCAGCAGTAAATCAGTGCATGTATGTTCATAAACATTGCTTAGCTATTGGTCAGGGGTTTAGCATGCAGTGCACTCTAGACAAGGCCAATCATATCCCCCCATGTGCATGGCATGGGTTTTCATGGCTCGGAAATGCCAAAAAAAGGCCTGCCACAGAAACGCGGGGATAGGCCCTGCAAAACTTTTGCAGGGCCCATCCCCGCGTTTCTGTGGCAGGCCTTTTTTTTGGCATTTCTTGGCCATGAAATGCATTAAATAGCATTACCACTTACAACAAGTACAGAAAAAAGAATGATACAACTATGAAAAACACTTCAAAGATGTACTGGAAAAACACACCTACAAACATAGGAGAAATAAACTTCAAAACATGTACACTAAGAGATAAACATTTGGGAGAGCAAATATGAGAAGACAAAGATTATATTCATCATTTGGGTTTTACAAAATATTCATCGTATGGGATATACAAAAGGTTATCCAAACAAGGGAGTACAAATTATGGTTAATGGTTATTCCCTCTAATTCTCCTAGCTAGCTGCAAATCTTTAGGTTGTATTGTCACTCTCTTTGCATGGATGGCACATAGGTTAGAGTCCTCCAACATTGATATAAGATACGCCTCTGCAGCTTCTTGGAGAGCTTCAATGGCTATCCCTTGGATACAAAGTCTAGCGCAATAGCGTTGGATCTCTTCCTTCACAACTCTTGCAAATGACCTTCGTGGAATCAGAAACTCCAGAGACTTTTGATAGTGTCGAATCTCCGCAAAGGCTCTGGTTTGCTTTCTGCGCCTTTGTGGTGCTCTTGCATTTGGGGGGATGTTGGGTTGTGGTCGTTGTGGTCTACGACGTGGTTGATAGTTCTTCTTTCTTCTTGGAGGACGCCTAGATGGTCCTGCCTCATCATTTACTTCCTCTGCCCGACCTTGCTCTCTTTCTTCATCGGTTGGTCTTTGTCCTTGTCCTGGGGGGAGTGTCTTGCCTCCTTGTGTTACTCGATGGTTCACGGGGATATCATCATTGTTCCATGGTGGCTCATTTATACTTTCTTCATCTGAGGAACTCGATAAATTTGATGTCTCAATCACAACTCGTCTATGTCCTCGTTGTTTGGGCCTTGCCTTCATTGGTGTCCTGATTGGGGGCTCATCATGAGATGCAGAAGGAGAATAATTTATTTCTTGGGATACATCTCTCTCTGGTGAACCTTCATCCCCCTGCGATGCAATGCTACCGGACTGTGTCCCTGCACCCGAGTTTCGTCTTGAAGAGTGGCTTGTGGTTCGACGCTTCTTGTGGGGTGTCATCCATGTTGGGCGCTGAGTACCTTGCACATGGCTAGGGTAGACGACATGATCCTTCCTAGCAGTCTGCTTTGTGCGTGCCATTCTCTTAGATTGTAAAGTGGTAAAATGAGGAAGGACACCCCTATTTATAGGCTTTCACTTAAGAATTGTCCTGTTCACATTTAAATGGATAAAAATTAGTTTTAAGACATTAAAAGTATATTCACAAAAATAGTAGAAGTTTATTTGAAGTGAAAGGGGTTATAAAAACCTTGAAAAGTATAATGCATTTTAAGAGTTTGGAAATTATTTCCAAGCAGAACCCTCGCGGACTCTTTGTGCATGCCATTGGGCATGATGTTCGGGTCCTGACGATGACATCCACTTCTCTCTTGCAATATCATGTTGTAGCTTTCGTGTAATCTTTGCTAGTTGTGACTCACATGCCTTTTCCATTACATATTTTCTAGCAAATGTCGCACGAAAGAACCAATTGAACATTTCTTCTAAATAGTTTGATTGGAGTAGACCACCCCCATGACGAGTGTTTTTAAAGTAAACACCTCTAGCCCTGTAATGTGACTTCTCCATTCCTTGTGTACTAAAAATGTCCAGTGACCCATATCGATTCATAAAATATGCTCCATGTGCAAAAAGAATATGCTATGATCTGGTCAATAAGATATACACATAGTGTTTAAGACCAAATAAAAAAATGTAAGCGAAACTTACTATGTAATGTGTAATGTTGCTTTCTCCCCAAGATAAGATGAATGACTGTGTAAACTCCTTCAAAGTCACTTGGAATAATTCTTGTTGTGAAGCATTAGTGGAAGCCAAACACATCAAATGTAACAATTGATCAAACGATGACCAAACCTTCTTTCGCTTGTTAATGAGATCAACCTGACTATCATTGTCAGTTGTAATTGAACAGAGGTCCTTCCAAAGCTCCCATTTCCCATCATCTTGACTATTCACATCTTTTTTAAAGAAACGTCGTGCCTTCTTCCCAGTCATTGAAACTTGTTGTAAAATCTCTTGAGACTCACCATAATTCTTAACAACTAAAGATACGTGGCCACCATGACAACCTATAGAATTCAAAAGATCTTCTATTTTCTGGATTGCTATTGTAGACCTCTCTAGTGGTTTCATTGCAAATGCATATTCAACATGGAGCTTCAAAAGCCTATCAAAGATCCTCATGAATGCATGCAAAGTACAAAAGTGAACATTGACTAATGGAAATGGGATAATGGGGTTCCAATCATTGCTTATTTTATCACGAGTCGGTTCCTGTAACATTGGAAACCTCAAAAGTGATATCTCCCATTCCCTGTGATTCAATGAGTCTGTTTCATCAATTTCTTCAGAGTCATCAACTCTCGTCAATGCCCTTGCATGTTTAGACTGTCTCTTAGATCCTTTGTAACCTTGTGTACAATATGGGCAAGGATAGAGAGAAGATGCTCCTTGTTTACAACCTAACATGCATTTTATACTCTTAAGGTCTCCACCCAAATGCCATTCTACATCAAAATCACCTATATCATCTACAAAAAGCTTTTGCCCATGTATTTGAGAAGAGATTACTTCTGTAATCCACGGATTCCTACTAAAAATCCATGAAATAACATTATTTGTTTCTTTGGGAACTTCTATAGCACCTAACCACCAGATATCTCTCTCTGATTGCACACTGTAAGTCAAATGGTCCCTCCCTCCTAAAGTTTCATCACTCATTGCATGGTCCATAATTTCATTCATTAGCGTCACACTCAACCTTTCTAGTCGCCGACCCTTTATGATTTGACACTCATCAAGCTTCAGTATGAACTTAACTTAACATTACAGTCTGCACAAAAGAGAAAACATTATCTTAATATGACACTTGAATGCAATAGAACTTCAACACCAAATAAAATGTAGTAGGGGTACCTTTGATTGTTGAACTATAAAAGTGAACCATTGCTTGTTGAAGCTTCTGAAGATCCACAAATATATTGTTGAATTTAGTGTAAGTAAATCCTTGTGTAGATAGGATTTTTGATTGCTTCTTGGGAATATTTGGATGATAAATAGAGGCAGGCATAGTTTCTTCTATGAATAAATATTGTCCAATAGTACAAGTCACATCCTCATTTGAAGTTTTTTTATTGATAGACAATTTATATGGGCATGGAAATATACTTTGAGAAATACCTTGTGATTGTAAGGCTTGCCTGAGAAGGGTGTACATTGCAGTATACCCATTTCTACTGATGCCTGCTTCGTCACATATTGCCTGCACATCTTGCACTGTGATAAGATTTTTTAACTTCTTTGAAAACTCAGCTTCAACAACAACTCTAATACACTTTCCTATGCGTGAGTCTAAAGCAGAAGTGATTTCTTTGGTGTTTATATAGCTATTCATCAGCTTGAATTGGTCTTGTGTTGTTGATGAAGCAGTTATGTCTTCAATAAACGACCTACACAATGAAATATTCCATTACAAATCTTCATTAAAACATATAAAAGTAAAACAAACACTCACCTTGTTGCATATATACGTCGTTTGCGTGCTCCACCACCTTTTGAAAGAGCTTCAAAGGATGACAATGATCTTTTCCTATGTCTCATACCAAGTGGAGTCTCTTTCAGCTGCTGGAGATTGGCAGTTAACTTTGAAATTGTGCTTTGTTTTGCTTCAGTATCCTGTTCCAAATCTGTAAGTTGTTTTTGTAAAGATATGATTGTGCTTTCTAAAGTGACCACCCTCATATGATGGATGTGATGTTGTTGGAACCAATACTTAGCAGTAGCAAGTGAATGTGTAGATAATCTCTTGCAGTAACCTAATAGTCCAGCTTCACCCGCACCAATGAACTGAAGTAAAGTTGAGAGGTTATGGAATGTTGGATGGTAAGAAGATATTGGATCAAGAGGATAGAGTGAACCATGAGCCCAAAGATCAATACTTTTTTCTCCAGCTGCACGACGTTCATTTTGAGAATTGGCATCATTGTTGCATCGTGTATTTGGAGCAAAGTCTCTAGGCACACGAACATGGATACTTGTTGATGCACGAGCATGAGGACGTTCTACTATGAAGTTTGTGATACATGTCAACACCATCTTTGCTAATGACCAACAATATCAAAAACAAAGATGAAAAACCGGTTGGAAGGGAGTCTAAAGCATAGGTTTTGCTCAAAAAATGTGTTTTCTTGTATGTGTATGGGTTAAAGTGTATTTTTCCACTAAGTATGGCTGAAAATGATGAAATTTGAAAAAAGTCATTTTTTGGGGGAAGCATAGTCATGGATTTGATGATGTGGCACTTACTTTTGGAGGGAGTTTGAAAATTATAATTTTTCTAAAAGAAACTTCAGAAAATGGGCCCAAAAAAGTAACTTCTGACATATATATTAAAAAATAGGCTCTTTTGAGTTAATATACACTGAAAATGAGACTTTTTAAAAAAAATCATTTTTTTATTCAAATACATGTACGAGTTTGATGATGTGGAAAGTAGATTCTCTTTCTCTCTCTCTAGAATAAGAAAGAGAGAGGCCTATTGAAGCCTAAAAAAAAGCCTACTCCAGCCTACTAAAAAGTGCCCTATTAAATGCAATTTGTCCCCTTAAACAAGAACAAAATTAAGCTTAATCCCTAAAAATTAGGCATCCTTACAAGGCCCATGCAGGGTTCATTTTTTCCCCTAATGTACACATACATAGATGTACACATACATGCACACATACATGCACACATTGGTACACACATACATATACACATACTTACATTGGTACACAAATATTCACACATAAAAACACGTATGTAGACATAAACATACACACATATATATACACACATACACATATACACACATATATATACACAAACTTACATACACACACATAGATATCAATAGATACATACACGTGCATACACATACACATAAATACACATACACATACATACATAAACATACTGACATACTACACACATACATACACACATCCAATAGACTTTTTTTTTTTTTGTGGTAGATCCCTTTTTAATTGTAGGCAGAATGTTTCTTCACAAATGGATTGTCTTTTGTTAGTTTTAAAAATGATTTTGCAAGTGATTTTATGAACTCCATGCCATTTTGTATTTATATGTTGTGCCTTCTTTCATTAAGGGTTTTCAACCTTACTTGCTTATGGCCGACATGCAATATCTTGATTTCTTTAAATTTCCCTATTCTATACAAAATGTTTTCAATTTTATTTTTCATATGGCATTATTGGATATGTGTTTCCCCTAGAATACAAAAACTAGAAGTAATTACGTACATAGACAAAAATAAATTTATTCATTCATACATACATAGATGCATGCATACATGCATACATACATACATACATGCATACATAAATACATAGATAGATACATAAAAAAATCATAGGTAAATACATACACACATACGTATGTACATAAATACATACATACATATATACATACGTATGTATATACATAAATAAAGCATGCATACATATGTACATACTTATCTAGAACAGATAAGTACATACAAGTGATAATATAAGGAGATGTGAGCATGGAATTGTGTGGTTCAAAACAATGTAGTGTGCAAGAAGGTTTGAAAAGATTTTCACCATAGATTCTAAAGGCTTGAAATTAGTAAAAAACAAAGTATTTTAGTTATTGAAGAAAAAAACTAAAGTTGATAAACAAGAGATAAAAGATGAAGATCAAGTGTGGATACACGTGAATAAAGGGTAGAACAAAGGTATGATTATGGAAAAAGGAGAAATTATAAAGGAAGTGGTTAGGAGGCCAAGAAATGGACCTCTATATACCTCCACAAAGTGATGAAACAAAATCACAAAGAATAAGGTACCATATTGAATATTCAAAAGATGACTTATTCATGGCTAAGTATGTTTCATATATATGAAAGTAATGGAAAAGAGAAAACCTAGTTCTATATGAAGACATGAGCTGTTGAAGGGATCCATCAGATGCACGTATATAAGGGAATGTACATAAATGAAGTCTCACAAAAGTACTCAGAGAATAGAAAGAGACGAGAATTGACAACAGATTAGGTACAATCTTCTCCCACATACTCTGATGGATGAGTCCATCAAAGCATGTGTATTTGTAGGTATTTATTATTACGTCGTGAATAGAAGATACATGAGGGGGCACTTTGAAAAGCATGCCTTTATGAAAATCTACTTTATTTACAAAATCATTGCTTTTCAAGTGATCTATTATTTTTAGAAAAACCTGACTTTCTAAAGTGATCTATTATCTTTTCAAAAAAATAACTAAAATAGTATCTTCTAAATATCTTCAAAAATATCTGAATAATTCAATGTGCATTCACACCCTCATGAATCTTCACATGCTAAATCAAAACACAAATCACATTAAAAACCTTGAGACATTAAAATCCATATAACATTCCACTATTAAATAAAGTATAACATGCCTGCTAGTCGCTGAGCAACTGACTTCAGTTGATAAAAATAAAATAGACATGGATGGCAAGTGACAGTTCCCATAAGTGAACAACCATAAGCATGTTCCATGTAAAAACACATGCATGGAATAAGAGAACTGGAATTTAATGTGACTATGAATGATATGCACAAATCAAATGATCATAATGTGGAGTTAATGATGTTTTATGAATCCATTGAGATTCTTCAAGCAAGTGATTTTTATATTTAGCTAAATATCTATGATATTGATTACACGTGAATGTAGTAGGGATATCATAATCAAGTATTTTCTCTAGAACTAAAGTTTCAACATCCTCTTCCAATAAAGGAGGACCATCTAAAATAGGAGTGAGTGGTAAAGTTCCTTTAAAGTATTTCAATAAACTGATATGAAAAGAATTATGTATGTTCCAATGAGAAGGTATGCATAGTTTAAGAGGATTCTCATTAATTTTCAAATAATACGGAAATGTCCATAATAACGTGGTGCAAGTTTCACCTTAGGATGTTGGAAAATAGTTTTTAAACATCTTTTAATTATTCATAACCATACGAAGTTATTTTCATTAAACAGTTTAGCTATTGGTTTCTTATTAACATTATGCATGTAATGCTCTTGACTCTTCTTAATGTGCCCATGAAACTCATGAAGTGTAGAAATATGATCTTGTGCAAAAGAATAAGCCACAGGTATATCAATTAGAGTGATAGATATGGGTTTCAGATGCTTTTTATCGTACACGATTTCAATAGTGCACGTCGAGTATTGGTATGTCGTGTGATATTATATGCAAATTGTAGTAAAGGAAGTTTCTCATCCCAATTACTTCGATTATCTAAAGAAACAACAACATAATAAATCCAAAATAGTACTATTTGTAGCTCCACTTTGCCCATTACTTTCAGGGTGAAATGCAAAGCTAAAATCTATTTTGGAACCTAAACATTCAAATAATGCAACTCAAAAGTGATTGAAAAAATGAACATCATGATTGTTGGAGCAAGTCTATGACAAGCCTAAGTATTGGCTTGAGTCCCACAAAGTCATAAAAGAAGCTTCAAAATGAAGACTATGTAAAGTTCACTTGTGAACTACCTCTTGTAACTTTTGAAGAGTTTACTTAATGTAAAAGTAAGAGAATCTTAAGTGGTTGAGTCCACTTGATCAAGAATGGAAAGAGGAGCCACGAATTTGTGATTTGTGGTAGGTAGAGAATCAAATCAATCATTGATTGATTGGAGAGTGATTGAGGGAAGTTAGCCTCCCAAACTCAACTATAAATAGATGGCAGTTTTAGTCGTGGTTAGAGAGACCTATGTGAAGACCTCCAAGAGCTGAGCTTTATGCCATATCAAGGAGTGATTACAAGGCACACATATGTATCAGTAAGTCCATTGTATTGTACAAGCAATATACTTTCATTTTCATGATCATTTGGGTTCATATTTCCATGTTCTTGTGAAGTGTACTACTCACTGCCATTACTCTCAATTTTCTCAGTCAAATTGCAGAGATGGTTTCTCTGAGCTTGGTGCATCATTTTTACTAATGTAACTTGGTAAAGTTAGCTCTATAATTCTAATATATGATCACAACTTTTCATGTCATTTGGATGTTGCAATCTTCAGTTATGGTCATTTGAAGTCAACAGGGTCTGTTCATCTTCACTTCTCTGTCAGGTACCCGATTTTTTCACTCACCTTGTTAGAGCCATTTCTCAGTGGTTACTTATCTAAATTCAGTGATTTAAAGCTTGTTGCATTTATCGTACTGTCTAGTATAGCGATACAAATTGTCATAATCATTGGATTCTTACATTTGGAGTTATGGTCATTTTTCTGCTCACTGGTCTCAAACTGTAGCAGCCCGTGAAAATCGGGATGATGTCATCACTTGTTAAAACTCATTCTCATGATGAGATTACTCTTGAAAGTTAGCTCTTTAAGCTATCTAGACTTCCCCAAGAGGAATTAAGTTTATTGCTGTTGTGCTCAGAGAATTATGCAAAACACTGTACAGCTGTATGTACCAAGAATAGCAAGTTCCTCACCTTTGAGCTAACTCCATCTTATCTGTTTTGATCTATCTTTTTGAGAGTGATCTCCCAAGGTACATAGGGTGTCTAATACATCCATTGGCAAGCTAAAAGGGCCCACCATATACTCATGGAGTTCATTTGGCTGGTGTAGATCAAGGATTTTGCAACACCTCTTCATCTTCAAGCACATACCTATCCATCTTTTCATAGTGGTATCAAAGCAAGGTTGGACAACATGGGAGACGGATCTCCTTCATCAATTGACAAATTGGATAGAGGTAATTACTCAGCTTGGTCATTAAGGATGGAAGCTTATCTCCAAGGTAGAAGTTTATATGGTTATGTGGCTCGAGATGAGGTTATGCCAAGTTTCAGGAACAAAAGTCAACCAACACAAGAAGAGCAAGAAAGATTGAGCACATGGTGCTCCAAGGATGCACTTGCAAGGTCTTATCTCCTCAACTCTATCTGAGATTTTTTGTTGCCTCACATTAGAAGTTGTAAGACATCTCAGGAAGTGTGGGATGCACTTGAAGCTTTCTTTTCTTCAAGTACCAAAGCTAAAAAGCATCAACTATGGCTGGATTTCACAACTCTCAAGAAGGCTCCCAAACAAAATGTGACTGATTTTGTCACAAAGCTCAAGGACATAGCGGATCAGTTGGGAAGCATTGGAGAGGTAATAGATGAAGAGCAAATTGTAAGGCAGGTCATCAATGGCTTGAAGGCAGATGACAAGTGGGAAGCATTCACCACAGCTATGGATTTGTACATGGACATGCATGTACCTGATTTCAACACACTCATTGGACAACTACTTACTCAAGAGGCAAAGCTTATCAAAAATGGAGAAAGCTCTAAAGGTAATCAATCTTTAGCTTTATACACTGATAAAAGCAAGTCCAAAGATAACAAAGGAAAGGCAAAGAAAGTGGACGATGAAGCAGGTACATATCAAGCTAACTATGTAGGTAGAGGAAGACATGGCAAAGGTAGAGGAAGAGGAGGTAGACAAGGAAGGGGGAGAACCCAAGACTCCAACCCATGTTCTATTTGTGGACTAACTAATCATACAACTGAAAATTGCTTTAGGAATCCCAGGAATCAAAGAGGCAGAGGATACAATAAAGGAAGTTATGGCTACTCAAGAGGAAGGTTCAACAATTATCATGGCAACGACAACAACTACAATCATTCAAACTATCAAGGAGGCTACAAAGGAAGGAGAGACTACAATAACTACACAGAAGACTCAAACAAAGAGGATTCATTATTGATCATGAACATGGCTATGCCACAAGGTAAATCTGATGAGCATGTTTTCTACATAGATTCAGGTTGTTCAAATCATGTGGCAGGAAATGTGGCACTCCTATCAGATTTAGAAGATCCAAGGAATAAGCATGAGGTACAAACAGGAGATGATACAAAACATCCTATGGAGAAAATAGGCAATGTCAAAGCACCTAATGGAAACATCAACCTACCTAGTAAGGTACTCTATGTCCCTACCATTACAAAGAATTTGATAAGTGTTGGGCAGATAGTAGAGAAAGGGTTGCAAGTCCGGTTCACAAAAACAGGAGCATTTGTTGAAGATCCAAGTCAAGGATTCAGAAAAATTGCAAAAGGTGAAAAGACAGATAGATTGTTCACATTTGAATTACAGGACACTAGAAACATTGCTCTCTTTAATTATGGTAGTCAGATACTCACAAAATTGGAAGTATGGCACAAAAGGTTAGCACATATTGGTGAAAGGTCATTAAAGCAAATTTGTAGGGACCAAAGTGTACTTGGACTCCCTAATTTGTCAAAACAACATATGATTTATAAGTTTAGTGCATGTCAATTTGGAAAGTTTCACAGGTTACCATTCATGAAGAAAGGTTATATGCATGAAGATCTCTTGGAGTTGGTTCATACAGATGTATGGGGACCTAGCAAGGAAGCTTCAATATCTGGATCAAGGTATTATGTCTCCTTTATTGATGATTGCAGCAGATGGACTATCCTATTCTTTATGAAACACAAAGATGAAGTTTTCATGTTTAAAAAGATATTTGGCTCTTGTGGAGAATCAAACAGGTTCAAAATCCCTTGATGGGATGACTCCATATGAGGCTTGGAATGGAAGAAGACCAAGCTTAGATCATTGTAAAATTTTTGGATGTATTGCTTTTGCTCATGTTCCTTCACAGGTTAGAGGCAAGATGGATCCAAAGGCAGAAAGGTGTGTATTTATTGGATATGACAACAATCAAAAGGGCTACATGCTATACAACCCTACCAACAAAGGATTCTTGGTAAGTAGAGATGTAGTTTTTGATGAGAACAATTCATGGTATGAAGATTCATGCAGGAAGGTCAGTTTACCATATGATCTTGAAGAAGATTTTCCAAAGCTTGGTAGAGAACAACCAAAGATTGAAGAACAAGACACCTCAGAGGATGATGAAGAATCTCACATGGAAAAGATCAAAGCATGGAAGTCTAAAGGTAAAGCCAAATTGCAGGAACTTGAACATGAGGCAGAATCATCACATCATGGCCTAAGAAGATCTATGAGGGAAAAGAAAAAACCAGAAAGGTATGGGTTTGACACCTCATTAGTAACTAAACATTCTATCTACATAGCACAGGACATAAACCAAGAGGAGCCATCATCATTTGAAGAGGCCAAAGCAAAAACAAAATGGAAGCATGCAATGAAGGAAGAGATTGAAGAACTTGAGGAAAACAACACTTGGGATTTGGTGCCCAAGACTTCATCCATGAAGGTAATAGGCTCAAGATGGGTCTATAAACTCAAGAAGAATTCTGATGGTTCCATTAACAGGTATAAGGCAAGGCTTGTAGCAAAAGGCTTTGCACAAACTCAGGGAATTGATTATGACGAGACCTTTTCTCATGTGGCAAAGATGCCTACTATTAGGGTTTTGCTTAGTATTGCCTCTTCCAAGAATTGGAAGATACTTCAACTAGATGTAAAGAATGCATTCTTGAATGGTTGGATAACAGAAGAGATATATATGGCACAACCACCTGGTTTTGAGAATCAAGTTTATCATGATTATGTGTGTAAACTTAACAAAGCATTGTATGGTCTCAAGCAAGCTCCAAGAGCTTGGAGTTTCAGGCTTGTTTCATTCTTGCAGGACAAAGGCTTTCAACCAAGCAAGGCAGATCCTTCACTCTTTATTAAAAAGAGTAATTCTGAGGTCATCTACTTATGTGTATATGTAGATGATATTATATTGCCAGGAAATGATGTAGATGGTATGAAGAAGATCAAAGATTAGATGAGAGAAGAGTTCAAGATAAGTGATTTGGATTCACTTACCTACTTCCTAGGTTTGGAAGTTGTCTACAAAGATCATGGTTTGTTTCTCACTCAAAGAAAGTACATTAACGACATGTTGGCAAAATTCAAGATGCAAGATTGTAAGATTGCAGGTACTCCAATGGAGTTCAATCACAAATTGAGCTCACATGAAGGTGAACTCATAGAGGACATCACAGCATATCAAAGTCTAGTGGGTAGTCTCAACTATGCCACATTGACAAGAGTAGATATATGTTACAGTGTGAGTGTGCTAAGTCAATTTATGCACATACCAAGGAAACCACATATGGATGCTGCCAAAAGGATTCTCAAGTATCTCAAAGGAACCATAAATGAAGGACTTTATTATCCTTATGTATCTGATTTAAGTTTGAAGCTATTTTCTGATGCAGATTGGGCTGGCTCCAAAGAAGATAGAAGGAGCACTTCAAGTTATCTTACCTTTGCAGGTTCAAAGCTTATTTCATGGTCATCCAAGAAGCAACCCACAGTTGCTCTCTCTTCTACTGAAGCTGAATATAGAGGTCTTGCCATAGCTACACAAGAAGCTATGTGGATGAAGACATTATTCAAAGATCTTGGATTGGAGTTTGGAACTCCAACTATTTTTTGTGACAATATGAGTTCTATTCACTTGGCTGCTAATCCTATTTTTCATGCAAGGACTAAACATATTGAAGTTCATTATCACTATGTACGAGAGAAGGTTCTAAGCAAAGAGATTCAAATATCATATGTGTCCACTCATCAACAATGTGCAGATATTCTAACCAAAGCATTGGATGGTACAAAGCTTTGCAAATTCAAGGCTATGATAGGTTTGCAGGTAATCTTGGAAGATTGAAGACCTCAAGCATACTTGGCTTCAGGGGGACATGTTGGAGCAAGTCTATGACAAGCCTAAGTATTGGCTTGAGTCCCACAAAGTCATAAAAGAAGCTTCAAAATGAAGACTATGTAAAGTTCACTTGTGAACTACCTCTTGTAACTTTTGAAGAGTTTACTTAATGTAAAAGTAAGAGAATCTTAAGTGGTTGAGTCCACTTGATCAAGAATGGAAAGAGGAGCCTTGAATTCATGATTTGTGGTAGGTATAGAATCAAATCAATCATTGATTGATTGGAGAGTGATTGAGGGAAGTTAGCCTCCCAAACTCAACTATAAATAGATGGCAGTTTTAGTCGTGGTTAGAGAGACCTATGTGAAGACCTCCAAGAGCTGAGCTTTATGCCATATCAAGGTGTGATTACAAGGCACACATATGTATCAGTAAGTCCATTGTATTGTACAAGCAATATACTTTCATTTTCATGATCATTTGGGTTCATATTTCCATGTTCTTGTGAAGTGTACTACTCACTGCCATTACTCTCAGTTTTCTCAGTCCGATTGTAGAGATGGTTTCTCTAATTTTGGTGCATCATTTTCAGTAATTTAACTTGGTAAAGTTAGCTCTATAAGTCTACTATATGCTCACAAATTTTCATGTCATTTGGATGTTGCAATCTTCAGTTATGTTCATTTGAAGTCAACAGGGTCTGTTCATCTTCACTTCTCTGTCAGGTACCCGATTTTTGCACTCACCTTGTTAGAGCCATTTCTCAGTGGTTACTTATCTACATTCAGTGATTTAAAGCTTGTTGGATTCACCTTACTGTCTAGTATAACCATACAAATTTTCATAATCATTGGATTCCTACATTTTGAGTTATGTTCATTTTTCTGCTCACTGGTCTCAAACTGTAGCAGCCCGTGAAAATCGGGATGATGTCATCACTTGTTAAAACTCATTCTCAGTGTGTGGTTCATTATTTTTGATGAGATTACTCTTGAAAGTTAGCTCTTTAAGTTATCTAGACTTCCCCAAGAGGAATTAAGTTAATTGCTGTTGTGCTCAAAGAATGATGCAAAACACTGGATAGGTGTATGTACCAAGAATAGCAAGTTCTTCACCTCTGAGCTAACTCCAACTTATCTGTTTTGATCTATCGTTTTGAGAGTGATCTTCCAAGGTACATAGGGTGTCTAATACATCCATTGGCAAGCTAAAAGGGCCCACCATATACTCCTGGAGTTCATTTGGCTGGTGTAGATCAAGGATTTTGCAACACCTCTTCATCTTCAAGCACATACCTATCCATCTTTTCACAATGATATGAAAGAATGACTTTTGGAAAACTATGATGTAGAAAAAATACATTTAATAAATAACCTAGCAGCTTCAGGTGCGAAAAGAGTCTTCTTACAAGGAATGAAATACGCTTGTTTACCAAACCTATCAACAATTGTACAAACCATATTATTATGAGATGAGGTTGTAGGAAGACTAGTTATACAATCCATAGAACAAACATCATAGGAAGACCAATAATAATATTCTAAAACGAACATCAAAGAAGCATAATGATTGGCCTATTAATGAATTATACCTTTTCATTATCTACTGGTCTCATGCATTAAGAGTATGAATAGAATGCTGCTCATTTTTGTATTCTACATGTCTCAATTGAGTATAAGTTTGACATTGAGTGGCTGATGTATGAATGTATCCTATTGAGCTCACTATATGAAAGGTCTATTTTACGAAGCAACTTTATACTTGACCCATATAGTATGTCTATATATATATATATATATATATATATATATATATATATATATATATATATATATGTGTGTGTGTGTGTGTATGTATGTATAATCTTTAACTGTAATCTTCAGAACATGGCATTGCAGCATAAGATTGAGACTCCATGTCATCGTAGAAACCGAAGTTCTGAAGGATAGAACAAAAGTTTTTCATGTAACTACTAGTTAAAAAGAAGCATCGCGCGCTTTTTTTTTTTGAGAAAAAATTCGATACGCAAAAAACGCAATGGATGGAGCACCTAGAATAAACATAAAATTGCAAATATATTGTTAATAGCAATGGAGTAACTGCATGGGCCATTGTGTGCTAGAATATAGATGACGCAAGTGTTACTTTGATGGATGGTCGATTACAAAGGCGGACATTGAATGAAGGAAGTTATGCAGATGTGCGAAGTTTGCAGAACATATCAAAAGATGAAGGAAGTTTGCAGATCTGCTGGTTGTTAGACGTTACGAAGATTATGAAAGGAGAGTATTGGCGCTACAGATTGAATGAATATATGGGGCATCAAAAGAGCGGAAGACGAGAGATACAGAGGAAGAGGGAGGAAAAGTTATTGAATAATTTCTTGTGCAGTTAGAGAAGTTTCTCTTTTATGAATCTTCGACTATGGAAGGACTAAGATGACGTACAGTTCAATACTGTGACTGATTACACTCTGAAGAGATCACAACGTTTGCCTGGTGCGATTTCAATGAAATCTCTCTCTCTTTCTCTCTCTCTCTCTCTCTCTCTCTCTCTCTCTCTCTCTCTCTCTCTCTCTCTCTATATATATATATATATATATATATATATATATATATATATATATATATATATATATATATCACACAATCACACACTCTATATATATATATCACACACTCACTCCCACAAAAAATTGAGGACCGAGGATAATGAGAAGTTTCATATATAATTTTTTTCAAGACGAAGTTCGGTCAAAGACTAATATCCCTTGTTTGAATCGATTGCAAAAACAATTGTACAATTGAATGGGTATAGTATCCATGGGACCTTTTGTATCCCACGAAGCAAGGGTTAGAGCGCCTGAAGGCGAAACTAAAAAAGGATTTGCCAAAGGGAACTGGTTTAACAACTAATATCTTACACTAGCCAAGAACCCACAATACTCCGAGGGGTTGAGCTTTCACCCCCACATCAAGAGACGAAAGGTTCAACCATGAAACCCAATGCACTCCGATTCAAAGGTTCATAATTACATTTGTTTTGTTTTTCAAAATTTAATGCTTAAACATATTTGATTCACTTCTTAGCTCTATTGAGGTGTTTTTCTTTTTTTTTCAATGAGCAATTATTAAGTCAGTCGAAATTCTAATATTCAGAATCTTAACATCAATGAACATGTTGTTTTTTTAGATGTTGCAAAAAAAAAAACCTTATAATTCAACTTTTTTTTTTTGGACATGCATCATGATCCTGTGTGTTTCTTGTTTCTGTCGAAGACATGTGCATGACCCATTAATCTTATAATACAAAGGGAATGAAAGATAATATTTTGACTTGTTCGTCCATTTTTTTGAATCTTAAATGAAAAACTTTCAGTTGAGATTATAATAGATGGAGTCTCATATCTTCCATTTCGGTACGTACAACAAACAAGGGACATGCATTTACATAAGTCTAAGGAGAATAATTTCGCATCATGATCAGATGAAGGTTTTGTGTAATACAAAAATAGGCATACCTAAACACTGTGAATTGAAAATTGAATATATTTCTTCTCATGCTAGAGGTGTAGATGTTGTAAGCATGCACTTTATGCTACTTTCACTAACTATGCACGTGGTAATTCTCTGAATTATCATTTAAAAGATTTGTTTTTGTTAATGTAGTCCACATTTTTGCACGTTACGATGTTGCGAGTCATTGGATCTGTAGTAATGCTTAGATTCATGAAAAATATGGTGTTGCAAGTTATTGAGCAACATAGTGAATGATACCTTAGAGGTTGCTTTCTAGTAGATTTCTACCTTTTTTTATCCATGGTTTCTTTTGTAGCATAGATATTGGTTTTCTCCCAGCTTACGGACATGATGAACTCACAAATTTTTGCATCACCTAATTTGTTTTACTTGATGCTTATGGATTTATGCTCATGGTCATGATTGTAGCGTTGTATTTAATAAGTTGCGAAAATATGAATGATAGCAGATTTATTATTTATAAAGATTACGGTATTCAAAATTATGAATATGAAGTTATGGTTCTAGTCATGTGTTTATGGAGCTGTACATTATAGTCAAATAAATAACGGACATCTAGTTATTATTATACTTATGCAGATGATGTGGTGCATGTTTTGGTTACTTGATTGTCATCATGGACGTGCAAGTTGTGCTTATGAATATGATAATGGTTATGCTTATGTTTATCATTATGTTTATGGTCATCATGGTTAAAGCTATGGAGCTATGTTCGTGGTTGTTCTCAAGTTTGTAGGCATTGTTATTTTCTTTTATAGCTCCGCGTATGCTTATATCAATTGAGATATGTTTATGGTTTTTATTATGTTTATTGTTATTATGGTTTTGTCTTATGTTTTCGGTTATGTTTATGGTCAAAAAAAGTATGCACCTTTCTTATTATCATATGATTATTGTTATGAAGTTATGATCATGACCTTAAGTTTGCATTCATGCAAGTAATATATATATATATATATATATATATATATATATATATATATATTATAGTAATATGTATTCTCTATTTTATTTTAGTAGATATATTTACTTTTTTATATGAAATGCATTTTTATTAGATCTCGGTTTAAATGGGTCATTGATTGTTTTACAACTTTTTTTCAGGATCATGTTGCTGAGATCTAATTCTCTATAGTAAGCTTCACTTCGATGGATGTATATGTATTTTATCTGGAGGCTGGCGACCTTCTCAATGAGGTGGATGAATATAGATTACAGAACTCTTATCAGAATTAAAGTTTACATGGTAGAATTTAGTGGAGTGGAATACATCCACCGTACAATGATGCAATTAAAAAAAGAAGTTTTGTGCATATGCAACAAAAAAACAGTCGCTTGAAATCCATATCAAAAAGTAAATATATAATTGTACGGAAGTATAAGCCACAACATCTATAACTGTATTCAAGTCATTAAGACCGCCCACAACACTCGTATGATTAACAAAACGAGATTCATGGATGCATTTCTCCTCCTGTCACAAAGTGGATGCGTAGCGTCCAATGAGGAAAATGCAAGCTAAAAGAAGTGACGTTCGTTCACTTCTTTTCTAATAGGGAGGAGATCAGAAAGTTTTAATGGCAAAAGGTGGTCCGATGTTTGCAAAAGCTCTTGGAGACACTCAGGGGAGAAGCTCTCCTGAGAATACGGCATCAAAGTACATAAGATAAACCCTGGTTGCTGATAACTCGGTATTATACCAATATATTTATGCGCACCGCTCTGTGTGTGTATGTGTGTATGAGAGAGAGAGAGAGTATTTTACTCGCTTCCGGATGTGAAGACTAAAGGAAATACGTTCAGACGGACATGTTTACCCGTCATACATGTTTGCCCGTCATTTATTTGACTTTTGTACTCTGCCACACTATTCATCATCGTCATTGCAATGCCAAGCTGATATCATTGCGCCATGTTGCGGTATGATGATGAGGGAAGTATAACGATATCTAGCACTCTCTCACGCACAGACGCATATATATATATATATATATATATATATATATATATATATATATATATATATATATATATATATATATATATATATATATAAAAGTGCACATATGAACATTTAGATATATAGCTCTCTGCAATCGCTCTAGATGGTAACCCTCTTAACTGATTTAAACCTCTCACTCTATTACATAGCTCGTCCTATTCTTCACGAAAGAGAGTTGATGCTACCTTGTGTGTCACCTCCATCTTTTTACAGCTGCATAAAGTCCAGCTTTACATTTAACTATGGCACCCTTGTGATATTTTCCTGCAGGCAATCACTACGGCTGCTGGATCGTCTTATGTTTCTCTCTCGTATTACGTAATCCATCCTCTTTGAGATAGCAAGTGATATCATCTCCGGACGCCCATCTTCCTCCCTTTCAGGATTTCACATGTATAGACAACCACATGCATACGAACACATTTATGCATGTGGACAGGACAGTATTGCAGTATCTACCTGTGTGGGAACACTTTTACTGGAAAGCTGATTTCACCCTTTGTATCAACTTCTTCTGTCAGATACAGTGTAAATAAATAAACACATATATATATATATATATATATATATATATATATATATATATATATATATATATATATATATATATATATATATATATATAGAGAGAGAGAGAGAGAGAGAGTGAAGTATATTTATATGTTATGTGTGCGCCGTTCATTATGGGAGTATTGGGATGGCAGATGTGTGAATTCCCTGCAAAGCATATGCCCCACGTCTATTTGACTACATTAATCGGTCGCATAATCCGTTCTCTTTCAGGGAAACATTAATATAACATTTTATATGATTTCTCTCTATCAGATCTATCATTAATGGTAGATGATCGTAGGAGTATCATGATATCTACTTGCTGTAGGTCGTAAAACCTTCATCAGATTAACTTTCTGACTTGTTACATGATTCAGTTTCATCTTTTTGGCGATGGCAAGATGATGTCATAGAGCTTATTCCCTTTCAAGTATACATAGAGACTTGTTTATGATGTCTTCTGGCCGTTTGTGTGTGTGTGTGTATGCGCGCGCTCTGTCCCTCTGTCCCACTCTACATCGACTTATTACTATTAAGAGGGGGGGGTGGGGGGGTGGGGGGGGGGGGTTTGCCAGTTGGATTAAGGCTATGATTAGAACCCATTTTCGTGCATGACTCGTCTTTGAAAAGTCCACTCTAAACCAGTGAAAGCAAGATTGTTATGACTTGAACTGTATCATATTGTACAACGGACTTCCAGATTGTCATTTATAAAGATGACGGCTATGCAGTAACGCATGAACATAAGCCACTTAGCAGGAGCAATGGGATCTTCCCTATTTGCATCTAGTTTGGGTTGAATTGGTGTGAAAGTAGATAGCGTGTCCAAGACATCTGACTTCTCATGGAGATAATTCACTCTTAGAATCCTTGCCATAAAATTTATCCTCTCTTAGGATCCAGAAGAATTTTTCCGAATGATCTAATTCCGTCGTTTGATATTGTCTATTTATCCAAAAAGTCAATTAAAAAGGTTTTGAAGATTTATTCATCAAGATCATTAAAGTAGCAAGGATATTTGTTAGTCCAAATGGCATGAATAAAAACTCAAAATGCTCATACTTGGTTTCTAAGGGTGGCATTTGGATATCTGCATATCTATTTCGTTCAAATGATGAAATAGATCATCCACTCGGGGCATTGGATATTTATCCACACCATGTTTTTTTCAAAGCTTGATAATCAATGCATCGCCACATTGATCGATCCTTCTTTTTTATTAAGAGGATAGAGGCTCCCCAAGCAGTCTAGCTACGTTGCGGGAATCCTTTATCAAGGTATTGTTTATGTTTTGTTCTTCATTTTAGCTTCTTCGGCATATGGGACTTAGTGGGGGGTTTCAAATATAGGTTTCATACTTTCGTGAAAGTTTATGTCATGATCGACCTGCCGTCAAGGAGATGCTAAGCCATGGCAACGTTGCTCTAGAAAAACATCCAAGAACATATTCATTAAACATTCAAACTCAAGCTTCTCATTACAAGATAAAGAAATTTCTCATTACTAGATAAAGAAGCATCGACAAACGCAAGTGGATTTATAGAATAAACAGCTCTATCATTGGTCGCATGCAATATTTATATATCTGCTTTATGGTTATTCAAATGTCTCTTGAACTTCATACTTGAAATCGAAGGGGTGATTGGCACATCATGTACCCCGTGAATCAAGTATTCAACACCATTATTCTCTAATTCTATGGACGCAGTAGATGGCTCCTCTTTACTATCATTTCTAAGCCCTAAATCCAATCCATTCCTAACATTACATCAATCGTTTCCATGCTCATGATCTAGAAATTAATTCCCAATCTTTATATATACTACTACATCAACAGATATACACATAAATAATTACTCAAAATAACACCGCCATGCCACATGGAGCATTTCTTGAATCCAAATTGGAGATGGTGCAATCTGAAATAGAGTAACACATGTGTCTTTTCTGCTCTTCGATATATTTTTTGTGCATTTTTCTTCACTTTCTTACTCTTTCTAACACTCTATCTTACTCTCTCTTACTCTATCACTCTATGTGACTATTTGTTTATTGTTTTGAAGAGATTAATTAAGATTTATTACATGTAGTGAGGCTTTCATCTATGCTACTAGATTAGGGATCTTCTATTCTAAAACTATTATCTTCATATTGATGCAAGAGCTTCAAATAAGCGGACTTTTGATTTATTTATTTGCTTTTCAATGGAAGTTGTTAAATACTTATTTTATTTAAGAAAAGATTCATAACAAATATACTCAATAAACAAGTGTAAGTATATATGCACATGTACACATATATATACACACATATAGATGCACATTTACACACATTCATACACACATATGTACTGCATGCATACATATACAGACATTACATACACACATACACATACACACATATGTAGACAGACACAAATATAAACATACACACATATATGCACACACATAAATACATACACATCTACATTCCCACACATATTTTCACACACATACACATACACACACATAAACACACACAAAGACAGAAATACACACATACATTCATACATACATGCACACATACATACACACACGTACACCCATACACATACACACATATATTCATAAACCTACATACATGCACACATACATATACACTTAAACACACATACATATACACATACGCACATAGCTACACACATATACACATATAAACACACACACACTTATACATATACACACATATATATACTCACATATACATACACACAAACATACATACACATAAATACACACACATACACATAAACACATACATAAACATGCATAAACATGCATAAACATACACATACATACACATAGACATACGCATACTTACACACTACACACATAGATACACATATCCAATAGAATGTTTTTTTTTGTGGTAGATCCTTTTTTATTGTAGGCAGAATGTCGTTTTGCAACTGGATTGTCTTTCTATAGGTGCAAAACTTTTTTTGCAAGTTGTTTTATGAAGTGCATGTCATTTTGTATTTATATGTTAAGTGCCTTCTTTCATTAAGGGTTGTCGACCTTACTTGTTTATGGCCGACGTGCCTTATCGCTATTTTTTTAAAATCTCCCTACTCTAGAGAAAATGTTGTCCATTTTTGTTTTCATATGGCATTAAAGGGCATGTGTTTCCCCTAGAATACCAAACCTAGCAGTAATTACATACATACGAAAAAATAAACTCATACAGACATGCATACATACATACAGAATATATATCCTACATGAGTATATACAAAATATATATCCTAGGTGAATATATACATGAATACATACACACATACTTACATAAATACATATTATATACATACACACATACATACATACATACATACATACATACATATGTATATACATAGATAATGGCATACATACATACATATATACATATTTATCTACACTTATTAGACATTCAAAACTTCAAAAAATATGATGTGTTGAGTCATTGGAAATAGAATTATGCTTTATTTAAGATGATCGTTTTATAATTGCATGATTTGAAGAGTTCAATAAGGATGCAAGATAGTTGGAATTTTCTTTTGCAATGGTGCTAATAAAAAATATATGTTTTGTTCGATTGAACTTTACCAAAAAATATTATGTGGAAGTAAAAATATTTTGGAATCCTAAAAAACTTTTTTGTTTCCTTATATATCCTAGGTATTAACAATCAAAGCTAATTATAATTTGATCGGCTCACTGGAAAATTAGATGCCAACCGTACATATACGGAAAATAACGTTATTAATTGGGTATGGCTTTTAGTATGTTCTGCAATCATATGGGTTTGTTATGAATTCTTTCTTTATTCCTTTCTCACCCTCAAGAATTTTACACTTTTGCGATTTTTTTTTTATATACTTATTGATTTCTATATGATGAATACGAGAAATGTATGCAAGGTGAACATGTAGGAAGTGCTCCTCTGAATTAATCCCATTCAATTGTTGTTGATGCCATCTTCTCAAGCCTTTTCATATTCTGTTTCACATCTTCTAGTAATCAATCGTTTTGATGATTGAACATTTTTGTTAGTAGTGGAGTCTCTAATAGGAAAAGGTATTGGACTCTTATGATACTTTATATTTCCTTATATCTAAGGAATTAACATTCAATTCTAGGTTATGTAGTATATTTATTCAACAATCAAAAGTCAATCTAGCATGTATTGGTAAATTTTTAAGGTAATTTTGTTCTTTTTTGTGTTGTAAATATTATTACGTATGATATAGGTTACTATGCCACCTATAATTCGTAGTTTGACCCTATGTAGCATACACTAATCAGTTATTGTTTCAAGTCACATTGGGATAAATAATTTCTCCAAATTTGATGGTTGAAATATAATTCCTTATATATCATTCATCCTAGTTTTTATATTCCAATGTTGTCCTCATGATCTATTTAAACTTGTAAAGTGATCTCGAACTTGAGGATATCCCTTTTGTTTACCTTCTATATGATCTTTATATTTAGTTTCTCTTATCGACAACTGATTTTCATGCCTCTAGTTTTATTTTTGTGCAATTGCAACTCTATTCTCAAATGACTATTAGATTTTTTGAAGATTATATGGGGTAATTTGTTAACTTTGTAAAGGTTTCCCCACGACTATCAAGTTGACTACATTGTTCCATGCTTGCATTTAATATTGTTCATTTCATACCCGAGTTCAACAAGAATAGGGCTACATGTTTATAATAGACATGTATTAGCTCTACATGGAACTTTCATGATACAATATATCCGTGCTGTATGCACGCTCAGAGTGCTAGTGTGACAAGGTATCAACTTGGTGGCTTATTTTATTAAAGCCACCATGTCCTTTCTTATGCGTATTGGAATACTATAACATACTATGCACACAATACTACTTTGGTAGGATGTATCTTGGTAAACATATTTGCCACTTGGCGATCTTCTCCTCAAATTTCTTGTCAGGGACCTGAGGAATGTATAATGCTATTCAATGAATTTTGGCAAGCAACAATGCTGAAGGTCTTGGTAAATATTATTGATGTTCTATTTATACATGTTTAAGCAGTAGATACAAATGTTTTCCTTTTATTGAGTATCCTTTTTGTGTGATTTTCTCAATAGTATGTTGCTCTCTCTTGGTGTTATTGATGATCAACTCTTCCATTACTATTAACAACGTGATTGTAATGCCGGAATACCTTGCTACTTAGGTACGCGTTTCATCATAAGCTTTACCGATATGATATTTCTTATGGATCGGCAATGGGGTAATGAAAATGAGTAACTATAAAACGTTATTGAGGATATATAGTTTTTCATTAACTTTACATATATATGCATATAGAGACCAATGTAGATATGCACTACCTGCCCGTATAATTAGGCGTAATCCCACTGATGGTAAATAACTCTTCACTATTGAATTTTTCTAATGCATTTGCTCTTTTCAACGACTAGAAAGTTTCATATGGTGATCCTGGCTATTGATTAGCTCGAGTTAAACTTTACATTTTTTACTAGTTTTGGATACAACGGATTTTAAAAAAGTATTTTAACTCATATCAATCAATAGCATTATAGTTAAATCCTAAAATTTTCTGTTGTAATTTCTACTACTTGCCTTTGTCATATTACTAGATATTTTTTCAGCCCATCAACTTTTGAATATCTTAAGAAATTTCCTAATGTACATACTTATGTTTTATGATTTATGAACTTGCTTGATTTCTACTTTGTTTGGCTTTTGACAGTTTAAGGTTCGTACTGCTTAATATACATGAATTTGCTGTAAAGATCGCTAAGTGTTTTTATGATCACTTCAGAGACTTATGCAAAAATGTGTCTTAATTTGTGTCGGTGTTTTGCTTAGTGAATGGTTATGTTTTATGTCACTTGTATTGCCACTAAATCCTTTCTCTATCATCTAGTTTTTTGCACATTGTTTAAGTGCTCTATATTGATTATTCCGCAAGCAATTATTTGTTTTATTATGTTTCGGAATCCATGCTTAAAAGAAAGAAAATAGGAAAAGCTAGTTAATATTTGATTGAGAAACTTTGTTTTTACTCATATACATGTGAAAATACTTATACATGTAAGAGTTTCCCAACGGTTTACCAGGAAGAGTTGGTTGGCTATAAGTTCTGGAATGGGCCTCAATACCTTTAGTTATGATTATTTGCAAACAGGGAGACATTCCTATGTGTTTGCACTTTGGTAGATAGTTCTTTTTCTTTTCACATGCGCTTGCGCCTACACACATGAGCAGTGGCCACTCTCTTATGCACAGACGCATATATATATATATATATATATATATATATATATATATATATATATATATATATATATATATATATATATATATATATATATATATATATATATATATATATATATATATATATATATATATATGTGTGTGTGTGTGTGTGTGTGTGTGTGTGTGTGTGTGCGCATATATAGATATATAGCTCTCCGCAATCGCTCTAGATGGTAACCCTCTTCATTTATTTTAATCCTCTCACTCTATTACATAGCTCTTCCTATTCTTCACGAAAGGGAGTTGATGATGCCTTGTGTGTCATCTCGATCTTTTTATACCTGCATAAAGCCCAGGTTCACATATAACAACGGCACTCTTCGGATATTTTGCTGCAGGCAATCACTACGGCTGTTGGATCGTCTTATTTTTTTCTCTCGCTTTATTACGTAATCCATTCTCTTTGAGATGACAAGTTGATATCGTTTCCGGACATGGATAGAGAAGCACATGCATACAAACACATTTATGCATATCGACAGGATAGTATTGCATTATCTACCTGTGTGGGAACACTTTTACTGGAAAGCTGATTTCACCTTTTGTATCAACTTAGTCTGGAAATTAGCATGTAAATGTTGGAATAACCGTTTATGTGCAATTATAAATAAATAAACAGATACTTTAATACACACACACATATATATGTGTGTGTGTGTGTGTATGTGTGTATAGAGAGAGAGATTGAAATATATTTGCATCTAGTTTAATTTGTCCAGGACATCTGACTCCTCATGGAGAGAATTCACTCTTCGACTCTTTTCCATACAACTTATCCTCTCTTAGGATCCAGAAGAATTTTTGCAAATGATCTAATTGCGTTGTTTGTTTCAGATTGTCTATAGATGAAAATATCATCCAATAAATCATTTACAAATGTACCTAGTTAAGGTCCAGGAGATTAATTTATACATCAAATTCATACAATTAGCGGGGTTAGTTGTTAGTTAAATCGCATGAATAAAAATCCGAAATGCTCATATCTGATTTTTAAGGGTGTCATATGGATATCTTCAAATAAAATTTCGTTACAATTGATGAAATAGATCATCTACTCAAGGCATTGGATATCTATACACACCATATATTTTTTTCAAAGATTGGTTATCAATGCATAGCCGCATTTATCGATCCTTCTTTTTTATTAAGAGGCTAAGAGCTCCCCACGGCGTAAAGCTATGTTGAGTGAATCCTTTATCAAGGTATTGCTTAAGTTTTTTGTCCGTTTTAGCTTCTTGGGCATATGGGAGTCAACAGGGGGTTTAAATACAGGCTTGATACTTTTGCAAAAGTTTAAGTCATGATCGACCTGCTAAGCCATGAGGAAGTTCTTGTAGAAAAACACCCAACAACATATTCATTAAACATTCAAACTCAAACTTCTCCTTTTATATTATAAACATCTTTTACATTCAAACTTAAACTTCTCCTTTTATATTATAAACATCTTTTACATTGGTCGGATACAATATGTATATATCTACTTTATGGTTATTCAAATGTCTCTTTACTTTCATACTTCAAATCAAAGGGGTACTTGGCACATCATGTACCCCTGAATCAATTATTCAACACCGTTATTCTCAAATTCCACGGACTAAGTAGATAGCTCCTCTTTGCTGACATTTCTAAGCCCTAAATCCATTTACTTCCCAACATTACATCAATCGTTTCCATGTTTATGATCTAATCTCAATCCTTATTTATATTACTACATTGATGGATATACCCATAAAAACATTACTTAAGAGAAAACCTCCATGCCATCATTTCTTGAACTCAAATTCGAGAAGGTGCAATGTGAAATAGAGTACATACATACAAGTATGCATGCATACATACATGCATACATACATACATACATACATACATACATACATACATACATACATACGTACCTAGAATTATGAGACATTTTTTCTCTCATCTTCTTTCTTCTATTCTGATCCAAAACAATGAATTCCCAAAAATTCTACAAAGATGATGTGTTGAGTTGTTTTGAATGAAATTATGGTTTGGTAAAGATGCTCCTTTTATAATTGGACGATTTGAAGAGTTTAATAAGCGTGCAAGATACTTGGAATTTTTTTTGTAGTGGTGCTAATAAAATATATATATTGGCTAATTGAACTTTTTGTTGCCAAATATTGTTTTGCGGAAGTTACCATCTTTTGGAGTCCTAAGGAACTTCGTTTCTTTCCTCATGTATCCAAGGTATTAACAATCGAAGCTAACTCCACTTTGATCGGATCACTTAACAATTAAATATCAACAATAAATCTACGGAAATCAACTTTACTAATTGGTTTTTTAGTATGTTTTGAAATCCTATGGGTTTATTGTTAATTCTTTCTTAAATCTTTTTTGACACTCAAGACATTTACAGTTTTGCGATTTATTTTTTAATATACTTATCACTTTTTATATTATGATTATGAGAAATGACTTCTAAGTCAACATTTAGGAAGTGATCCTCTGAATTAGTCCCATTTCATGGTTGTTGATGCCATCTTCTTGAGCCTTTTTACCTTTTTTTGCTCAAGCTTGTCCTCTTTTAGTAATCAATCATTTTGATGATTGAACTTTTTTGTTACTACTACAGTCTCTTCTACGAAAATAAATCGGAATCTAATGATACTTTTATACTTCATTATATAAATGGAGTTACAATTCAATTATAGGTTATTTAGTATATTTATTAAACAATCAAAAGTCAATCTAGTATATTGGTATCTTTTAAGTTAGTTTTATTTTTTGGGTTGTAGATCTTATTACTCATGAAAGATTTTGACTTGATGACTATGTTACCTATAATCCTTATATATGATTAATTCTACTCTTCATATTCTAATGTTTTCCTCATGAGCTATTGAAACTTTTGAAGTGATCTCGGACTTGATGATATCCCTTTTGTGTACCTTCTATATGGTCTTTATGTTTAGTTTCTTTTATCGAGAATGGATTTTCATGCCTCTAACTTTATGTTTGTGCAATTGAAACTCTATTGTCAAATGATTATTACACTTTTCAAAGATTATATGATGGTAAAGGAAAGGCATGAAGAATTGGCTGTGGTCTTGAAATTACTTCCAGCTTTATAAGGCAAACGAGGCAGATATGTGCATAATTGAAACTAGTTGTATTTCATGTCATGCATATGTGTAAATGCACTCCATACATATTTATTTGAGATGATGACTCACTTCAAAAGAGTGGATTAGGAAATTTGTTTCTTGAAAATCTAAACCAAGTTTATAATTCTCGTTTAAATTTACTTTTGAGTAATTGTTGAACCAAACAATTAATAGTTTAATTTTGGATTTGGAAGTATCATATGCCACGCGAAAAGAAAATAATTTGTATTCATTGAACATAAATGATAATATTTATATTATTAAGTTTTTATCAATAAAGAAGATTTGATACTGCTTTTGTGTTGATTTTTTGGGTTGCCACATCAAGGACAATGTGCAGATTTACTAGGGGGAAATATCAGAGAGATCCTCTCCCTCTAACTTGATGAGAAATAACAAAACCTTCAGCATCCTCAAGCTCAATTTTACTGTAGAGGAATGTGGTGGCATTTGATTAGTGGAGGACATCAAAAAGCATCTAAAAACATTCAACTGTGTTTTTCTCTCATGAGAGACATGCTTCATTAGAAGTTCAATTTCTTAACATAGCCTCAAATGAGGGAAAACTATGGAAGCTTGTTTGGGATCATCTTTCCGACATGAGAAAGATTTGAGAGTGGCCACTTCTTTCTTTTGAAGGAAGGAATGTGGAGTTCCATGGAAGTGATGCACAAAGATGGATAAAGGGCAAAGGAAGGGTTTCATCGAGGAAGGGGTATGCATGGAAGGCGAATGGAAATCGGCTGCTCTAAGTTTGTGAAGAGAAGGCATACGCTTTAGAAATTCAAGCAAAATAGGATCCATCTATACAAGCCAGTCCGAGATGGCTTGAGTAGAAATTCGGAAGCTTTAATGATCCTCAGTCGATGTTCTAAAGACATTAGCAATTTGAATTCTAAAAATCAGGACTGGCACACAGCAAATCTACTACCTTAAGATACTTGGTTTTTGTCAACGAGAGCAAGCAAGTTTGTTTTGAAGTACAACAAGAAAAAAAAAAAGAATGGTGCAGAGTCCGAGTTATGTGCGAAGCGATGGTGACGAAGTGATGTTGATGAAGTTATGTTATGTGATGCTGATGAAGTGAATTTCATGGAGAAGGTGAGGCATGGCATTAAAATGGCAGAAGATAGTTAGAACTTGTGTTTTTGGCAGGTCATGCATGTAGTCGTTGGTGCCATTAATGGTGGAAAATCAAAGTAGCGATGCTCTTCAATTTGGTCAACGTTGCTCTTTTCAACCAGTACTTTAGCAACTACATTTTTCGTGACTTAAGATATCAAAGGAGTAGATCAATAGGGATTATTGGGCATCAATACGGTGCTGAAAGGTGTATGATCGTTGAGTTTTTGCTTTTCAATCTGCTCACGCAATCTGAGCAGAGAGAGAGAGAGGGGGAAGGACAACAACTGGAGAATGTGCAGATTATTTCGGGATCATTGATCATGAGAAAGGAAGCAGATGTTGAAGCGTTGATCCTCTCAAGAAAGACATATTTTTGCTCAGGCGGGGAATCCTCCTCTGGACGAGAGAGAGAGAGAGAGAGAGAGAGAGAGAGAGAGAGAGAGAGAGAGAGAGGGGGGCAGGGGGGGGGGGTCGCTCTCCCGGAACCAAGATTCAATTAGGTGGCATGATGAGTGATGACATTGATAGAAAAAGTTTGTCACCGCATAGCAATAGGCGCATGAATTGTCTCGAACTAGTCAGCAAAGGCTTTTTCATAAAAAAGTAAGGGAGATATCGGAGGACAGAGCTTTGTGTATACAACTGATCTTGAGAGAAATATATAATGCTGGAGTGCATACTTCGACTAAAGATTGTGCTGATGAATATAAACAAAGGACATAAGGTTCGCATGTTTTAATGTTAAATTCAATGCTTGTTTTCTGATACCACTTATGATTCTGTGTTTGTACATTATCGATTGAAGTTTACTCTACATAGTAAACATGGATGCTACGCAGTATTTATGTCTGCTTACATACTCCGCACGCCCTTTTCGAATCTAAATGTGCATCTGACCAACGTCTTACTGTTCATACTGATCTACAATGCTTCACGTATATCATTGAAACCAAGGACAAAACTAACAAGCGTTATTTATGTTCAGAATGCTACTTCCTTTCGTGGACGATCGAGAATCTGATTTGGGTTTTATTTATGAATGGTGAATTGCATCTCTGTTTCTGTGTGCGAATTTATGTTCGATTTATTTTTCTGAAAGAAAAGCTATGTTTCATAAGGAGCATGTTTATGTGGAACTTATATAATCGATAATGTGCACTACTGTAATCAACTAAATACCTCTCTGCATAAAGGAAAGAATAAAAGATTTCTAGTATTGTGAAGAAAGTCATGCATAACTGATCCGACTGTAACTTCTAGTTCATGAATTTGAATCCGCAAGTGGCTATCGTTATTTATTTATTTTGTTTTATAGCATTAACGATGTTATTTCCTTCAGGGCAAGTGTTTATTCATATCTTTAAGAGTTTATGATCGTATGCTATGTCGTGAAGATCATGAATTTGTTTTTTTCGCAAAAAAGACAGTCCACGTTTTGTATTCATCTTTGGAGAAAGTGTGCTTACCATGATCGATTTACAGATCAGAAGGTTGCAAGTGCATGACAGGAGTGATATAAAGTCTTGATTTGCTACGTAACGGCTTTTTCAAGACATGGTCTTCAAATATGGAAAGAATGCTCAAAGTTCTTAAGAATACGATAGGGATTTCGCAACTGAACTACTAATCAATACTCTTGAGTTTCTTTTCCCTTTCAACTACCATAAATATTTTTTCTCTGACTTCGCTTGAAGCATCCCAGGTGCCTCGACATTTCGGGACCAGTTATTAGAGTTGATCCGTCCGTACCTTCATGATAGTGTTCTTACATGAATTCCATGTGCCACTCGTATAGGGAGCCATTTGGGTGATTCAAATTAGAGGAGATGAAGGATAGATATAGAGGGATTGGGTACATGATGGGAATGAATATTGGAGACATGCATATCCCATGCACTGAAGGGAACTATATTCAACTTTATGAGCTTCAT
>CM035412.1:179804393-179821893 GCA_020310875.1 Ceratopteris richardii
AACAAACACATATAACGCTCCGGATTTCTGAGTGCCTTACTTCGATGATGAATTGCTTTCTTTCTCTCTAATGCTTGACTGTCACGATGGTTGTTAAGAAGGTTTTTAAAATTATGCTTTTCCTGTGGTGTTGTAGCCCCTTTTGCCATGTTTTTCAAAGTGGCACAAACTGAACATTCACCCATTCTAACTTTACGAGGAATAGAAACATTGTTAAACTCCTCCTTCCATAATCGAGTAAAGTGACGATACAACACATACTTCTCATTTCTATTTTCCATGTCTTCTCTATATATTTGAAATACCTCTCGACGAGTAAAGTTATCTGACAAGTGCAACCTTCCAGTTGTAGGCATAACTTCACAATGCAAGCTAAAATAGTTCATCATCCAATTCATTGCATGACGTCCAACAGATCCTTTGGTCCCACCATGGAACGTATCCAAAATGAGATCCCCATTCAAAAACCCTTGTTGAACCCTATGTATTCTAAAATTTCCTACACCCATTGCAATTTTAAATGCAGCCCTACAACATGGCATCCCTTGAGTAAAGAAATATTCAAAACCAACACGCGTTACTGACATGTTATCCTCAATCATTTGCATGCAAGAAACAAGGTATATATCTTGCCTTTCACTATCTAAATGGAGGAATTTTTCTCTTATGTGCTTTAGTTTCTTCATCCCTAAATTATACAAGCATTTCAAACCACAACAATGCTTCACAATATCCAATGCAATCTGTCTATCTGAAGTAAGAAATTTAAATCTTTTTCGACTTACTTCACGAGACCTTCTTTTAAATCGTAGATTGAGCTTGCTGTGCTTTTTCGTTGCTCCACATGCACTTGAGTCAGAAGGGAGATCAATGGTTGGATCAGATGGGAGATCAAGAGGTGCATTTGTATGAGCAGCATTGCACTGTGAATTGGATAACTTAAATGACTCAACAGAAAACATGGAATCATCAGCACGTTCTAAATCATAGGGATCATCACTTCTCTGGAAAGGCTCAACTGAGAACAATGAATCAATATGAGCAGAGGAAGCTGATGCCCAAGCATCCACTGAAAAGATTGAGCTCATCTTCACTGAGTTCACAGAAGACTGAAGATGAATGACCTTTTTAAATAAGTAGAAATCCGAGATCAAGTGAAGATATCACATCAAATGTCACATCAAGAAGATATGAAATCAAAAGCTTATTAAAGTACATTAAATAACATAAAACATCAAATTACATCAAATCACTTAATTACTCAAATATACACTAATAAGGGAACCAAATATTTGATTCACTTTTGATTCAAATGAGAAACACAGTTGATTTCTAACTTCATATGAGTCATTCAGTCTAAGCATTGTGAATGAATCAAAATATATCAAAGTTGTGTTCCAATAGGAATATATAATAAAATTGTTTGGATGAAATTTTACAAGAAGAAATTTTACAACTGGAATATATCCAAGTTGAGTTCCAACTGGAATATGCTATGCCATTGAACACTATACAAGAAGAAATTATACATTTGGTTAAGATTTCAAGGATTAGGTTTTATTGTGGTCTTGGCTAGATATCAAAGAGGTAGATGAAAGTATATTGAAAAAGAATTATGTGTAAAAGAGGCACACAGAAAGTATATTCATACATTGATTTTCCATTTCAACAATGTGTTACAAGATAAATGTGAATATGAACTAAAGTGTGGAGGATAACACTATAAAGATGTCATTAATCTCACAACTTAGACCTAATTTTCTTCCAAGGAACAGACTCTAAGAAAAAACATCTACATGAGATTAGAAATCCTCATGTACATACCATACTGTTGCCATTGAAGTTTAATTTCCATGCAAATGTATATAAATAGTTGCAAGGTTCTGTACTAGAATGTTTATTCATAGTGATTTTCCATTTCAACAGTGAGTTACAAGATAAATGTGAATATGAACTAAAGTGTGGAGGGTAATACTATGAAGATGTCATTAGTCTCCCACATTTAACACAACTTTGACTTGATTTTCTCCCAAGAAAGAGATTCTTAGAAACAAATCTCTACATGAGTTGAGACATCCTCATGGACATACCATACTCTTGCCATTGAAATGTAATTTCTATGCAAATGTATATAAATAGTTGTAAGGGTCTATGAATATTTCATTAAAGTGGCTCTGAAACAGCCTATTTGTGTGGGTGCTATTCCCTGGTTAGATAAGTTGACAGATTTAGTTAGCAAGTGGACTCATTCAGTTAGATCCAGTTAGTTTCTGGTTCAAGTTACCCAATTGCCTATAAATACCAGAGGAGGAGATCATTCGCATTTTCAAAATCCACGAGCAAGAGAGAGCAGCAGAGCACAGACAGCCATGGAGCACAGAGGTCAGCATACCAGCAAGCCAAGCCTGATGGAGAAGAAGAATGTTGGCAAAAGTACCAAGAGGTAGACAAAATCATAACTAAAAAAAAGATTCCATAAAGATTCCCTCTGTATGTCTGTGTAAATTTCTCATTTCTAGGTCTCTATTTTTCTTGCCTCTCTAAATATGGATCCAAAGCATGTACAGGTCGATGCCTGGCATCGACTTTAAGGTGTAAGTCGATGCCAGGCATCGACTTAGGATTGCAAGTCGATGCCAGGCATCGACTTGCAGGAGCAGGTCGATGCCAGGCATCGACTTGGGGCTGCAAGTCGATGCCAGGCATCGACTTGCACCCACAAGTCGATGCCAGGAGCAAGTCGATGCCAGGCATCGACTTGGTCCCAAAAAACGATGCCAAGCATCGACTTGCCAGCATCATCATGCACTGAAAAGTCGATGCCAGGCATCGACTTTTGTGTGCAAAATCGATGCTTGGCATCGGCTTTTGGGCCCAAATCGATGCTTGGCATCGACTTTTGTGCCCAAGTCGATGCCAGGCATCGACTTTGTGTTCAAGTCGATGCCAGGCATCGACTTGAGGGTAAAAGTCGATGCCAGGCATCGACTTGGCCCAAAAGTCGATGCCAGGCATCGACTTGGGCCCAAAAATGGATGCCATTCATCGACTCTTGCACCCCCAACTCGATGCCTAGCATCGACTTTCACACTCAAGTCGATGCCTGGCATCGACTTGCACACAAAGTCGATGCCTGGCATCGACATGCACTTAAACATCGATGCCTGGCATCGACCTGAAGCTCAAAATCCATGCCTTGCATGGACATGGGCTGATATTTCTTATTGCTTGATATTTCCAATTGCTTTCAGGGATGCGGAGTACAAGGATGAAAGGCCGATTAAGAAGCTCAGAGTCACAATGGGCTCTGCTGACCAGCAACGTGACAAAGGCAGTGGTCACCAAGCAAAGGCAAAGAAAATTATTGCACCATTATCCTCTGAGAAGGCCAGCAACCCACTAGGAATATCCTCAGGTGGACAGAGTAGCATTAAAATTCCTGTGGAGGATCCAAATATGAAGGAAAGGTCGAGGGAGACAGAGGTCATGAAGACAGATCGTCCACTTCGGGACATGACAAATCTCGAATGGTGCCTTCAGTACGTGGAAGAGAAGAATGCAGTCCTCCTTGTGTTCGCAGGGGCCTATGGCAGAGGAAAGATCACGACAACACAAGGTTTTCAGTATGGCCTTGTTTACAAATTGGATTATGAAGATGAAGATTCTGATAACCTGCTTTTCTTGGTGGAGACATCCAAGGGATTAAGAAATGTCATATGCAAGATGGAATTCTTGTGCCCAGAGTGCTGTGTTCCAGAGGAGCTAGCTCAGATATGCAGAGACTCAGTGAATTTCATCAAGGACCTGATGCCATGGATACAGGGCAATATCATGCCAACACAGCACAAGAAGACGACCCCTGTAAAGGCAAGGGGTAAGCAGAGTGTGCAGAAGAAGCCCCAAAAGAAAAAGAAGATAATTGTAGAAGAGGACTTTTCTGACTCAAGCTCTAGCTCTGGGGACATCATTGTTGCACCTGGTGGAGAACTTGCATCTGGTGTGCTTGGCACTGAGCAGAATAAGATGAGGGAGGACATAGCTAGAAGAAAAATTGTGAAGAAGGGGCAGTTGTTCCACCTGCCTATTAATATTATCCACAGGCCACCAGTGGATCCAGTCACAGGGAGGAGGCCCCTTGAGATCAGGGAGCCACATAATTTGCATGTCCAAAATCTTAAGAAGAAAATGAAAATTAATCCTCATGCTACTGTTGTGCCATTCCTTGTAATGGTGGATCCGCATGAGTGCAGCTGTGTGGAGGATTTCAATGAGAATTTGTTTGAGGAGTACACTTATTATGTGATTGGAGGTTCACACTCTGCAGAGGCTCGTAGACAGTTAGTGAAGGAGCACCCTACTACATTTTTCTTTAGGTATGCAGAGTGTAAGATATATGCTGGTCTTACAACTGAGGAAGCCAAGCTTCTTGCTTGGGATCACAACAACGATAATGACTACAGGCAGAAAATGTCCTCCATAGAGAGAATTCGGTTCTTCCACCATGAATACGAAGATTGTCTTGTGAAGGAAGCTGGGAGAATACATCCCAATCTACGAAAGCAATGCCTTATTGAGGTTGGAATTGCATTGGATGAGAATAGAAAGTCAGATGCTTTGAGGAAATATGACCCATGGTTTCAACTGGCATTCAGATCAGGTGAGATCTGGGATCTTCAGGATAGAATCTTCACAATGTGGGAGCACAAGGAGGTCAAGGGCCAGAAGCAACGAAAGTCGAGGCCAGACCCACAAATTGATCTGAGGGGAAAGGGAAGGAAAGTTGACCTTTCAATTGAGGAGGCTCCTGAGGACATGAAGCTGACCCCATGGAGGGCCCTTCAAGGAATCAAGGATGATACATTGATCATATCAACTTTGTCAAGGGTAATCTCGAAGGAGTTGAGCCTCGAGGAGATGGTGACTGAGCTCAATAAGTATGTATGTTATTCTCAGATCCTTTTTCCCTCCTCCCATGCTTCTTGTCTAACCTAGTCTCTTTTATATTTATGTGTCTGTAGTCATAAAGTGTACATGAAGATTCAGGAGGTGATGATGAAGAGGCTGGGTTGCTTTTCTTGGACAGAGGTCCAAGCAGACTATCCAACCACATCATCCTACAAAGCCTTATCAGAATATTTCATCCTGTTTCGTGATTGGGTAGATTCTCTTATCAGAATATTTCATACTAAACAATTTGATGCATTGCATAGCATCAACATGGGGGCATAAGTCGATGCCTGGCATCGACTTGGGGGCATAAGTCGATGCCTGGCATCGACTTGCAGCATAAGTCGATGCCTGGCATCGACTTGGGGGCATAAGTCGATGCCTGGCATCGACTTGCAGCATAAGTCGATGCCTGGCATCGACCTGCAACAAAAGTCAATGCCTGGCATCGACCTCGTGGCAAAAGTCGATGCCAGGCATCGACTTAGGTCCCTAGGTCGATGCCAAGCATCGATTTTTAGTAGAAGGTCGATGCCTAGCATCTACCCCAACAAGAAATTGATGCCATACATCCGTTCTTTATGTTCTGTTTGCTGTACTGAAGAGCTCTTCTAATTGTTTTTCCAATTTGTTCTGCAGAAACCAAGGAAAAGTAAGTCTACAGAGGTACTAGATGATTGCCCCCCTGCATTCCTTGCTCACATTCAAAGAGCAAGGCATGAGAAATCTAGACTGAAAGCGAAGGAGATGGATTTTGATGATGAACCCGATCTTAAATGTTTCTCCAATCCCCTAGACCCCCTTAGGCCTGTATATTACAATGTGTTCTGTAGTGATGTAAATAATATTTGTTCTATTGTGCCTAGAAAACATTTCTCCCTTCTCATAGCGGACATACCCTATGGATTTAGGATGTTAGGATCAGTTAATGATGATGAACCCTTCAAACACCCTCAGATTCGGAAGATGGTCACTGATTTTGCAGAGTTGACTATGTCTCCTCTTTGGAGGATAGTAATTTTCCATAGCAGAGACCAGTCTTTCTCTGTTTCAACTGCTCTGAAGGCTAGATGTCATGTTGTGGAGTGCCTAACTTGGTAAGTAATCTTCTTTCTATCTCCATGGCTTTCATGATGCCCTATGTGACTCATAGTTCTTTTTTGCAGGGTGAAGACAAACGTAAATCACACTCCTTTGCATCGGTTTGTGAGTGCCACTGAATGCATTACAGTGGGCTATTATGATGAAGTAAGCAAAAGGAGAGTCAGGGAGCATTGCAATGAGAATGGGATCTCAAATGTGCTCATGTTCCCAGCCGTTACCAAGAAACTTCGTCATGTAGCTGGGGACATGACATTGGTTAACCCTTATCAGAAGCCACAAAAACTCATAATGAGATTGCTTCAGCTATTTTCCAATGATGATGACTGGGTCCTAGACCTTTTTTCGGGCACAGGTAATTTCAATTTTCACAATTTTCATTAGTCATTGTTGATTGAAGCCTCTAATAGATTTTCTGCTGTTTCAGGAACGACTCTGGCTTGCTCCTTAAAGATGTTCAGGCACTGCATAGCTGTGGAGAAGGATGATGCTCAAGTGAGCTTCATTAGAATGAGAATCAATGGGCTGAATGAATGCCCAGATGAAGACCAAGAGGTTGGAAGGAAGCACATTGCAGATACGGAGAGATTCCAAGCAGCTTCAAGGGAGCCTGTTCCCCCACTTGCAGATGAACCTGGGGATATGGCTGACCTTGAAGAGCCAATCTTGGAGCAAGAGAGGCAAGATAGGTGTTCTAATGTGCCAGAGGATACCAATACCCTTGAGCCTGAGGAAAGCTATGATCAGCTTCTATTGTAGATTCACATACCTCTTGTAAAACACATGAAATGTAAAATATCATTTTAATGGAAATATAATTTGGAGTTCTGCTTCCACTTGGTGTTCAGCTTGATTTATCTTGAGCATTTCTCTGATCATGTGTGAATGTTTCTTAGTATAATTTTGTTGAATATTATCTTCTCTTGGGAATGCTTTTGTGAAGTGTATTTCATATTCTGTTAATATGGCCAGGCATTCAATGGGGATCTTAACCATACAAAGGGGATGATCTTAATTGCCTTGTTAAAATGCTCTGATTTTTACAACACATGTTCTCTAACTTTCGAGTGACTCTTAATTAGCCATGTTCTCTAACTTTCGAGTGACTTCTAGGCTTGTTGAGGTTATAGATGTAATGAAGGAGCTTCGCGAATTCTTACATGTGCCTTTTCAACTCTAATCTATTGTCCAAGATCATGATGTGGGATTCTTGGTCATGCTCAACAACTAGTTTTCATGGCAGCAAGAATTTTAGTATATCTATCTTGACTACTTGGGATCTGAGATCAAGCTTCTAAAGACAATATTTACAAGCAAGACTCGTGATGCTTTCTAGATACTGTAAAATGCCCACTTTTTTGCTTCATATAATGGTATTTAGGTAAAAAGAAAAAGAGAACATGTCTTTGTTCTCCTTTGTTGTGACTCAGTGTTACATACATACATACATACATACATACATACATACATACATACATACATACATACATATATATATATATAGATATATATATATATATATATATATATATATATATATATATATATATATATATATATATATATATATATATATATATATATGTGTGTGTGTGTGTGTGTGTGTGTGTGTGTGTGTGTGTGTGTGTGTGTGTGTGTGTGTGTGTGTGTGTATATGTATATATATATGTGTGTGTGTATATATACGTGTGCATATGTGTGTGTTTGTGTGTGTATATGTATGTGTATGTATATACATGTATGTATGTATATATACACACTAATATCACACACACACTGTAGCATTTCTTCAATCACAATCTTTCAATCACTCAAAAATAACAGAGGAGAGAAGAACACAGAGATTTCACAAGGTAAGCGAAAATCTGATGCCGAAGAGTCAAAACAAATATGAAGCAGAGAAGGAAGAATTCTGATATTATAGATGTGAATCAGTGGTTACAATAGCTTTGGACAATAGCTTTGAACAATAGCTTCTTGATGAAGCCTCTACCTCCCGACCACCCCCGAGCTATCACAATCGCATTCACACTCGCACTCTCAATCACACTTTCACTCTCACTCTCACTCTCACTCTCAATCACAAAGTAATTCTCAGATTTCTGTGTGTCCCTTGTTTTGAGATTTCACAACGTAAGAGAAAATCTGATTCAAAAGAGTCAAAACAAATATGACACAGACAAGGAAGAATTCTGATATTATAGATGTGAATCAATGGTTACAATAGCTTTAGATAATAGCTTTAAACAATAGCTTCTTGATGAAGCCTCTACCTCCCGACCACCCCCGAGCTATCACAATCACATTCACACTCGCACTCTCAATCACACTCTCACTCTCACTCTTCACTCTCACTCTCACTCTCACTCTCACTCTCACTCTCACTCGCACTCTCACTCTCACTCTCACTCTCACCCTCAATCACAAAGTAATTCTCAGATTTCTGTGTGTCCCCTGTTTTGACGCACAGGTCTCCCTATATTAGAGTTTGATCGCTGCCCTCCCCAAAGAAGTGTGCGATCCACCAACTTTAGAAAAAGTCGAGTTTCTCCAAAACTTTCGCAAAAATCCATGCGATCGTAGTGTGCTTTCTTTCTTTAGCATACGTGTCAAAAATAGGAGAAAAACACCAAAAAGACATATCTGAAAATATCCATATTTAGACATGGTGACACGTGAGCATCCGAATCACAGGCTCGAATAAAATTAGAATTGGAAAACGGCACTTTTCAAAGCCCTGTAACTCAAAAATGGTGAGGAATCAGCTTAATCTTGTGAGCAACATTTTTATTCAATTTTGCAATCTGCACAATAGTGTTAGAGACGTTCGAGGTCCAAATCAACCTCCAAATGCTATTTTTGAGCCCTGCAAGTTTTAAAATTCTAGAGAGAGAGAGTAAAATCAAGGCATTTTCTTACAATGAACTAAATGTAGGACCCTAAACGAGGTACTTAAAACATGATTCACAAAAACTTCACTCAGGCACTTTTATTCTCCTATACTTGCTCTACCTTTCTCTCATACAAAGTTGTTCCTAATTCTTTCATCTTCACCTTCAAAATTTGACTAGAAAACATGATGCAAATAAGGTCTAGAGAGAGAATATGATACTTGTCAACCCAAGATTTTTCCTACATGAATAAAATGACCTAATTATTCATTCTAAGCTTTATCCCCACAATGAAATTCAAAAAGTTCAAAATGAATTATTTCACTAGAAAAGAGGCCTATTACACACACACACACACATACATACATACATACATATATATATATATATATATATATATATATATATATATATATATATATATATATATATATATATATATATATATATATATATATATATATATATATATATATATATATATATATATATCACACACAGAGACACATGTACACACACACACAGAGGAAGGAGGTGTTGAAGCTTTGATGCTCTAAAGAAAGAGATATTTCTACTCAGGTAGGGAATCCTCCACTAGAAGAGAGAGAGAGAGAGAGAGAGAGAGAGAGTGAAGCTAGAAACTACGACGTAAAGCCTGACTCTTGATGATACATCTCGCTATCTCCATGAGTGACCTCTTCTTTTGTTCAGCAACTCCAATCTATTGAGGTTTATACGGCACTATACATTGATGCTTTATCCCACATTGAGCCAAAAATGCATTAAAGTCAGAAGACATATATTCCTCCCCTCGATCAGAATGGAGGGTATCCATTTTACATGGTAACAAATTTTTAGCCAAAACCAAAAACTGTTTGAAGTACATGAATACTTCAGACTTTGCTTCCAATGGATATACCCATGCATGCCTAGAAAAATCATCAATGAAACTCCCCCTTCTAAAGATCATTGTCCTCAATGATCAATGAGGGAAAGTACTTGTGAACCAGAGCTGCTGATTCCAAAGTAGAGTCAGTAAGTGGTAATCCTCTCCAGGCTACCAGATACTCTTGGATGACACGATTCCTCAACCATTTCTGTCTCCTATCTAGTATTATGTCTAGAGAATGATCTTCTCTATCGGTTTCCTGCAAAGAAACAATACGCTCTATTAGATTATCCTCCCTAGATATATACTTTCTTAGTTTACTGACATGAAACACTGGATGGACTCTGCAATCTGGAGGAAGCTCTAATCAGTATGCAACATCACTCAACTTCTTTACTATCTTCCAAGGTCCACAATACCTTGGTGATAGCTTACTACACTTCCTTGTGGACAATGAAGTAGATCTAGCCGGTACCTGAAGGAAGACTCGGTCTCCTTCCTCAAAGGATCTAGGAGATCTTTTCCTATCAGCATACTCTTTAGCTCTATCAGCTGCTTGCTGCATCTTGGCTTTAGCTATTTCAAGGTTTGCTTGAAGATTCGCTAAGAACTCAGAAGCACTAGGACATTTCTTAGGCATTCCTATGGTACTGGGAGTAGTGGGATTTATGCCATAGTTCATCTCAAAAGGAGACATCCCAGTCACCTTGTGAGGTCTATTGTTATAAGCAAACTCTACTAATGGCAAATAACTATCCCAATCTGTCTGTCTCTCAGAAACATATGCCCTTAACATATCCTCTAGAATTTGGTTGACCCTCTCGGTCTGACCATCTGTCTGTGGATGATCACCACTACTCATTTTTAGTGACACTTTCAGTTTGTCAAATACAAACTTCCAGAAGTGTCCTGTAAATCTGACATCCCTATCTGAAACTATGGATGTAGGTAACCCATGCAATCTGAAGACATTCTGGATAAACAACTCCGCTACCTGTGGAGCTTCTATCGTCTCCTACGTAGGTATGAAATGAGCCAACTTGCTCAGTCTATCTACCACAACTAGGATTGTATCCCGCTTCCTTTGGGTCCACGGTAACCCCACTATGAAGTCCATGGATATACTATCCTAGTTATGATCTGGAACTTGTAAAGGATGTAAAAGACCTGGTGTCTTTACCCTTTCTGGTTTGTTGACTTGACACATAAAGCATTGTTGAACATGAGTATGGATATCTCTGGCTAATCCAGGCCACCAAAATGTTCTTCTAACAAGCTGTATTGTCTTGTCAACACCAGGATGTCCTGCGCAGGGAACATCATGGTTATCATGCATGACTTTCTTTCTCAAATCCCGGGAATCTGGCACACAAACCTTTCCTTTCCGCTTCACTATTCCATTCTCCTGTGAGAAATTGGAATACGGAATGGACTTGTTTGCTTTCGTAGAAGAAGAAACAGCTGGAACTGTCCCGTCTCCTAAAATAGAGTCATTACTAATGGCTCTAACTATCTGTAACAAATGTGGATCTTCCACATGTGCTTCCTTAATTTCTTGAAGCAATGAGCTTTCTAAAATTGTAAAGCTCATTTGATACATTATTCGAGATAATGCATCAGCTACTATATTTTCTTTGCCTCTTCTATACAAGATTTCCATGTGAAATTCTTGCATGAGCTCAGCCCAACGAGCCTGTCGGCCTCGAAGATCTCGTTGACTACAAAAATACTTGAGTGTATGATGATCTTTGAATACCTTAAAGTCTGCACCATAAAGATAGTGTCTCCAAACTTTAAGTGTATGCACCACCGCATACAACTCTTGTTCATGCACCGGCCAATTGCGATGTGCACTACTTAACTTCTTACTTTCAAAAGCTATTGGCCTGCCATCTTGACTCAAGACTGCACTTATGGCTATGCCGCTAGCATTTGTCTCTAACTCAAATGGTTTCTGTGGATCCACCACTTTGAGTATAAGAGCCTCTGAAACAGCTTGTTTCAGAGTATCAAAACTCTCTTGCTGCTCTTGCTTCCATGCAAATGGAATTTTGCCTTGAAGCAAATTCGTCATAGGTGCTGCTATCGACGAATATGAAGAGATGAATTTCCGATAGAAACCGGAAAGTCCTAAGAATGACCGTAATTGCCCCTCATCCTGAGGAGTAGGCCATGCTAAAATAACTGCTACCTTCTTAGGATCCATCTGAACCCCATCGGCTGAAATCACATGCCCTAGATAGTCTATCCTCGGAAGAAACAACTGTGTCTTCTCTGGATTTACATACAGCTTATTTTCTTTTAAAATATTCAACACAAACCTTAAATGATTTTCATGCTCATGCACAGTTCTACTATATACTAGCAAATCATCCACGAAATCAATAAGACACTTTCCTATGAAAGGTCTTAAAATATCATTCATTAACATCATAAATGTAGCTGGAGCATTTGTCAAACCAAAAGGCATGACCAAATACTCATAATGACCAAAACGGGTTCTGAAAGCTGTTTTATGTACATCATGATCTTTTACTCTAATCTGATGATAGCCACTCTTTAAATCTATCTTACTAAATACAATGGCTCCACCTAGAGCATCTAAAAGATCATCAATCCGGGGCATAGGATATTTGTGTCTAATAGTGATCTTATTGAGTGCTCGATAGTCGACACACATCCTATAAGATCCATCCTTCTTCTTCACACGAAGAACTGGTGCGGCAAAGGATGAATAGCTGGGTCTAATCAACCCTTTCTGAAGATACTCATCCACGACCTTGCGAACTTCATTTTCCTCATGCAAACTCATTCGAAATGGTGGCCGAGCGATCGGACTCGCTCCTGGTACCAATTCGATTCTATGCTCTATATTCCTGCAAGGAGGCAAACCTGAAGGTAATTCCTTTAAAAACAACTCTTGGAATTCTGCTCTCACTTTAGCTAAAAGTGCTGGAGCATTCCAACTAGAGTCTCCATGACTGCATGAATCCATCTCAACATACAACAAATACATGAAATAAAGAAAATAGATATACTTACAATCAATTTTGAGCAACTTGGTAGCAGTCACCAATCGCGTCTCTTGGAGATCTGGTTCTCCACGGATCAGTAATCTCCTTCCCTCATGCTCAAACTGATACACATGCGAAGCAAAATCAATGACTGGTTTCTTCCTCGCATGCCACTTCTTACTAAGAACTATGTCGAAACGTGCTAATCTCGCTATCTCAAAATCCAATCTGTCCTCATAGGATTGGATCTGAATAGGAAGATCAACTACTCGTCTATCCCAAGTCTCAGTTCCCTTCCCGTCAGCTAGCTCTACGGTATAAGTGTAATCTGACTGTACCGTATCTAAGCATAATCTCTTGACTAGTCGGGAACTAATAACATTATGAGTCGAACCTGTGTCAAAGAGTACCTTGACAGGCTGTCCTGCCACGACTCCTCTCATAACAATAAGCTCAGTATCTGGGAATCAGTATCCTTTCTATGCCATTGGCGACAGCATAGCATCTGGCACAGTCGGAACCTTCTTAGTGACCATCATGGCCACTATGGGAGATGATAATGGAGATGGGGGATCCCCAAACTCATCCTCACTCCCACCCCCTGCCTAAGTCGGATTTATGACTATGGTGGCTGCTATCTTTTTCTTTTTAGGACAATCCTTATATAAGTGTTGTCCTAAGCATCCATAGCACAAACCCTCTTTCATTGCCTTCTCTTTCTGCTAAGGGGTAAGAATGGATCGGTTATATGCCCTCTCAGCCAGAGCTGACACTTTTCTCTTACCTCTTGAGACTGTCTGGATCATGTGCACCTGCTTAGCCTCCCTAGAAGGCTGTCCAGGAGTCGAAGTATGGAAAGGTCGGCTAACCCTAGTCCATGGGGATCTCTGGCCCTGGGAACCTGTGCTCCTGTGACCATCCTCATAAACCAAGGCCATCTTTGTGGCCTGTGCCAAAGACTGACACCGCTCCTTTCTTACTAAAGGTCGGATAGTTTCTCTGAGTCCCAAGACAAACTTGTGGACTTGAAGAAACTCTGGAATGGTATCAGGTACTTTAAGAAGTACCTCTCTATACCGATTTGCGTATTTCTGAACTGACTGGTTCTTCTGAATGATGAAGAACCAGATATCTAATGCTCTAGACCTCTCATCAGGTGGTACAAAATTATTATAAAACAGGATTTTGAATTGATCCCATGTCGTGGGCTCCTTCTTATCCTGTTCTATCTTTTGCCACCACCTATGTGCAACATCCATAAGATTATAAGTGGCTTGCTGAATCTTGTGCCTATCATCGGTGATATGACACAGACGGAAACACTGTTCCCACTTGCTGAGCCATTGCTCAACTGTGTCAGCAGTCCTAGCGCTAGTTGAGCCATGATATCTTGGCGGCTTAAGATCCTTAAGCTGCCATCTGGCTTCTCTAACTAAGACGCTATCTTTAAGGACTTTTGAAGTTTGATGCTCATCTGGAGCATCTACCTCCATCTCTGGCAGATCAAAATCAAGAGGCTCTTCTTGTTTCTTAGAACCACGCACGTGTTCCAAGATGTCATGAAGAGAACTTTCTAAAGATAAAATTCTATTGCTCATAGCTTGAATAGGATCAATTGGAGGTTCAGGCATAATGGATTTTGTCCTAACAGGTGAAGAAAGTTCGGGTTCCATTCTAGGCAAGAAACTTTTTCTTATGGTTTTCTGTTTTCTTTTTTTTTTTTTTAAGACTAAACAGACGTAAATACTACTGGCAAGCGGAAAAAAGAACCAATCAAAGCTTTTGCTAAATAGAAAAAGACAATAGAAAGAAACTTTAATATACTTTCTAACCTTTAATGCACATGCATGCTAATATTTTAAAAATTTCGCCAGCCTAACGGCGTCACTATGAAATCCGAAATAATTTCGAAGAAAATAGAAACGTCAAGCATAAATCATGTGCCGGCAGGCACGATCTATTCTTTTTATCTTCGAACACCTGCAATAGAAAACTTTTCCAAATATGCTGTTGGGCACTACAGGCCCTCAATCAAAATATTTCTCTGGTTGATACCTGCCGATACTTACCACCTGAAAGAAAAGCTCAAGCATCAAACATACATATCTATTTATGTTCTAATTACGTCGTTCTACACGTAATGCATGAATATTTCTAATATGCACAATCAACAGAATAATTAAGCAAATATTGACTAAATACTTATCTCCGATTTTCTTTGATATTGTTGAAGCGTGCAATTGAAGAGCTACAGGTAGAGCATCGACTCCGTTTTGCTCGTAGATTGCACAAATCTTCAAAAAGTGCTTCGTTGACGGTATTCGATAAAGAACAATCCACTTCCAGTCTCTGTTGCAGGTGAAAACTGAACCCAAAGTATGGCTTATAGCCACTCTCTGGAAAGATCTCTGAGAGAGCTTTCTAACAGGCCCAAGAACTCCAAATTTGGCTATGATTTGGCCAAGATAAGGTCAAATTGGTGAAGAGAGATAGCCTAGCTAAACTTGTAGCAAAATAAATTACTTCGAATACAAAACTGATCCTTGTTCTGTAGATTACTTCAGCGTGAAGAGCGCGCAGCAACTATGTTTATCCCACATGGGTATGAAAACCCAAGTGAATATATATATGGAGTAGGTTCTCGATGTCGCAGAACAAACAAGCTGCTCTCTTTGGGCTGGGCGACGGCCAATCTTTGCTCTGCTTTGAACGCGAGCAAGGCCTAAAATAAAAATAAAACAGAAGAAGACTCAGACGTCGGAGAAGCGGACAGCGCTCCTGAACCTTGTAGAAGCGGGTTGACATGGAGCACTCTGAGGGGAGCCCTCAATATCCCTGCAGAAGGAAACTTCGGCGCTCTCTGACGGCTGCCTCCAGGGGCGGTTCACACAGAATACTTCAGAGCAACGCCGCCTTGGGCGAAGAGCGTCTAAAGGTTCTCCTCTGTACGTGCCTTAGGCGGGGATCATCGGCTCTCTTCTGCTACAAAATCCACGACGACGATGGCTACCAATACCCAAACAGAACGAACGGCCCCCAAAACGCATGCGCAAGCTTCTACCAACACGAGATTTTTTTTTTTTCTAAAAATAACTCAACAAAACCAAGCTCTGATACCAAGTGTGAGGCTTTCCTCAAAGAAGACATGTGAATGATATGTGTGCCACTCTCCTCCCATCCATTTATATCCTCTTGTATCTAAAATAGTAGTGATCTTGAATGTTCTAGCGTCGCCATGTGGCCAGCATGCAACACTCATCCCCACTAACAATCAAATACCTTAGGATATACCCCCGAGCTTAGGACCTTGGCAACTAGCCCTCGTCCCACACACACATGGAATGGTCTCTGTAGACCAATGTCTGACACTTTTAGCACCACATTATGAATTTATTTTGATCTCCTAATCACCCCTAGTATCCTCACAAAATTTTGTGCAATTCTGAAACTATGATCGGAGGGGTGTTTACGATGCCCTAGATGAAGCAGCGACCTGCTTTGATACCAATTGTTGGAGTTAGACGTGTGTGGAAGCATGCAAACAACACAAAGAAGAAGAAGAAGTGTGGAGCACAACACACAATACTAAATGTATAACCACTAGAATGTACAAAGATAACTGACCAATGAGGGCTATAGGCATATATACAAGCCATGGGAAAAAACCTCCTAAAGAGGGAAAAATGTGCCCCGAGAGTCCTAGTGTGTTCATACACATCACTACCTAAATATATCAACATGAGAAAGTGTGCTTACCATGATGAATTTAAAGATTAGAAGGTTACAAGTGCATTTTAGGAGTAATATAAAGTCTTGATTTGTTACTTAACATTCTTTTCTAAGACATGAAGTTTTGTAATATGGAAACAATGCTCAAAGTTCTTAAGCATACGTTTTGCAACTGAACTACCAATGAATATTCTTGAGTTTCTTTTTGCTTTGAACTGCCATCAATATTTTTTCCTTGACTTCACTTGAAGCATCCCGCATGGGCCGACATTTAGGAACTGGTAGTTGGAGGTGATCCGCCCATGTGTGCATCTTCACGAGAATGTTATTACATTGATTCCATGTGCCACTCGTATAGGGAGCCATTTGGGTGATTCAAATTAGAGCAGGTGAATGGGAGATATAGAGGGAGTGGGTACATGATGGGAATGAATATTGGAGACATGCATATCCCATGCACTGAAGGGAACTACATTCATTTTCATGAGCTTCATCAACTACACCTTGTACAAACTTAAAAGAGGGTTTTACCATGATTTTGATCATCAAAGATCAGACGAACATATATGGTACATTTGTGGAAAGCTAGAACTATATGCAAGGAGTTTTTAGAATGGGAATAACAAGGGGAGGAATGACACATTTAGGAAAAACAATCAAGGCATCAAGAATGAAAATAACTATGACAGTGTGAAATGATTCAAACTCGTGAGGGTAACACTAAAAACCAAAAAAAAAAAATAGATATAATGGTTGGTACAAGAAAGAAAAAGGTGTAGAAAAAGGATCCTACATTCGTAAAAGACAAACTCATAAATGAGAGAGATATAGCAAGAGACACAGAGACTATCACAGACACAGATACACACACACATATATACAGATATAAACACATACAAACACACACACATGCATGCGTGCATACACAC
>CM035412.1:179831893-179896893 GCA_020310875.1 Ceratopteris richardii
AGAAGCCTGCAATAAGCAATTAGAACAAAATTAGTAAATAAAGTTATTTTGATACAACAATGAAAGTTTATTTCAAATTCACTTACCTGAACAATTCAGTGACACTACTATCTGACCATCCATAAATGGATTGAAGGTTGAGCATCGCGAGTGACGCACGTAGTAAAGATATCTTTGCTCCATTATAAAGTGGTAAACGAGCTAGTCTTTGCATGTTTTCATATTCTTCATCGACTTTTGATCATGAAAATTCTATTGTGTCCATGAGACTGTCGACATCTTCTCCTTAGTACTAGCTTGTATGTATAACTCCTTTTTTGTTCTCTTCTTTTTGTCCACCAGAGGTTACTGGTGCAATGTCGTTTGGGTCCATCTGCTCACCTAGGGGACCATGCGAATGGAAGCGTAGGTTTTCTAGTCAACTTTTATCAAAGGATCCATACTCTCTAACATGTGCAGTACAAATCCGTCGTTTTTTATAAATTTGATACTTGCACTAAGTGCATGGACATGCCATTCTCTCCTCCGGATCCAAACTAGCCATTTGATACAATATGGACATTTTAGAACATTTGATTTTTTTATTAAAACTAAAAATCATACTCCTAAAGACTTAAACCTAAAATACTAAAACCTAAATACTTAAACACCTAAAAAAATCTAAAACCCTAATACTAAAGACCTATATATGTGTATATGTGTTATATGTATTATATATATGTACTATATATATGTATTATATATATATGTCTATTGCTTATATAATTAAAATCCCATTTTTATATATTTAATTATATATAGTTAATTTATTTTCTAAAGCAATACCTCTTTTCATATTTATTTATCTATATAATTATCCTATTTTATATATTTATTTATTTATATATTCATATTTTTTTCTTAACTAATCCTATTTTTATATATTTAATTTATTTATTTAAAACACTAGTTCTTTTTATATTTATTTATCTATATAATTATCCTATTTTATATATATATTTGTTTATGTATTGAGATTTTTGTCTTAACTTTTTTCTATATTTTCTCTTTATATAAATTTAATTGAATTATATGTATGCCTGAACCCTAAAACCCTAATCTTAAAAATCTAGACCTAAAATATGTATATTTCTATATGCATGTGTATATACATGTATATATGTATTATATGTATATGTGTATGTGTGTATATATGTTATGCATGTGTAAAAACCCTAAAACCCTAATCAAAAAGACCTAGACCTAAAACATGTATATATGTGTATGAATGTGTATATATATATGTGTATGTGTATATATATGTGTATAAGTATATGTGTGTATGTGTATGTGTATATATATTTACTCTGATTAAAGTCCTTAAAATTAAACCTATTCTTATATATTTAATTATATATATATTTAATTTATTTATTTAAAACACTACTTCTTTTTGTATTTATTTATCTTTATAATTATCATATTTTATAAATTTATTTATTTATATATTCATATTTTTTCTTAATTTTTTTCTATATTTTCTCATTATATAAATTTAACTGAATTATATGTATGCCTAAACCCTAATCTTAAAGATCTAGACCTAAAATATGTATATTTCTGTATGCATGTGTATATACATGTATATATGTAGTATATGTGTATGTGTATGTGTGTATATATATTATGCAGGTGTAAAAAACCTAAAACCCTAAATGGAGAGACCTAGACCTAAAACATGTATATATATGTATGCATTTGTATATATATGTGTATTAGTATATGTGTTATGTGTATGTGGATATATATTTACTTTGATTAAAATCCTTAAAATTAAACCTATTTTTATATATTTAATTTATTTATTTAAAAAACCCATTCTTTTCATATTTATTTATCTATATATTTATCATATTTTATAAATATCTTTATTTATATATTCAGATTTTTTTCTTAATTTTTTTCTATATTTTATCTTTATATAAATTTAATTGAATTATATGTATGCCTAAACCCTAAAACCCTAATCTTAAAGATCCAGACCTAAAATATGTATATTTCTGTATGCATGTGTATATACATGTAAATATGTATTATATGTGTATGTGTATGTGTGTATATATGTTATGCAGCTGTTAAAACCCTAAAACCCTAATCGAAAAGACCTAGACCTAAAACATGCATATATGTGTATGCATGTATATATATATATGTGTATGTGTATATGGATATGTTTTTAAGTATATGTGTGTATGTATATGTGTATATATATTTACTCTGATTAAAATCCTTGAAATTAAACGTATTGTTATATATTTAATTATATATATTTAATTTATCTATTTAAAACACTACTTCTTTTCATATATATTTATCTATATAATTATCCTATTTTATATATAAATTTATTTATATATTCAGATTTTTTTCTATATTTTCTCTTAATATAAATGTAATTTAGTTATATGTATGCCTAAACCCTAAAACCCTAATCTTAAAGATCTAGACCTAAAATACGTATATTTCTGTATGCATGTGTATATGCATATATATATGTATTATATGTGTATGTGTATGTGTGTATATATGTTATGCGTGTGTAAAAACCCTAAAACCCTAATCGGAAAGACCTAGACCTAAAACATGTGTGTATGTGTATGCATGTGTATATATATATATGTGTATGTGTATATATATGTGTATATATATGTGTATATATATGTGTATATATATGTGTATATGTATGTGTAAATAGCCTAAAAACCCTAATCCTATTTTTATATATTTGATGTAAAAAAACTTTAAAATCATAATTTTATATATTTAATTATATATATTTAATTAAAACACTAGCTTATGTGTGTGTATATGTGTGCATGTGTGTATGTATGTGTGTGTGAATGTATGCATGTGTGTATATGTGTATGTGTGTCTATGTATGCATGTGTGAGTATATGTGTATGTGTGTGTATGTATGCATGTGTGTGTATGCATTCATGTGTGTGTGTGTGCATGCATGTGTGTATGTATGTGTGTGTGTGCATGTGTGTGTGTATCCATGCATGTGTGTATATGTGTGTGTATGTATTCATGCATGTGTGTATATGTGTGTATGTATGCATGTGTGTACATGTGTGTGTATTTATGCATGTGTGTACATTTGTGTGTGTATGTATGCATGTGTATATATGTGTATGTGTGTGTATGTATGCATGCATGTGTGTATGTATGTGTGTGTGTATGCATGTGTGTGTATATATGTGTGTATGAATGTGTGTATCTGTGTGTGTGTATGTGTATGTATGCATATGTGTATATGTGTGTGTATGTATGTGTGTATGTATGTGTGTATGCATGTGTGTATATGTGTATATGTGTGTATGCATGCATGTGTGTATATGTGTGTGTATGTATGCATGCATGTGTGTATATGTGTGTATGTATGTGTGTCTATGGATGTGTGTATATGTGTGTGTGTATGTATGTGTGTATGCATGTGTCTGTATGTGTATGTATGCATATGTGTATATATGTGTGTGTATGTATGTGTGTATGTATGTGTGTATGCATGTGTCTGTATGCATGCATGTGTGTATATGTGTATGTGTGTGTATGCATGCATTTGTGTATATGTGTGTGTATGTATGCATGCATGTGTGTATATGTGTGTATGTATGCATGTGTGTACATGTATGTGTGTATGTATGCATGTAGATGTGTAGATGTGTGTGTGTATGTATGTGTGTGTGTATGTATGTGTGTGTGTATGTATGTGTGTGTGTATGTATGCTCTATCTTCCTATCTCTATCTGCCTCTCTTTCATCTCTCTTTATCTCTCACTCACTCTCTTTATCTCTTTATCTCTCTTTCTCTCTCATCTCTCTCTCTCTCTCTCTCTCTCTCTCTCTCTCTCTCTCTCTCTCTCTCTCTCTCTCTCTCTCTCTCTCTCTCTCTCTCTCTCTCTCTCTCTCTCTCTCTCTCTCTCTCTCTCTCTCTCTCCCTCTCTCTCTCTCTTGTTGGAGCATCAAGCTTACACTATGCTTGAGGTGGATTTGATCTACATCAAAGGCTATCACGTCGAAAGAATATCCGTTGGAGAGTTCTTTTCAATATGCTCATTTATTGTATTTTTTTTGAGAGATTTTTGATGGCTCATTTACCATTGTAAAAGCCTTGAGGTTTACACATGTAAGGTAGAAATATAGAGCCCAAATCCCACGAATTTGTGGTGGTTGAAGTTGCATTCAATCAAGCAATCAATCACCTAAAAGTAGATCAAAGTAGATCTTCACTTTTCCTAGATTGTAGGAAAGTGAATTGATTCCCTCCAACAACCATTCCCACCTTCATTTGAATTCAAATTCAACTTGTAAAAGTCGTGGAACACTCCTAGAGGCTATATAAAGACTTGAAATCACTTGTACGTAACATGGAAGCAATATACATACACTTGTGACCATCATTGTCTTGCTCCTTCAATTCTCTGCATCATCTTCTTCGCCAACAGTAATCTTGCAGAGGCTGCTGCTCTCTCTCTAGAGCTCCACATTGATAGCAAGATGACTCATTGGAAAGGTATTAGTGTCTAGTTTATGCCTATAAATTTTCAAAGTATTTAATTCAGTAGATTGGGAGGAATCGCAGTTTTCTGTCTTGGGGTCATTCTCTGCGTATTCCTGAAAAATAGGAAGTACCTCCGGTGAATGTCGCATTCATTCCTATAGCATATTTTGCTTATTCCTTATACTTTTGTGCATTCCATACAATCAACCCTATGTGTATCACTCCCATAAAAGGATTTTTTCTAATCGTAATCACGTTGGTTGCTATGGGCATTTGAAGTTCATTGTCTCTTCCATAGATAATATCTATTCAACTTTGGGTCTCAAACCCTAAGTGAGCTTGAAGTGTGGCATAAGAGACTTGCTCATGTGAATGAAAGAACCTTGAAGGATATATGCAGGGATCAAAGTGTTCTAGGACTGCCCAACATATCAAAGCAACACATGATCAATAGGTGTGATGCATGTCAGATTGGGAAGGCACAAAGACAATCATTCAACCACAAAGGCTACATCCACAACAACTTATTGGACTTAGTACATACAGATGTATGGGGACCAAGTCAAGAACCTTCATTGGCAGGATCAAGGTATTATGTCTCATTTATTGACGACCATAGTAGATGGACTATTCTATACTTTATCAAGAGTAAGAATGAAGTGCTTGATTGCTTCAAGAAGTATCTTGCACATGTGGAGAATCATGCAGGTAGATCACTAAAGAAGCTCAGATCTGATGGAGGGGGTGAATACTTCTCCAAAGAGTTTGATGAGTTCTTGCAGGACAAAGGTATCAAAAGGGAAGTGACTACTAGGTAATCTCCTCAACTAAATGGAATTGCAGAGAGGAGAAACAAGACGTTGGTTGGATTAGCCCGAACAATGCTTGAAGAGAAGAAGTTGCCACATTATCTATGGACAGAAGCTATTTCACCTGCTGTGTACCTTGTGAATAGACTACCATCCAAATCACTTCAAGGTATGACTCCTTATGAAGCATGGCATGGAAGAAAACCTATTCTTGGACATTGCAAGGTTTTTGGTTGTTTAGCTTATGTTCATGTACCATCACAAATAAGAGGTAAGCTAGATGAAAGGGCAACAAAGGCAGTGTTTATTGGATATGATTCAACTCAGATGGGTTACAGGTTCTTCAACCAAGCAATTCACTACAAGTAGAGATGATGTGTTTGAAGAACACAGGTCTTGGTATGATGAAGACAAGCAAAAGGTAACACTACCATATGATCTTGATTATGACTCTCATCAATTAGGAAGCAAGCATGATACACAGGTCTAGGATCCAAGAAGTGATACAGACGATGACCAAGATGAAAGGGAAAAGGATTACAAGCTATGGAAGTCAAGAGGCAAAGCAAAGATGCAAGAGGTTGGAGAATGCTCCAAACAAGCACCTAGGAGATCAGCAAGAGAGAAGAAACAACCAGAAAGGTATGGATATGATTCCACGTTTGTTACGAAGCATTCAATCTACTTGGCAAAAGACTCTATTTCAGAGGAACCCTCAACCTATGAAGAGGCAAAGGGAAACCTTAATTGGGAAAAGGCCATGAATGAAGAGATAGATGCATTGAAGGAGATGGACACTTGGGATTTGGTTCCAATGACGCGAAATCAAAAGGTAATTGGTTGTAGATGGGTATATAAAGTTAAAAGAAATTCAGATGGATTAGTTTGCAGGTACAAGGCAAGATTAGTTGCCAAAGGATGCTCACAAACTCATGGTATAGACTATGAGGAAACATTCTCATCAGTTGCAAAGATGACTACAATCAGGACATTGATAAGTGTAGCTGCTGCAAGGAATTGGAGACTCCTCCAACTTGATGTGAAAAATGCATTCTTAAATGGTTGGATAAGTGAAGAGGTATACATGTCACAACCACTAGGTTTTGAAAACCCTAATCATCCATCTTATGTTTGTAGACTTAAGAAAGCATTGTATGGATTGAAACAAGCTCCTAGAGCTTGGAATTACAGGTTGGTTACATATCTTCAAGATCAAGGGTTCAAATCTAGCAGCTCAGATCCTTCTCTATTCATCAAAAGGGATCACAATGAGGTTATCTATCTATGTGTATATGTAGATGATATTATTGTGATAGGTGATGATCTAAATGGCATTCAAAGGATCAAGAGACACATGCAAGAGGAGTTCAAAATCAGTGACCTAGGTGAGCTCACATATTTCCTAGGTATGCAGGTGATATACATAGATGGAATGTATTTGACTCAAAGAAGATACATTCAGGATCTTCTTCTCAAGTTCAAAATGGAGAACACTAAACCTGCAGGTACACCTTTGGAGATGAATCATAAACTTAGTGTTTATGAAGGTGAGAAAATTGGAGACATTAAAGAGTATCAAAGCTTGGTAGGTAGCTTGATATATGCTACTCATACAAGGGTAGACATCTCATATAGTGTGGGAGTGCTTAGTCAGTTCATGCACTCATCGAGAAGACCACACATGGACGCAGCTAAGAGAGTACTTAAGTATCTCAAAGGTACAATCAACGAAGGTATATTCTATCCTTACTCTTCAGTTTTGGATATCAAAATCTACTCAGATGCAGATTGGGCAGGAGCTAAGGATGATAGAAAAAGTACATCTGGTTACTTAGCATTTGCAGGTTCAAAGCTAGTGTCATGGAGTTCCAAGAAGCAACCAACAGTTGCTTTATCTTCAACCGAAGTAGAGTAAAGAGGCTTGACCATAGCAACTCAAGAGGCAATATGGTTAAAAGCATTGTATACAGATTTGGGACTTGTGAGTTCCAAACCTCACATATTTGGAGATAATGTAAGTTCCATGCATCTAGCAGCAAATCCTATTTTCCATGCGAGAACCAAGCACATAGAAGTCCATTACCACTTCATCAGGGAGAAGCTCATGGCAAAGGAGATTGACATTTCTTTTATTCCTACTGAAAAGCAAGTAGCAGATATGATGACGAAGGCACTTGATGGAATAAAGCTTTGTAGATTCAAAGCTATGGCAGGTATTCAACCTATCAAAGAATGAAGACTCAAGCATACTTTAGCTTGAGGGGGAGCTTTTGGAACATCAAGCTTACACTATGCTTGAGGTGGATTTGATCTACATCAAAAGCTATCATGTCGAAAGAATATCCGTTGGAGAATTCTTTTTCATATGCTCATTTATTGTTTTTTTTTGAGAGATTTTTGATGGCTCATTTACCGTTGTAAAAGCCTTGAGCTTTACACATGTAAAGGTAGAAATATAGAGCCCAAATCCCACGAATTTGTGGTGGTTGAAGTTGCATTCAATCAAGCAATCAATCACCTAAAAGTAGATCAAAGTAGATCTTCACTTTTCCTAGATTGTAGGAAAGTGAATTGATTCCCTCCAACAACCATTCCCACCTTCATTTGAATTCAAATTCAACTTGTAAAAGTCATGGAACAATCCTAGAGGCTATATAAAGACTTGAAATCACTTGTACATTACATGGAAGCAATATACATACACTTGTGACCATCATTGTCTTGCTCCTTCAATTCTCTGCATCATCTTCTTCGCCAACAGTAATCTTGCAAAGGCTGCTGCTCTCTCTCTAGAGCTCCAAATTGAGAGCAAGATAACTAATTATAAAGGTATTAGTGTCTAGTTTATGCCTATACATTTGCAAAGCATTTGATTCAGTAGATTGGGAGGAATCTCAGTTTTTCTATCTCGGGGTCAATCTCTACGTATTCCTGAAAAATAGGAAGTTTGCTTATTCCTTATACTTTTGTGCATTCCATACACTCAACCCTATGTGTATCACTCCCATAAAAGGATTGTTTCTAATTGTAATCACGCTGGTCGCTATGGGCATTTGAAGTTCATTGTCTCTTCCATAGATAGTAAGTTTTTTGAGCTAGTCGACTCGCGAACCTATCTGTTTTGTATCGACTCATTCTCGTTGATGCTCCAAAGTACATAGTGCATTTCTTTGCACTTATAGCATGCCTATAAGGTCTATTTGAGTCTCCAAAAGCTCAAGGGCTGGTCTTGTGCCGGTTGGCTTGACCAAACTTTAAAACACACTTTTCTACCTTCTACAAGCTTCTCCAAGTTCTTTCATCTCTCTCTCTCTCTCTCTCTCTCTCTCTCTCTCTCTCTCTCTCTCTCTCTCTCTCTCTCTCTCTCTCTCTCTCTCTCTCTCTCTCTCTCTCTCTCTCTCTCTCTCTCTCTCTCTCTCTCTCTCTCTCCCTCTCCCTCCTTCCCTCCCTCTCTCTCTCTCTCTCTCTCTCTCTCTCTCTCTCTCTCTCTCTCTCTCTCTCTCTCTCTCTCTCTCTCTCTCTCTCTCTCTCTCTCTCTCTCTCTCTCTCTCTCTCTCCCTCTCCCTCCTTCCCTCCCTCCCTCCCTCCCTCCCTCTCTCTCTCTCTCTCTCTCTCTCTCTCTCTCTCTCTCTCTCTCTCTCTCTCTCTCTCTCTCTCTCTCTCTCTCTCTCTCTCTCTCTCTCTCTCTCTCTCTCTCTCTCTCTCTCTCTCTATCAAATGAGAATAAAACAATCACTTACAAGTATGTCCCTCTTTTGGATCGCGGTCGTCAAAGCATAATGTATGTGGTCTATCGTCGGATTCCAAAGAATCGATGCCAAAGAACTTCTGCAAAATCAAAGAGAAGATAAATTATAAGACCTAAAGAATAGAGAAAGACAAAGGCTAAGAGTATGCACACTGCTTACCAAGATGTGAGATCTAAACAGAGAGAGAGTGTGTGTGTGTGTGTGTATATATAGAGAGAGAGAGAGAGATTTGTGTGTGTGTGTGTGCAAGACAATGCAGGTCACAATTTGGTTCGCACGTGCAAGTTTGACAGAAGACAACAGTACTCAAACACGCGCAAAATGTTCAATTTTGCTCTCCGGTTCCCGATATGTTTAAAACACGGCCTCGGTATATTCCTCCGTATAAGGATTAGTATGAACGTCAATAATTTCTAGTAAATTATCAACGCTTATACTAAAGCTTACACCCACGAACATACTGACGCGCATACCGGTGGTCACGGGACATCCGAACAATCCATTTTAAACGGCCATACCGACAGCCACTTGACCGTCGGTATCTTTAAGTGGACTTTTCCAACGTTTATACGGACATCGGGAGTGACCGTTGGTATAGGCAACATCGGTATGCCCCTCATATGTTGTAGTGGATATGCATGTTTGTATGTACATGTACATATGTCTCTGTCTATGCATTTATTGATAGATTTATACATATATAGAGACATGCATTTATGTACATGCATGCATGTACATTTGTGTATGTGCGACGGGCCTGCATGCATGTATTTATGCAATTATGTATTTATGGATGAATTTATGTGCATATATATTAGACATGAATTCATTTTTTATGAAATATATGTATGCATTCATGCATGTACATAATATATGTTCAATGTACATGCCTATACTTATTTATTTATGTGTGTATGCATAAGTTTATGTACGTTTGTGTGTATATATTTACATGTAGGACAACACATGATATGCAAGAAGCATCTTGTTTGACTATCTCTCTAAGACACATGTTTATCGCATATCATGTCTATGATACATGAGTGAGATTCAACAATGTAGAACAATATGTATGTCTGAAAGGCTAAAGCTAACGAGGATACACACACGTGTTAGTTTGGAACTTAAATATACGATGTTCTTTTCTTATCAATCTAGGAAATTAGCCTAAGGCCTTATTCTCGGTGGTTTAATCTCTAAGCTTATCCTGATCTTTTTTATCTAAGCGTGAGTCTTTTTCCTCTCTCACCATTAGAGAAAAAATTTGAAAGCGAGTGAGTTACCACCCTTCCATACTAGTAAGTTCTTTTTCCAATCCATAGAACTACAAGTTTAGGGCACAATATGAGAGACCAAATGAAGCTTGAAATCAATGAAAATGATTACAATGAGAGAGCAAAAAATGCTCTGCAATCTGCTACAATCAGATTTGGAAAAGCCTAACTACACCTCTAGATAGAGCAGAGCAAAATCATGAGAAAATGAGGTAAGCAAGCAAGGGGGCTGCTTGCTGGAGTTTATGACTTCACTAAACTAAGTGGGAAACTTGTGGAATACATAAAACTCAAGAAAAAAAGGCAAGATGATGCTTATATAGACTTTTACTTTTCCTATAATCTAGCTAACCACCCACCAATCAGTTTAGGTGCACTTTTTGGTGGCTGATTTGATGAGATTTGAATTTGATTGAGTTTGGTGGAGCTTCTAACTTTATTCCACGACTTTGGCTCCTCCTTTTTTATTGGTCCACTTGCAAAACTCGTGGTTGAGCCTTTTTGCATGATTGAGACTTGATTTTCAACACTCCCCCTCAAGTCTCAATGCCTAGGTCCTCCATTCCAATGCATGTCTTGAAGTGTTGTAGCTTTACTCCATCCAATGCTTTGGTAAACATATATGCATATTGGTCCTTTGTATTGACATGCTCCACCTTGACATCCTTTGACATGATCTTCTCTCGAATAAAGTGGTAATGCACTTCTATATGCTTCGCAATTACATGGAAAACTGGATTTTGAGCCAAGCATATGCTACTTATGTTGTCACAAAAAATAGGTATTTGCTTAACCTGCAAAGCAAGATCAACAAACAACTTCTTGAGCCACATAAGCTCACATGGACTTGTGATAAGCTTCTATACTCAACTTTGGTCAATGAAAGAGCCACGGTTGGTTGTTTCTTTGACATCCATGAGATGGTCTTCTTCCCTAGCATGATAACATATCCACTAGTGCTCCTCCTGTCATCTTTGGAACCTGCCCAATCAGCATCACAATAAGCTTGTACATTTAATCCATCATCAAATGGACAATATAGACCTTCATTCACTTATCCTTTGAGGTACCTAAGTACCCTTTTGGCTGCAACAAGATGAGGTACTCTTGGTGCTTGCAAAAATTGAGATAACACTCCAACTACATGTGCAATATCAGGACTTGTCATAGTAGCATACAAGAGAGAACCAATTATTGACCTATACATGGTCACATCCTTCACTTCTTCACCTTCATGAGCACTTACTTTAACATTTGCTTCTAATGGATTTGAAATGGGCTTGCAATCACACAAGCCAAACTTCTTCAAAAGATCAATAATGTATTTCCTTTGCATCAAGTATATACCTTCCTCTTTATATAGTACTTCAATCCCAAGGAAGTACCTTAAAATCCCTAAATCTGAGATTTCGAATTCACATCCAAGCTTCCTCTTTATGTCCTTGGTGTTGGTTTCATCATCCCCTGTAATGATCAAATCATCAACATATATACAAATGAAAACAATTGTGCTACCTTCCTTCTTCACAAAGAGTGATGGGTCTGCATGACTCTGATTGTATCCACATTTTACTAATTACTCCACAAGTCTTTGGTTCCAAGCTCTTGGGGCTTGCTTGAGTCCATAAAGAGCCTTCTTTAGCCTACATACATGATGTGGAAACCTCTCATCTTCAAAGCCTTGGGGTTGGTCCATGAAGGCTACCTCTTCAAGCTCTCCATTTAGGAAAGCATTCTTCACATCCAACTGGTACATCTTCCAACCTTTTGAGGCTGAAATTGCAATCAAACTTCTGATGGTAGACATCTTAGCTACTAGGCTGAATGTTTCCTCAAAGTCTATGCCATAGGTTTGAGCAAAACCTTTGGCAACCAGCCTTGCTTTATACCTAGAGATGCTCCCATCTACATGCCTCTTTACCTTGTACACCCATTTGTTGCCAATGACTTTCATATCCTTTGTTCTTGGCACCAATGACCAAGTATCATTTTCTTCAAGTATGACTTCCTCCTCCATGGCTTCAATCCATTCCCTATGCTTATTTGCTTCTTCAAAAAAGTTAGGTTCTTCACAAGCTATAACTTGACTCATGTAGGCATCGTGTCTTGCAATGAATGAATCATAAGTTAACCTTTGAACAGGGTATTTAACCCTATTGGATGACCTTACCTCACCATTAGTTGGTAGGAATCTCCTCCTCCTTGGTTCAGATGCTTTAAATCCTAGAGTTTCTAATTTTTCCATATCTTTATCACTTGTAGATTCCATGTCTACCCATCAATGGTCTTCGTCATTTGCCTTTTCCTTTCCTTTGCTACTTCCTTCACTTGAATGAGCTTCATTCCTTGTCCTTCCATGGCAAGCTGATGTAGTACTCTCCTCTGATGGTGTGCTTGAAGTGGTTGGACCACTTATCTCCATGCTTTGTGGTTGGTCTTTGAACTTCTTCTCGGCTTCATATGCATCGTCAACCTGTAACACATCTTTGCTACCATACCAAGGCAGCAACTCATCAAATATTACATTCCTAGATACCTTAAGCTCTTTGTTGCAAGGGTTATAGCATCTAAAACCCTTTTGCTCTGAAGAGTATCCAAGAAATATACACCTATCCACCTTCGCGTCTAACTTGTATCTCAATTCTTGAGGTATGTGAACATAACACACACAACCAAATACTTTGAGATGTGAAAGATTGGTTTTCTTACCACACCAAGCTTCATAAGGTGTAACTCCATGTACTCCTGAGGTTTGACACCTATTCATAAGGTATATGGCTGTATTTGTTGCATCAGCCAAATAAAAGTTAGGAACATTCATTTCATTTAACAAAGATCTAGCCACTTATGCTATGTATCTATTCTTCCTTTCTGCCACACCATTTTGTTGAGGTGTATACCTACAATTGAATTGCCTTTTGATGTCATGTTCATGTAGAAAATCTAAAAATTCATTTGAAAAATACTCTCCCCCTCCATCCGATCTGAGAGTCTTTATATACTTCCCTGTTTCCTTCTCCACTAGGTTTTTGAACCTCTTGGAGTTGTAAAACACCTCTGACTTTGACTTCATGCAATACATCCAAAAAAACCTTGAATGATCATCTATAAATGTGACAAAATATCTATTACCTCCAATGGATGGCTCCCTTGTAGGTCCCCATACATCTGTGTGTATGAGATTCAACACTTCATTGCTCACATGTGCTCCCTTCTTGAATGGCAACCTGCTTTGTTTTCCTAATTGACAAGCATGGCACAATTGTTGCATATTCAAAGATGTAAGATTAGGTAGACCACTCACCAAGCCCTTCCTTTGCATGTCCTTCATCCTTTGTAACTTTGTGTGCCCAATTCTTTTATGCCATAAATCGATTTCTGCAATCTGTTTATTTCCAATTGACAAGTAGACAGTGTGAGGGGTTGATGGCTTTACCTCCATGGTGAAGAGTCTTCCTTGCTTCTTTCCTTTTTCTATGAGCTTGTAGTCCTGCATGGGGTCTTCAACAAAACATCCTTTCTCATTGAACCTCACCTCATAACCTCTTTCAACCATTTGACCTACCGAAACCAAATTCTTTGTGATGGTTGGCACATGCAACACATCCTTCAACACCTTGGAGCTTTGAGATCCATTCAATGCAACATCTCCCACATGTGTAATCTTGTGCTCAGTGTCATCCCCTGTCTCTACATGTCCTTGAGTGATGGGTGAATGTAAATTAAAGAAAACATCTTTATTGCAACTCATATGGTTGCTACAACCACTATCAATGTACCATGTAAAATCTGAATTGACTCTTTCACTTGAACTATACATCATAAGCAAGTTCTCATTTTTTGAATTTGTTGAAGCACTATCATAATTACCTTGGTTCCTTTTGTATCCTTGATTGCCTCCTCCTTTGGACCAACAATCTCTTGCATAATGGCCCAGTTTTCCACAATTGTAGCATTCTCCATTGGATGCTTCTCTTCCATGTGATCTTCCTCCTCTTCCTCTCGGTCACCATCAATGTGGCTAATTGATCAAATTCTGGTAGGGAATCCCTCACATAAATTGATGTGGTGAATGCTTTCCACCTTTCATCCTCTCTCAAGCCATTGAGAGTGTGTGCAACAAGATCATCATCTTCGATTGGGCTCCCAATTGAGCCTAAAGCATCTACAAGTTCCTTAACCTTCAAAATGTACTCATTTATGTTAGTACTTGGTGATTTACTAAGATTATTCAGCTCATTCTTGAGCTGAATCTTCCTTGCCTTGGTTGATGAAGAGTACAATCTCTCCAAGGTCTCCCAAACCTTCTTGGATGTGTCCAAGTCTTGTATATGCCCTATTGTGCTATTGCTTATGTGTTGAGATAGAAGGAAAATGACTCTCCTATCCCTTTCTATCCATTCATTAAGTGCCTTGACCTACCCTTGAAGTGGTGGATCATGTACATAAGGCATTGGCTCCGTGCCGCTCACTAATCCCCACTATCCTTTGCCCATAAGGTAGTTGCTAACTCTAAATTTCCATGGTTGATAATTGCATTTCTCTAACTTCTCTATTTTCACATTATACTCAGCCATATTGAGCTCTAAAATGCTCCTCTATCTTCTCCTCAAGCTTTTTTATTCTTTAGAAGGTGTGGATATTACCTTTTGGTAGCTTCTCCCTTGCTAACCTTCACCTAGTTGAGATCTCGATCGACGTAGCCCCCTTTTGATGTCTTCTTGCTTTGATGAGTCCTCCTTGTAATTCCATGAGTTGTCTTGATCCCTTCAATTCTTCAATATGATGCCATGGATGTCTCCAAGCCTCCAAAATGGCTCTGATACCACTGATGGGGGATGATTCTAACACCCCAATGCAAAAATGGAAGATGGCTACCCTCCACTAGGTCCGCAAGCAGTGATATATGCCCACTATTCTGATCTTTTCTCTGCACCATTATAGAGACTTAAAATGAAATTTTGTAGACTTGTAGTAGACTATAAGAGCTACCTAAAAAGCTTTAAATCATTCCAAATTGATATTCCAGATGGGAGAACCACCCTCTACAAAACAAGCTACATGTTTGCAGCACTCTCTACCTATGTGTAGAGATATACCTTCATAAAGTTGGCAATTTCTCACAACTCACTCAACCAAATAACTTGAAACTTTGGAAAAGTTCAGGGCACAATATGAGAGAAAAAATGAAGCTTTAAATCAATGAAAATGAGTACAATGAGAGAGCAAACAATGCTCTGCAATCTGGTACAATCAGATTTGGAAAAGCCTAACTACACCTCTAGATAGAGCGGAGCAAAATCATGAGAAAATGAGGTAAGCAAGAAAGGGGGCTGCTTGTTGGAGTTTATGACTTCACTAAACTAAGTGGGAAACTTGTGGAATGCATACAACTCAGGAAACAAGGCCGGGATGATGCTTATATAGACTTTTGATTTTCCTACAATCTAGCTAACCACCCACCAATCAGTTTAGGTGCACTTTTTGGTGGTTGATTTGATGAGATTTGAATTTGATTGAGTTTGGTGGAGCTTCTAACTTTATTCCATGAATTTGGGTCCTCCTTTTTTTATTGGTTCACTTGCAAAACTCGTGGTTGAGCCTTTTTTCATGATTGAGACTTGATTTTCAACACACACCAACTTAGTGATTATCCCTATGTGCTAAGTTAGGAAACAAATGATCCAAAAATGTTTTTTAGCATGGAGAGACCCACAGGTAACTCAAGCAATGCCTATTTACAAACACCAGAAGGTCCATACAAAAAATAATTGGAATATATTAGGGCCAACCGATTAGTTGCACGCATCTATGAGGATGGTCTAAGGTGATCAGTCCAACTCAAAAATCTCGATCAACCCTTCGTACTTGAACACATAGTGGTTGAATTTGAAGAGGGTTAGTATATTGATAATCAAGGAACCATGTACGTGGTTACCAGCTTACCAGATAGGACAGATGAGTTTGGAAATGTCATTCCCGAGAACGAGATAGGAGACCTAGAGCAAGGAGACCTGAGAACTCAAGACTCCTCGAGGCAAATCCATCTTGACCAGAGTGATTACCCCACTGTGGGTTCCCCAAGAACACAAAAGCATAGAACTCTTCTTGAATAGAGAAACAGAGGAAGCTTTTTGGAGGATCAAGCGAGATGAACTTAGCAAAATAGGCAGAGTCACCATCTATGAGTTCAAAACTCCTCAAATACCAGGTAAAGTTCTCTACTTTGATAACACATCGAAGAGAATGTTCTTGGTAATAGAGCTTGGTAGGCATGCATACACTTGGAAGGTCAAATTGATTGTTTCTCCACCATGATCTAATGTCTCCCATGGCCTTAAGGGTGTAGGATCATCCCAGGCTCATGAAACCTAGAGGGAAAGAGATAGTGAGAGACATGAGGTAAGCTTTGCATGCACTGTGGTCAGAGATAGATCGGGACTTGAAAGTGAAAGGCATGAAAGAGAGAGACATAGAGCACCTAGGCATCAAAGAGATGAGCATGATCTTTCATTGCCTAGACCTCGAGAGTACCCAAGAACCCTTAGACCCTCTCAAATGGTCAAGACAATGAAAAACTATTTTGATGGGTGAGGAGATCCTTATGATCATTTGGTCGAGTTCAAAAAAATGTTAAGAGCTCAACAAGTCAAGGACTTATTCACCTAGTTTGAGGTGTTTGGTTTGACCCTCAAGGGTACTACCTTATCTTGGTTTCAACCCTTGAACAATCGCAACCACCAAAATATAGGTCAACTGCTAGAAGCATTCATTGTAGAATTTTCCAAAAGTGGCATCAAGCATAACACATCATCCTTGATCCACAGTTTCAAGCACCCCAAGAAATAGTTCGGCTAGCTAGACAGAGATTTAAACAATATGTGGAAAGATGTCCCACACCTGAATTAGCTACACAAGAAAAACAAGTTTCCCTATTTTTAAATGGACTTCTAAGCAGGAAACTTAGATCATATGTATATCTCAAGGAGCCAATCACACTAGATCAATGCTTGAGAATGTGTATTGACATAGGAGACAACTTAGGTCAGGAGTTAGAATTGTCCAAACTCATTAAGGATTTTGACAGTTTTATTAGTCATATTTCTAGACCCTCCACTTTGATAGATGAGCTAGCTGAGATAGTTGTCAAGAAGCTAGGAGTTCAACATACACAAACACCTAGGGTCACCTGGTTGAAGCGATGTTATACATGTGGAGGCAACCACATGGTTAACGTATGCCTAATGCAAAACCAAAACATAAGAGAAGTGAATGCTCCATATTTCACTATTGAGAGGAAATACACAAACCATATAGTCTCAAGATTGTTTGTACAATAGGCAGGCTATCACAAAAACTCATCAGCAACCTTACCAACAAGGTATGCATCAGAACCAATACCAACAGCCATATTATAGACCACAACAGCAATATCACCGTCAATACCAACATCAATATCACCCTCAATACCAACAACAATATCAAGCACCATATAGGCCAAAACCGATCCTAGGAAACCAACTGCCATCTCCTGCCAATGTGATTCCAATTAAGTATGCAGTAGTAGAGGAGAACTCTAATAGAGCAGTGGTGCCAATGACCCCTTTGGTCTCAGAAAATGACCCTCATGCTCATAGTTCTGACTACACCCATGAAGATAGTCCACAAGCTTATTACACTGAGTCACCCGAGCATAGTGAGACATATCTGTATCAATATGAGACTCTACCTATGGAACCAAATTGGGATCCAGAAGACTCTAATGTCATGTGTACAAATCCTAAACCTAGGCCCCAATTGAGACAAATGACACCAAAAGCCCCTAGAGGACCATTGTAATATGGAGTATCACTCATTAGTCATGAGTAAGAGGTGTGAACCATCTCTTATATTTATTGATTATGATACTTACATGGGTGCCAAGTGGCACCCATATGAGAGACCATGAGCATTACCCCTTATGGGTAGTCAAAGAGGGAGGGAAGTAATAGAGGGAACACGCGGTTGGGCGATACAGAAGACATAGATCTGTGTGCATCGACTTGAACCTCTGCAGAGAGAACTCCAAAATGGAGGGAGTCATCAAGATCTTGAAGCAACATTGGTATCCAAGCCATGTGCCACGCATGCGAGCATAGGTGGACGGATGACCACACACGAGGACGGAACAGCACGTAGGAGCCCCCACGTAGAAGGCCAGCCCACGAGAGAGAGAGTCACGCTCTCTCTTCTCCCTCTTGGATCAAGACTCAATGATGAGAGCCCTTTATTTATACCCGCAAACGGTGCTGCTCCACTGCTATGTGGGATAGTATGGACCTCGACGCCAACTGCTCGTGCATCTTGGAATAAAGTTTTTGAGGACGAGATAACCTAAAGTAGTCATTTCAATTTGAATTTTTCTCAAAGTTTGGGGGGGAAAATGCATGCTTTGGATCAAGGGCTTGGGAAAGCCATGATAGACACATGTACTATGGGTTGTGCACTTGGGCTATGGGTCATTAGCATAGCTTAAAAAGCTTCATATTCTTAGTTTTGAGCTTCCAAAGTCACCCCTTCATGAGGATTTTCCTTTCCACTCCCTACTCTTGACATACACATCTTCTCCAAATCATAGCTTGGTGATCCGACATCCGATTTGAGAAATATTTTTCATGTTATGAAGCTAGACTCTAAGCTTTGCTTGGAAACAAAAGATGATTGCTTTGGAGAAGATTTGTTCAACCAAAATCCCTTTGCATCACTTCAGCAAAAACTAGGCAGCCACTCTGGAGCCTAGTTTTTCATCCTTTGGCATCCAAATCAACTTTTTTCACTTGGGGTAGCTTCATATCTTTGAAGTACAGGTGTTGGACTACCTATTTTGGACTAGCGAGGACCAATGAAACTCAAAAGTGCTTCAATTTGACTGAGTTTGCTCATTTGAGGCTATTGCTATATGTTTTTGGCATCATTCTTGTTGCCAACCGGACATTTTGAATTTTTGTTTGGGCCTGAGGGGGATTGAAGATCAGCACCTTCACCCTTCAAAGATCACTTGGATTTTGCTTTTGTAGCTTCATTTTGTACCACGGAAGTGCTCTAGTGTCATATTCTTTCTTCTTGCATATTTAAAGTTCACTTCCATTCTTTTCACATACTCTAGTTAGTAGACGGGGGGGAGTGAAACAAGGGGAAACAAATTATAGAACACACTTCTCCATCTAAAGAACAACAAGAGGAACCTGACCATAGGATGGAAAAGGAAGAACTTGAGCAGGAAGTAGAGGGAAAGTTAGAGGAAAAGAGCCTCAACAAGAAGAGTATACTTATGAGGAACTTTTGGATGAGTTTGTTACTCATGAGCAATTTGCAGACTTAAAAGAACAGACCCTTAGGTTAGAGAGAGACATAGGTAGCATGACATCTCTCATTGAGTAGCTTAAGTCTCAAATGATCTCACTTGAGACACATATCACCTCTTTCCTAGCTAGGAAGGAAAGAGAAACTCCTACTCTTCCTCTAGAGATGACTAGGAAAGATCTTTCTTTGCCTAATAAGCACAAAGGATAGAGCTCTAGAGAAGCTCCCCTCGTATAAGACTTGAAACCACCTACCTTTACAGGGGATGACTGTGATAGAAACAAGGATGCAATCTATGCTTTTTTGCAAAAGTGGAATGATTTGCGTCAATTGAAGGGCACCCCACTTGAGTATCATGTGCTAGAGGCGAGTCTCTTGCTTAGCCATCGTGCTTATAAGTGGTGGATGAGTCTCAAGGAGGCTAACTCTATCCCTACAGATTGGGCTCAGTTTGAAAACTCTTTCCTAAAAGTGTTTCTTTGAGAATGAAGAAGAGACGAACTGGGATGAGTGGGATAGGATCACCCAGAGAGGTAGACCTTTGACGGTCTACATATCCCACTACAGAGAGATCATTTTGAAACTTAAGGGATTAGATGACTTCCAAAAAACTAGAGGGTTTGTTAGGGTCTTAGATAAAGCCATCAAGAGAGAGGTAAGAAGAAATGCACCAAAGATGTTTGAGAAGAAAGTGCCATCAGGGAAAAGTAAAATCTTCATTAAGAAACAGAGATCACAAGGGCCTAGGTTACCTACAGAGCAATTTGAGAGGGCCAAAAGAGAAAACATGTGCTTTAGGTGTTTTTCTCCTAGCCATTCACAATGGAATTGTCCACTCAAGAAGGGAGAAGAAAAGAAGAGATGACCAGAGAGTAGTATGGCCCCTGGAAAGGGCAAAAAGGTGGTCCACTTGGTGCAGACACTTCCTATTCATGGCAGCTCTAGTTGTAAGGGAGTAGAGGTGATGCACAAGGATATAGAGCACACCTGTTGTTTGACTCAGCCATTGTTGTCACCCCAGTTTGAACCACATGACTTGATTAAACTTCATGGTAGTGTATACGGGACCAGGGTACAAGTCATAATAGATGATTCTGCCACTCATAACTTCATAAACTATGCTCTGGTCAAAAAGCTAAAGATTTCCCAGCAGCCCAGTGCACATAAATACATAGTATCTATGATGCAAGGGGAAGATAAGAGAATATGGGATACTATGCTATCGAATTTGGAAGTCAAGATGCAGGATTATACTGTTGGAACTCAAGGTCAAGCACAAGCATGGAAGCACATTAGAAAAGTGGAAACACAAGAAGAGGGAGCAAGTAGGGAGCTCCAAGAAGTGTATGTCAAATTTTCAGAAGAATCCCATACAAAACCAGTGATTTTGATCACTCAAACCATTATAAATATCATTTCACCTTTTTGTAACTCCATTTTGTTCAAGCAAAGGAGTCCTCAAGCTTGGGGAGTATTAGAAGCATCATCCTACCAATTTTCATAATTTTTAGACTCTGTTTGAACCCTCAAATAAGCCTTGGAACCTAATTTTTAACTAGGTCGCACACTAGGTCTAGATAAGGCCAAAACTAGTCAAAAAAACTATAAAAAGAGCTAGAGAGCTCATTTTTTAGGTTGGCTTGTGGTAGATTTGAGCTTTTGTAAGAGAACTCTTTTTTAATTGAATCTTTCCTTTGTTCCTCTCTTTGATCTTACCTTGTGCGTGTGTGTGTGTGTGCATGTTTGTGTGCTTTCACTCACGCACTTGTGCCTTCACTTGCTCATGGTCTTCATACCAGTCCTCACATCTCTGTAGATTGACAAGTAAAGGAGGTGGTGCTTATGCTTGAGCTACACCAAATTTTGGCATCGTTGCCGGGGAGGGAGCTTCGATGATGAGCGTTGTGATAGTAAGATCGTAGATTTGCGATGTTGGAAGGTAAGAAATAGTCATTTTTTGTTATTTTTCTGATTTTTTTTCTTCTCCTTCATCATCTTCATCATCACCATCTTGATCCATCATCATCTTCATAAAAATTTTTCGTTTTTGAGTGCATTTTCACATCATTTCTCATGTGTGGGAGTGCAAGAAAGAGCTAGGAAGTGTTTGGGAGTACATGCGCTTGTGTTTTTCATGATTTACTGCATATTTGGGTCTCGAAACAAAAATTCAAAATTCCCACCTAAATTCTCATAAAATCACGAATTTTTATAGAAAATCGTGACTTTTTGAAAATTTCAAAAAATTTTGAATTTCATGAATCTTTGCTTTTTCGCCTAAAATCATCCAAAAAATCGTGACTTTTTGCAAAGGAAATTTTGAGAAAATCATGATTCTTTGGCTCTTGGTGTGGAAAAATTTACGATTCTATGGTTTTTGGGGCTTGGAAGAAATCGCGACTCTTTGGCTCTATAAATCTCAAGAAATCACGAGTTTTTGTCATTCAGATTGGGAGAAGATTGCAAATCTTTGTTCTCCAATCTTTGAAAAAAACCGCAAACTCTTGGGTTTGCTAAGGGAAGAAATCACGAATTTTTGGTTATCTAAGTGAAAAAAAATCATGACTTTTTGCATTCAAGTTTTGCAGAAAATCGCAAATTTTTGGTCTTCCAAGCTAGAGAAAATCGCAAATTTCTAGTTTTTAGATTGTGTAGAAAATCGCGATTCTTTGGTTTGCTAAGTGAAAGATTCGCGACTTTTTGGAAGGTAATTTTGGATAAAATCGCAAATTTTTTCAATCAAGATTTTGAAGAATTTTCGAATCTTTGCAGCTCATAATTGGAGAAAATCACGACTTTTTGCAACTCTTACTTTGAGAGATTCGCGGCTTTTTGGCTCTCTGAATCTCAAGAAATTGCGAATTTTTGGCCTTTGTGCTCTTAAAAAATTGCAACTTTCTGTCATCTAATCTTTGAGAAAATCGTGATTCTTTGGCTTTCTAAGAGAAATTTGCGACTTTTTAGGTTGAATTTGAAGAAGAAAATCGCGACATTTTGAAGGTATAAAAGAGTAAGAATTTGCGACTTTTTGGATACTTAGGGGGCAAAGAATCATGACTCTTTGAGGTTGTTGGCTTTCACAAAATCGCGACTTTCTGGCCTTTTGACTCCCAAAAAATCGCGATTCTCTGAAGCATCCTATCTCTCTGTTTTGACCTCCAGGAGCCTAATTTGACATAACTTTTTCATCCAAAATCCGTTTTTTGAGGTCTAGAGTGCGTTGGAAAGCTCATTTCAAATTCTACATGGCCTCAACTATTTTTTCTAAGAATAATGCATTGATTTTTAGATAAAGTAATTTGAAGTTCACCTTCAGGTGGAGTTGGGAAACCAAGGGAACTCCAAAGGATTTTGAGCAATACCAAGGGGAATTTTGGGGCTAGAAGACAAAGCTTATGAACTTGAGATCTGGTAGACACCTAGGCAAGGATAGAAAAAGCATTAGATCTTCTAAGGCTAGTGTCAACATTACAACTAAGTCTTGGGCACAACAACTAAGTGGTTATCCTTACGTACTAAGTTCAAACACAAGTGATTCATAAATGTCTTTTAGCATGGGGAAACCTGCAGGTGGCTCAGGCATTGTCTATTTACAAACACCCTATAAGACACAATTGGAGTATATCAGGAGCAATCGATTAGGTGCACGCATCTATGAGGATGGCCTGAGGCGTCAGTGGTCCAACTCAAAAGTCTAGATCAACCCATTGGACTTGAGCACCCAGTGGTCAAGTTTGAAGAGGGTTCATATATTGATAAGGAAGGAACTGTGTATGTGGTCACCAACCTACCAGATAGGACTGATGAGTTTGGAAATGTCATTCCTGAGAACGAGATAGGAGACCTAGAGCAAGGAGATATAGGACGAGAACCCAAGACACCTAGAGGTAAGTCAGTTTTGACTAGAGTAATCACTTCATAGTGGATTCATCAAGACAACAAAAACGTGGAACTATATCTTAATAGAGAAACACACGAAGCCTTTTGCATATTCAAGCCAACTCAACCTAGCAAAATAGGTGGAGTCATAATCTACGAGTTCAAAGATCCTAAGATACCAGGCAAGCTTGTCTATCTAGATCATACATCGGAAAAAATATGATAGGCATGCATACACTTGGAAGAGTGAATTAATTTTCCCTCCAGCAAGTTCTAATGTTTCCCATGGCCTCCAAGGAGTAGGATCTTCCCAGACTCATGAAACCCAGAGGGAAAGAGCTAGAGAGAGACATGAGGTAAGCTTTGCACACAATGTGGGTAGAGATAGATCAAGACTTGAAGGTCAAAGACATGAAAGAGAGAGACATCAAGCACATAGGCATCAAAGAGATGAACATGATTTCCCATTGCCTCAACCCCGTGAGAACCCAAGAACCCTTAGACCTTCTCAAGTGGTTAAGGCAATGAAGAACTATTTTGATGGGATAGGAGATCCTTATGATCATGTGGCCAAGTTCAAACAAGTTTTAAGAGTTGAACAGGTCAGTTCGAGGCATTTGGTTTGACTCTCAAGGGCACTACATTAGCTTGGTTTCAGCCCCTAAACAGTCACAACTACCAAAATATAGGTCAACCGCTAGAAGCATTCATTGTAGAGTTTTCCAAGAGTGGCATCATGCATAATACATCATCCTTGATCCATAGCATCAAGCAAACACCCCAAGAAACAATGCAACTTGCCGGAAGACGGTTCAGACAGTACTTAGAAAGATGCCCTGTTCTAGAATTACCCACACTGGCCAAACAAGTGGCCTTGTTTTTAGATGGCTTACTAAGCACCAAGTTAAGATCATATGTGTACTTGACAGTAGGAAAAAAGGTGAACTTTGCATGGGCCTTTTAGCTTAAGGAGGGATTAGGGATGGACCAATGAGAAGTAGGTGGTGGCCACAGTCTAGTCCCTTAATCACATAGCTAGGCATAGGCTTCCATGGTTTTTGAGTGGTCAAAGAGGAGAAAACCACCTTGAAGGCATGGTTTTGGTAGTGTGAATGGTTTTGAAAGGCTTGGGAATGAATTAGAGCCCTTGGATTGGCTCAATGATCCAAAGGTTGAGGTTGAGTGGCAAAAGTCAAGGCATCTTCAAGTATGGGCCCTTGGATTTGTTTGATTATCAATGGCTAAGATGCATTTCCTCCTTCAAAATGCACTCATGCATAATAGCCATTGGATGTGCCCTTTAATCCGATGATTTCCATTGAATCTAGCCCATTTTGAGCGCCCAAAATTGGGGCCATTGGATCTTAAGAGGATCTAATGGCTGAGCATCAAGCCCCAAAAGGCAAAAGCACCTTTCTTTCCTCACCATTAGATTAGAGGCCCATCCAAGGGCTCTTGATGGCGGTGAAAATGCGATCAGCCCCAAATCCGGTTTGCCCTTTGATTGGCCAAGATCTAAGGGTATAAAACCTGTAGAGCGTGTGAGAAAACGTGCTTGGGGTCATCATTACCTGCACGAACCATCAGAGCTTCTCTCTCTCTCTAGCTTTTAGACCATTTAAAATTAGTCGTCAGATCCAAGCATCCAAAGGCCAAGATAATTTCCATTTTAGAAATCAAACATGAAATCCTATAAAATACTATTTAAATTCAAATACCACTAGTGGTTTTTTTGCTTCTTAATCTCCATGGTTTAGCATTTTAATTCCTAAAAATTAGGAATCCTTACAAGGCCCATGCAGGGCTCACTTTTTTTCCTAATGAAGGAGCCTAGATCCATAGAAGAGTGTGTGAACATGTGCATTGACATAGAAGATAACTTGGGTGAGGAGTTAGGATTGTCCAAACTCTATAAGGATTCTGATAGTTCTAGTAGCCATACTTCAGGAATCTCCACTGAAATAGATGAGATAGTTGAGCAACAAGGTAGGTACCAGAACCAATACCAACAGTCACATTATAGACCAATACAGCAATAGCAGGCACCATATAGGCCACAACCGGTCCTAGGAAACCAACCGATAGCTCCTGCCAACATGATTCCAGTTAAGTATGCAGTGGTAGAGGAGAACCCAAATAGAGCATTGGTAACAATGACCCCATTAGTCTCAGAAAATGACTATCATGCTTAGAATTCTGACTACTCCTATGAAGATAGTCCACAAGCTCATTACATAGAGTCACTTGAGCATAGTGCGACTTATCCTTATCACTACGAGGTACCACCTATGGAACAAAACTAGGAGCCCAAATACTCCAATATCATGTATCCGAATCCTAACCCTAAGCCCCAATTGAGACAAATGAGACCACAAACCCCTAGAGGACCATGTTTTAGATGTCAGGGTGACCATTTCATTTGTGAAGGTCCCCACCCATCATCTTTGGGTCAAGGATAGGCCATCACAATACAAGCTTTTTGTCCTGAGTGTGGCAAAGACCATCTCCCTAGAGATTGTCCAAGAAACCCCTCTAGTGCACCCAAGGTTACACCCATTAATGTGGTAGGCTTAGTGGTAGATTCAAGTGCTAGTAGCAGTAATGTGGCTCCTATACAGGCAATCACTAGAGCACAAGCCTTAAAATAGGATAAACCAGTTGAACAATCAGAGTCAAGTCAGGAGATCCTAGTAAGAGAAAAACAAGGACATGGATGGATACCAGAGAAAAAGCCAATCACAAGTGGAATAGAAGGTTGTTTGAACTAGAAGAAAGTCTTCTAGATGCAAAAAGAAAAATAGAAGATATTGCCTCGCAGAATCCCTAACATGTCAAAACTCCATCCACACCAACCCATCCGACCCCACCACCCATTGTAAATAGACCACAACCAGGGTTTGTTCTTGCAGATCCAACCCCAGAAGGGTTGGACATGATGTTCAAGGCCTACCAAACTCGACTTCAAGAAGGGCCAACAGCTGCAAACCTAGACAAAAGTTACCCTAGAGCATTTAGAGATTGAACGGACAATAATATGCATCAAAATGGTAGAACTAGCTCAGGCTATGATTGAGACTAGTCAATCATTCAATCAAACAAACTCTATCAAACGGGATTTGCATTTCCAGGGCTTATTAGAAAGATTAGAATAGTTGGTAAACAAGCTGCAAGTTTCTTTACCTCCACAAGCTCAACCAATTATTGAGAGAGAAAGCTCATCACCAACAAAAGTTTATGTTCCCGATTCCGTAGATGATGGAGCACCTCTTTCAATTCAATAGTACTCTCAAGAGTTCTTGCGGGAAATACAAGATGAGAAATGGGCCAAGGAGACAGATAGTCCCCCTCCTATTCCTGAGATTGATGATCTTCATGACCAATTTCCCCTAGACATTCCATCTATTTATGGAGATCAAGGAGAGCAACAAGAAGATGAAAGATTAGATTTTGAATCTAATTCTTTACAAGAGTTTCCACAATTCACAGGCCCATGGGAATCTGAATCTCTTCATATTAGAGCTCCCACAATATTGGTAAGACATGAAGATTCAGTGGTTCCAAGGAACACTGATGTCATGAAGAACACTAAGGTTCAGTGTCATCTCACCATAGAAGAGTTTCTCAAAGTAAAACTAGAGCTATGGAAGCATGTGGCAAATCAGGTTCTTGAACTTGATTCCAATGCATCGAAAGCAGGCTCCAAGCAAAAAGTACCAGAGATACCTATAGACAAAATAGGAGACATGAGTGAAGGTGAAGAAGGTAATACTTATCTTCCAATCACCTACCAAAGTTACACAACCAAAGCGATCGTAGTTTCAGGGGTAGGTGTTGCAATTGCAACCACCTCCTTGTGGAAGCAATGGGGCAAACCTCCATTAACACCAACTAGAATGAAGCTTTATGGTCGATGGCCATGTTGAAAGACCTTTGGGATTGATAGAAGGGATCACTCTAACCACTTGTGGTGTAGAGTTTGAGCACACTTTTGCTATATGTGACTTTGGCAAAAATAATGTCTATGAGATGATCCTAGGAAGACCCTTCCTATGACAACTACACATAGTATAGGATTGGGGAACCAACTCCCTATACTTGCAGCACTTAGGGGTCACAACCAAGGTGAATTTGAAATATTATACATTCAAAGATGTACCACTCCTACAGTTGAATCCTATCCACAAGGTGCAAGAAGATTCAATCTCTGTGCATTCTGGAAGTTCTCTGGATCCATCTTGGATGCATGAAGATACTCACTTGTGGATGTGTAAGGTCACAGAGGAAGAAGAAAGGCACTTAAAGGCAAGAGAAGAAGGAACTCCCCCAGGAGATAGACCAGTTAGAGACCCAGCCTACACTCGGATGATCTTTTCGGATGAGGAATTTGAGCCTCATGGTTGGGTGGAAATCTTAGGCACCATGGACATTGATGTCAATAAAGAACAATGGACACCTCATTGTGATGAGGGTTATAATATTTCAGTGTTCATGTGTCAGAACATGCTAGAAGAATATGACCCTAGTGATGCCATAGAAGAAGAAGAGAATGACGATGATCTAGAGTCCATTGTGATGGATAGTTGCTTTGACTCGAAAAAGCACTATTTAGAAGATGTAGGAGTGTTTAACCAAAAAGAAGAACCCCTCACAAGCATTAACACGGTAGATTAAAAGGATGGAAGTGAGGGTAGTCAAAAGAAAAAGAGAAGAAAAGCAGTGAAACAAGAAGAGGAGGAATCATTGTTTGAAGTACCAGAGAATTTCAAGAAATATGAAGTTGAAGACCGAAAAATTTTGGTATGAATGCCTACGAGAGAGGCCACCACAGGAGAAGCGTATGATAATAAAGAAAAGACCAAAAAGATTGTTATGACCATTGAAGGGAACAAAGAGCAATGTACATACATAGGAGAAGACCTAAGTACAGAAGAAGGGAATATAGAGATGTGTTTGCATGGCACTATAGAGACTTGAAGGGAGTAGATCCAAAAATTTGCTCTCATACGATCCCCATGACTGCTAACGCCAAGCCCACCAAATAGAATCCCTACACATATAATGACACTTATGCAGCTAAAATAAAAGAAGAAATCGATAATTTGCAGCTAATCAACAATTTGATCGACACTTATCTATGAGATTGAGCATACTGAATGGGTGTCCCCCATTGGAGTGGTGCCCAAGAAGAATGGAAAGTTGCAAGTGTTTATTAACCTTCAAAAAGTTAATGCCGCTACGATCATAGATAGCTATCAGCATCCAATCACTGAACATTTATTGGAGCGTGTTGCAGGCAACGAAGTTTATAGTTTTCTTGATGGATTTTCAGGTTACAATCAAGTAGCTATTGCCCTTGAAGATCAACATAGTTCTTGCAAAAGAGCTTAGAAGTATATGTGGATGATTTATGTGCTCATTCCCAACAAAGAAAATACCACATCCCTGAGCTCAGACAAATCTTCAACAAGTGTAGAGAATACCAAGTGTGTCTGAACCCAGAAAAGTGTGTGTTCATGGTATGACAAGGTAAAATCTTAGGCCACATTGTTTCTAAGAACCGAATCTCAATAGATGAGGACAAAGTAAGAGCCATAGCAGAGTTGTCGAGACCAAGGAATGTTAAAGAAGTACAAGCCTTTATGGCACATTATGGATATTACCGCAGATTTATCCACATGTATGCAATCATAGCTAAACCGCTTTATGCCTTGTTGACAAACTTTGAGTGGAATGATGAATGTGAAAATTCCTTCAATGAGTTGAAGAGATGTTTGTGCGTAGCACCAATACTAACCACTCCTTATTGGAATAAACCATTTCATGTCCATGTGGATGCATCCAATCACGCAATAGGATGTGTGCTAGCATAACCCACACGTGAAGGAAATCTAGATTTACCTATAGCATACGCTAGCAGACAGCTAAACGCAGCTGAACAAAACTATACCACAACTGAGCGAGAAGGCTTAGGCATGGTGTATGTCATAAAGAAGTTTACACACTATCTATTGTCCAACAAGTTCAAGTTTTTTACTGATCATCAAGCTTTATTATATTTGGTCAATAAACCTTGCAATATAGGACGCTTAGTAAGATGGTTCCTCTTACTAATGGAATATGACTTTGAAGTTGTTGTTAGGAAAGGTCAGACCCACCTCAGGGTGGATCACCTTTCTCGCATCACTTCAGGAGAGTCACTGCAAGGAGTGTCTGATGAATTGCCCGATGCTTATCTGTTCAATCTAGAAGTTGTTCCTAAGTGGGCAAATAAGTTGGTACCTGTCCTAACCTTCCAACCCACAAATAAGATAGTAAAAACAAGGAAAGATGAAATTGTAAAATGCCAAAAATACCATATAGTGGCATGAAGCATGTACAAACAAGATACAGAGTGTGTATTAGCTTGTTGTATTGAGGATGATGAACAAAGTAGTTGGTTGCAACAAGCCCATGAAGGACTGTTAGGGAATCACTATTCTAAACAATGAACATTGCAAAATCTAAAACGCTTAGGAGTGTATTGTCCTAGCATGGACAAAGAAATACATGGGTGGATTAAGAATTGTCCAATGTGCCAAGAGAGACCCCCATTGGAGTACACTACCCTTTATCATGTGTCATTAATTCCAAATTGGAGTGCTCGATTGGTAGAATTCATTAGATCACGGACACTACCCAAAGAGGCTAGTCTAGCACGAAGAAGAAGCATGGAGCAGGAGGCCCTAGACTATGCCCTAGTAGGAGACAGCCTACATCGAAGAGGCAAGGATGGTTACTTAAGATTGTGCGTTCACAAATCATACTATTTGAAAATATTAGAAATTGCACATAGTGGTGTTGCAGGTGGACATTTTGGTCCTGACCGAGTAATTAAGACCATTCTATTCTCAAGACTTTGGTGACCAAGTCTTCATATGGATGCACATACCTATGTGAAGAGATGTGACACATGCCAACATGCACAATATCCGATCAGAAAAGACGAGATTCCTTTGACACCAATGATGGGAGGACGTACATTCTCGAAGTGGGGTCTATGTTGGTCCTATTAACCCCCCATCTAGAAACTCGCATGCAGAGTACATTATTGTAGCCACATATTACCTTACAAAGTGGGTAGAAGTAAAATCCACGACAAAGAATGATGCTCAAATGACGGCTAAGTTCTTATTCGAGAATGTGTTCATGAGATATGGACTATCAATAGAGTTAGTGAGTGATAGAGGCACACACTTCTTGAATGAATTCATTGACAACCTTCTCCACAAATTCTTGGTGATACATAAGAAGCCTGCCCCCTATCATCCACAAGCTAATGGACAAGCAGAGAGCACAAATAAGATCCTATGTAATGTATTGAGAAAATTGGTCATGTTGTTTGGGATTACCGAGTTGCCTACAAAATGGTACTCAATGCCACCCCTTTTCATATGGTTTTTGGCCAAAATGTTGTGCTACCATTGTACTTCCTAATACCATCCTTAAAAGTATCACAAGAGCACAAGTGGAATGGATCAAGTTGTCCTCTAGGATCTTTGATCTAGAACGCTTAGGTGAGACGAGGCTATTAGCGGCAGCAGGCATTTATGCTGCAAAGAAAAGACAAAAGGCATACTTTTATGCACACATCAAAGATAAAGGATTGAAAGAGGGATACCTAGTGTTGGTTTATACACTCAAACAACATGCCCAAAAATTGGAGAAATGCGGATATGGACCCATGGTCATTAATAGAATTTCCACTAGTGGTGCAATTCAATTGGCCACTCTAGAAGGTGACATCTTGCCCAATTATATAAGTGGATGTCGAGTCAAGCTATATCAAGAACCTCTTACAGAGGATATGCTAATGAGACTCAATACTACTAAGAAGAGAAAAGACAAAGAGTTAAGGGTTAGAGAAGAAACACAGGCAGAGGCTAGAGAACGCATTAGGTTTCAAGTGGAAGAATTCAATGTCCATGATGGATATCTATTATATAAAGGTAAGGTGTGTGTCCCTAGAGATTTTGAGATGAGACAGCACATTATGTATGAGTGTCATGACATACCTAGTGCAAGACACCCAAGAGTTAACAATACTTATGATCTTGTTAAGAGGTAGTTTTATTGGCCTAGACTTCATAAGGACGTCCTAGAGTATGTGCTTAAGTGCACTAAATGCCAAGTCAATAAAGCTGAGGTTGAGGATTCGAGGACTACTCCACCCATTGGATATTCCCAATGTGAAGTGGGAGAGTATCTCCATGGATTTTATAGCTAGATTACCTAAGACATAGAGGGCATGACTCTATCTGGGTTGGATAGGTTAACCAAAATGGCTAGGATTATTCCAACACGTACTATAGTGAAGACACCTGAGTTGGCGAGACTTTTTGTGGAGAACCTATACCGGTTATATGGTCTTCCTTTAGACATAGTTTTTTATCAGAATAGGAAGTTTACTAGCCACTTTTGGAGAGCAGTCTTGAAAAGGTTGGATATGAAACTTAGCATGAGTACGACCGAGCATCCACAGTCAGATGGGAAAATAGAAAGGGTTAAGCAAATCCTAGAGGATATGCTTCGAGCATATGTAAATGAAAGGCAAACTAATGGGGAAGAGTACTTACCTATAGGAGATTTCGCATATAATAGTGCCAAACACTTCTCCACTAGGCATAGTCCATTTATGTTTATGTATGGGTTTCAGCCAAGAGCTCCTTATGCAGTAGGGTTGCAGAATGAGAAAGTTCAAGCTGCAAAGGACTTCTTGGAAGAGATTAATGATATGCTTAGGCTTGCTAAGGACACTATTAGGAGAGCTCAGGATAGAGCTAGAGCCTATGTTGACCCTCAAAGGAGAGATATCACCTTTGAGGTAGGAGAGCAAGTCTATCTTAGAGTTCCATCTAGATCTAAAACCATGAAGATGGGACCTTGTCCAAAACTATCTCCTAGGTATTGTGGACCTTTCCAAATACTTAAGAGGATAGGAAAGATGGCTTACCAAATTCCAACTTCCAGAGAATAGTCAAATCCATCCAGTTTTTCATGTTAGCTGGCTTAAGAAAAGGTTGGGTGAATCTGACCTCATTCCAGATAATGAGGTAGTAGAGCCTATTTATGTCCAATCTGTTCCACATGATCCTGAGAGCATACTACGCACTTGAGAGAAACGGACGAGAAGTCACTTATATAAAGAGTGTCTAATAAAGTGGAAAGATAGTTCAAAGGATAATGCTACATGGGAGCGGGTCAGCACCCTTCAAAGATGGTTTCCCAATTTTACATTACCTTCCCAAAATTCTTCTTAAGGGAAAGGATACGGGGAGACAACACGGAGATATGACCATGTATTTATTTACATGGGGATATATTGGGAGTGTTAATTCTATTATTTCCCTCTTTCTATCAGAACCTTCCAATACCATTTTTTAGGACAAGAATGGAATTAAGGGGAAGGAAATGTAATATGGAGTATCACTCATTAGTCATGAGTAAGAGGTGCGAACCATCTCTTATATTTATTGAGTATGATACTTACGTGGGTGCCAAGTGGTACCCATATGAGAGACCATGAGCATTATCCCTTATGGGTAGTCAGAGAGGGAGGGAAGTAATAGAGAGAACACACTGCTAGGCGATACAGAAGACATGATCTCCGTGCATCAACTTGAACCTGTACATAGAGAACTCCAAAATGGAGGGAGTCGTCAGGAGCTTGAAGCAACAACCATGTTTTAGATGTCAGGGCAACCATTTCATTCATGAATGTCCCCACCCACCAACTCCGGGACAAGGACAAAACATCACAATACAAGGGTTTTGTCCTGACTCTAGCAAGGAACGTCTACTGATAGATTATCCAACGAACCCCTCTAGTGAGCCCAAGGTTACACCCATTAATGTGGTAGGCTTAGTGATGGATTCAAGTTCAAGTAGCATTAACATGGCTCTTATATAGGCAATTATTAGGGCACAAGCCTTAAAACAGGCTAAACTAGCTGAAAAATCAGAGTCACATGAATCAAGAGAGCCTAGTAAGAGGAAAATAAGAACATGCAAATATACCATGGAGAAGGCCAATCCTAAGTGGGCTTGAAAGTTATCCAAATTAGAATAAATCCTAAGAGATGCAAAAATAAAATTAGAAGACGTTTCATCTCAAAACCCCTCGCATGTTGAAAATCCATCCACTCCACTTCATCCCACCCCACCACTCGTTGTGAATAGACCACAACCATGGTCTATTTTTTTCATATCCAACCCTAGAAGGCTTGGACATGATGTTCAAGGCCTACCAAGGTCGACTTCAAGAAGGGCTAATGGTTGTAAACCTAGACAAGAGTTACCCTAGAGCAGATTTAGAGATTCAACAGACAAAATTTTGCATGAAAATGGTAGAACTGGCTCAAGTGATGCTCGTGACCAATCAATTATTCAACCAGAAAAATTCTATCAAACCAGGTTTGCATTTCTAGGTCTTATTAGAAAGACTATAGTAGTTGGTAAACAAGCTGCAGGTTTCTTTACCTCCACAAGAAACCTCCACAAGCTCAACGAATTGTTGAAAAAGAAAGCTCACCATCAACAAAAGTTTATGTTCTGGATTCCATGGATGTTGGAAAACCTCTTTCAATTCAATAGTACTCTCAAGAGTTCTTGTGGGAAATACAAAAAGAGAAATGGGCCACAGAGAAGGGTAATCCCCCTCCCATTCCTAAAATTGATGTTCCTCATGATCAATTTCCCCAAGACATTCCATCTATTTATGAAGACCAAGTAGAGCAATAAAAAGAAGAAAGATACTATGTGAAGAGATGTGACACATGCAAACGTGCACAATATCTTATCAAAAAAGATGAGATGCCTTTGAGGCCAAAATTGAACATGCATTGTCAAAGTGGGGTATAGACTTTGCAGGTCCTATTAACCCCCCAGGTAGAAACTCCCATGCAGAGTACATTATTTTAGCCACAGATTACGTTACAAAGTGGGTAGAAGTCAAAGCCGCGACAAAGAATGATGCTCAAATGATGGCTAAGTTCTTATTCAAGAATGTGTTCACCAGATACAGGTTACCAATAGAGCTAGTAAGTGATAGAGGTATGCACTTTGTGAATGAAGTCATTGAAAACTTTCTCCAAGAATTCTTGGTGATACATAAGAATTTGCCCCCTATCATCCACAAGCTAATGAGCAAGCCAAGAGCCCAAATAAGATTCTATGTAATGTATTGATAAAACTTGTAAATAATAAATGCTCTAATTAGGATAAACAACTTCATCTTCTCAACTTTAAAAGTAGCACAAGAGCACAAGTGGAATGGACATGAGTTGTCCTCTAGGATATTTGATCTAGAACACTTAGGTGAGACTAGGCTACGAGTGGTAACAAGCATCTACGCTACGAAGAAAAGACAAAAGGCATACTTCGATGCACACATCAAGGATAAAGGATTGAAAAAGGGAGACCTAGTGTTGGTTTATACACTAAAGTAGCATGCCCATAAATTGGAAAAACGAGGATATGGACCAATGTTCATTAATAGAATTTCCACTAGTAGTGCAGTTCAATTGGCCACTCTAGAAAGTGACATCTTGTCATGCTGTATTGGTAGATGTCGAGTCAAGCTATATCAAGAACCTCTTACAGAGGATATGCTAATGAGACTCAACACTGCTAAGAAGCAAAAAGAAGAAGAGTTAAGGGTTAGGGAAGAAGCACACATAGAGGTTGGAGAGCACATAGTTGAAATAAGTTAAGGCAACAAGGACGAGATGTCAATCCCAATGCCCCAAGATATCACATGGCTATTTGCACCAAACAGAGCACATCTTAGCATCATACATAGACAACCATTCATCACGGATCTACAGCATGAAACTACAAATAAGACCATCAAAGCTCTGATCTATTCTAGAGCTACCACTTGTGCAATTAGGTACTCATGTTGCAGAGGATTGGGCATGGAAGTTAAGCAATTAGAAGCTTATTTAGTGGGTTTAGGAGGTGTGGAAACCCCCTGTATTGGTGAGACAGACATTCATATCCTCTTATAGGATGTCCCTTTGATAGTAAAGTTGTTAGTCTGCCATGATAAGAACATCACAAAACATATGATATTAGGGAAGGATTGGTTGTATGATCATGCAATTGACTTAAACCTACAATAGTGATCGCATCATGTCTGGGTTAACAAGTAATACCTAATAGTTGAATTGGATGGTAGGGGCCCTTTTGATTCTAGTACCTTGCACTTTTCAAGCACTACAGAGTCCAAGGTGCACCATTGCACACCTATTGATGGGAAGGTCATGAAAGTGCCAGAACCCCCTTCTCTTCCAAAAGTAACAACATCACAATTGGAACCATCAATTTCACAAAGCAGAGGAGGAAAACTACATACAGATGGCAAGAAGGAGGCCACCTTAGTGACCAAAGCTACTACACAACCTTGCTCCTCACAGACAAGGACAAAACCTAAACCAATTTTCAAGAATAAACAAATATGGGTGATGAAAGGCAAGAAACCACTAGTTTTGCCCCAACAATTCCAATCTAGACAAGCCAACCATGCCAAAAGAAGAACCAAGCAACTAGGACAAACTCAACCACAAGGTATCCGACAAATTTGGGTGCCTAAGGAATTAGCTATAGTTCAAAAAGGGTAATTACACATGTGGGTACCCAAGGAACTCTTACATACACAAAACCCTAAGCTCCCCCTCACAAAAAAAGTCTCAACAAAGAAGCCAAGGTGAAGCAAGAGTCAGAACCAAGCACAGATATCAAAAGAAGATCAACTCACCTTTTGAGTAATAGTAAGAATATAATCAGCAATGGTTTGGGTTTGGAAGCCAAAAGTATTAGTAGCCCCATAGAACCAAAGAGCCAACCACACATGTTACAAAATTTAAGAAACCATCCAAAGACGAAGAGGCCAAAAGTGATTTGTATACTATCAAACACTATTCTAAAATGGATCCCTATAAGGAGGAATGATTATTTGTCATTCAACCATTGATTGATTGCATCATTTCAAGATCCAATGGATACCTCCAAACAAAAATTGCATCAACATTTGCAAGTAACATTGGAAGCCTCGACGTGCAAAAACCATGTGCCCTTGACATAATCCCATCTTTTGCACCACTCAAGTCATGCATTTCCACATTATGCATTCATATAGGGCCACATTACAAGGCCATGCATAGACACAGTTGAGAATCCCAAGCACATGAGACACATTTGACATATGTAAAGTATTACTTTCTTCTTATTTTCTGACATTGTTCCTAAAATTAAAAAATAATAATAAAAAAAGAAGAAAGAACAGAAGAGACCATGTACTTGAAGAATCTCATCAGTGACCCATCAACAAGGACATCCATCAACAACAAAATACAAGCCAATGTTCAATCACCATGACGGGAGTACAACACAGAGAGATGAACATCAACTGACCTTTCACCATGGTAAGAATCCCTTACTTGTGCAACTCTATAACAATGATTGATTAGGAAACCTCTACGCCAGCATACCCTTGAGTGCTTAGCTGAAGACCCAATTTGACGCACCTGCTTCTTACAATGCATTCCCCAAGTAAGCATGCATACGGCCACATTACAAGGCCATGCACAAGGCACATCTTTTCTTCAACCCATGCACTAATGCAATTACCCATCATTCATTATGGGTCACGAGTACTTGGCATGATAACTATGACACCCATTTTGAAAGATCTAGAGGACATCAAGGTTACAACATCAGTACCTATTGTTGATATGTTTAGGTAGTGATGTGTGTGAACACACTAGGACTACCAAGGCACTTTTTTCCCTCTTTAAGAGGTTTTTTCCCCCCAGCTTGTATATACACTTATGCCCTAATAGGTCACATATCTTTGTACATTCTAGTGGTAATACATTCAATATTGCGTTTTGTGCTCCAAGCTTCTTCTTCTTCTTCCTTGTGTTGTTCACGTGCTTCCACAGACCTCAAACTCCAACAATTGCTTGAAGATGAAGAGGTGTTGCACAATCCTTGATCTACACCAGCCAAATGAACTCCAAGAGCATGTGGTGGGCCCTTTTAGCTTGCCAATGGATGTAATAGACACCCTATGTACCTTGGAAGATCACTCTCAAAAAGATAGATCAAAACATATAAGTTGGAGTTAGCTCAGAGGTGAAGAACTTGATATTTTGGTTCATACACCTGTCCAGTGTTTTGCATAATTCTCTGAGCACAGAAGCAATGAGCTTAATTCCTTTTGGGGAAGTCTAGTTAACTTAAAAATCTAACTTTCAAGAGTAATCTCATCAATAATAATGAACCACACACTGAGAATGATGTTTAACATGTGATGACTCATCCCGATTTTCACGGGCTGCTACAGTAATGAGACCAGTGAGCAGAAAAATGAGCATAACTCAAAATTCAAGCATCCAATGATTATGAAAATCTGTATGATTATACTAGAAAGTATGCTAAATGCAAAAAGCTTTAATTCATTGAATTTTGGTAAGTACACACTGAGAAACAGCTCTGACAAGATGAGTTAAAAAGTCGGGTACGTGACACAGAAGTGAAAATGAACAGACAGGGTTGACTTCAACTGAACATAACTGAAGATTGAAACACCCAAATGAAATGAAAATTGGTGAGCATATAGTAGACTTATAGAGCTAACTTTACCAAGTTAAATCACTAAAAAGGATGCACCAAGCTCAGATAACTCATATCTGCAATCTGACTGAGAAAACTGAGAGATATGGTAGTGAGCAGTACACTTCACAAGAACATGAAGATATGAACTCAAATGATCATGAAAATGAAAGTATATTGATTGTAAAATACAATGGACTTACTGATACATATGTGTGCCTTGAAACCACACCTTGCTATGGCATAAAGCTCAGCTCTTCGAGGTCTTCTCTTAGGTTTCCCTAACCACGACTAAAGTTGCCATCTATTTATACTTGAGCTTGGGAGGCTAACTTCCCTCAATCACTCTCCAATCAATTAGTGATTGATTTGATTCTCTATCTACCACAAATCACGAATTCGTGGCTCCTCTTTCCCTTTTTTATCAAGTGGACTCAACCACTTAAGATTCTTTCACTTTTACATTAAGTAAAGTCTTCAAAAGTTACAAGAGGTAGTTCACAAGTGAACTTTACATTGTCTTCATTTTAAGGCTTCTTCTTTGAATTTGTGGGACTCAAGCCAATACTTAGGCTTGTCATAGACTTTCTCCAATAGCTCCCCCTCAAGCCAAGTATGCTTGAGGTCTTCAATCTTCCAAGATTACCTGCAAACCTATCATAGCCTTGAATTTGCAAAGCTTTGTACCATCCAATGCTTTGGTTAGAATATCTGTACATTGTTGATGAGTGGACACATATGATATTTGAATCTCTTTGCTTAGAACCTTCTCTTGTACATAGTGATAACGAACTTCAATATGTTTAGTCCTTGCATGAAAAATAGGATTAGCAGTCAAATGAATAGAACTCATATTGTCACCAAAAATAGTTGGAGTTCCAAACTCCAATCTAAGATTTGTGAATAATGTCTTCATCCACATAGCTTCCTGAGTAGCTATGGCAAGACCTCTGTACTTAGCCTCTGTGGAAGAAAGAGCAACTGTAGGTTGCTTCTTGGATGACCATGAAATAAGCTTTGAACCTGCAAAAGTAAGATATCTTGAAGTGCTCCTTCTATCTTCCTTGGAACCAACCCAATCTGCATCAGAAAATAGCTTCAAACCTAAATCAGATACATAAGGATAATAAAGTACTTCATTTATGGTTCCTTTGAGATACTTGAGAATCCTTTTGGCAGCATCCATGTGTGGTTTCCTTGGTGTGTGCATAAATTGACTTAGTACACTCACATTGTAACATATATCTACGCTTGTCAATGTGGCATAGTTGAGACTACCCACTAGACTTTGATATGATGTGATGTCCTCTATGAGTTCACCTTCATGTGAGCTCAATTTTTTATTGACCTCCATTGGAGTACCTGCAATCTTACAATCTTGCATCTTGAATTTTGCCAACATGTCCTTAATGTACTTTCTTTGAGTGAGAAACAAACCATGATCTTTGTAGACAACTTCCAAACCTAGGAAGTAGGTAAGTGAACCCAAATCACTTATCTTGAACTCTTTTCTCATCTGATCTTTGATCTTCTTCATACCATCTGCATCATTTCCTGTCAATATAATATCATCTACATATACACATAGGTAGATGATCTCAGAATTATTCTTTTTAATAAAGATTGAAGGATCTGCCTTGCTTGGTTGAAAGCCTTTGTCCTGCAAGAATGAAACAAGCCTGATTTCCAAGCTCTTGGGGCTTGCTTGAGACCATACAATGCTTTGTTCAGTTTACACACATAATCAGGATAAACTGGACTCTCAAAACCAGGTGGTTGTGCCATATATACCTCTTCTGTTATCCAACCATTCAAGAATGCACTCTTTACATCTAGTTGAAGTATCTTCCAATTCTTGGAAGAATCAATACTAAGTAACACTCTGATTGTAGGCATCTTAGCTACAGGAGAAAAAGTTTCTTCATAATCAACTCCTTGAGTTTGTGCAAAGCCTTTTGCTACAAGCCTTGCCTTATACCTATTAATGGAACCATTAGAATTCTTCTTGAGTTTATAGACCCATCTTGAGCCTAATACCTTCATGGATGAAGTCTTGGGCACCAAATCCCAAGTGTTGTTTTCCTCAAGTGCTTCAATCTCTTCCTTCATTGCATGCTTCCATTCTGATTTTGCTTTGGCCTCTTCAAAGGATGATGGCTCCTCTTGATTTATGTCATGTGCTATATAAATAGAATGTTTAGTTACTAATGAGGTGTCAAACCCATACCTTTCTGGTTTTTTTCTTTCCCTTATAGATCTTCTTAAGCCATGTTGTGAGGATTCTGCCTCATGTCCAAGTTCTTGCAATTTTGCTTTACCTTTAGACTTCCATGCTTTGATTTTTTCCATCTGAGTTTCTTCATCATCTTATGAAGTATCTTGTTCTTCAATCTTTGGTTGATGTTCTCTGCCAAGCTTTGGGAAATCTTCTTCAAGGTCATATGGCAATTCGACCTTCCTGCATGAATCTTCATACCATGAATTGTTCTCATCAAAAACTACATCTCTACTTACCAAGAATCCTTTGTTGGTAGGGTTGTATAACCTGTAACCCTTTTGATTGTTGTCATATCCAATAAATACACACCTTTCTGCCTTTGGATCCATCTTGCCTCTAACCTGTGAAGGAACATGAGCAAAAGCAATACATCCAAAAATTTTACAATGATCTAAGCTAGGTCTTCTTCCATTCCAAGCCTCATATGGAGTCATCCCATCAAAGGATTTTGAAGGCAACCTGTTAATCAAGTAAGTGGCTGTAGATACAGCCTCAGCCCATAGATAATTAGGCCTTGCAGCTTCAACAATTGTCCTATTCCTCCTTTCTGCCACTCCATTTTGCTCAGGAGTGTACCTTGTAGTTACCTCTCTTTTGATTCCTCTTTGTTGAAGAAAAGAATCAAACTCATGGGAGAAGTATTCTCCCCCTCCATCTGACCTTAGCCTTTTTAGTGATTTACCTGTTTGATTCTCCACAAGAGCCAAATATCTTTTGAAAACATGAAAAATATTCATCTTTGTGTTTCACAAAGAATAGGATAGTCCATCTGCTGCAATCATCAATAAACGAGACATAATACCTTGATCCAGATATTGAAGCTTCCTTGCTAGGTCCCCATACATCTGTATGAACCAACCCCAAGAGATCTCCATGCATATAACCTTTCTTCATGAATGGTAACATGTGAGACTTTCCAAATTGACATGCACTACACTTATAAATCATATGTTGTTCTAACAAGTTAGGGAGTCCAAGTACACTTTGGTCCCTACAAATTTGCTTTAATTACATTTCACCAATATGTGCTAACCTTTTGTGCCATACTTTCAATTCTGTGAGTGTCTGACTACCATAATTAAAGAGAGCAATGTTTCTAGTGTCTTGTAATTCAAATGTGAACAATCTACCTGTCTTTTCACCTTTTGCAATTCTTCTGAATCCTTGACTTGGACCTTCAACAAATGCTCCTGCTTTTGTGAACCTGACTTGCAACCCTTTCTCTACTATCTGCCCAACACTTATCAAATTCTTTGTAATGATAGGAACATAGAGTACGTTATTGAGTAGGTTGATGTTTCCATCAAGTGCTTTGACATTTCCTATTTTCTCCACAAGGTCTTGTATCATCTCCTATTTGTACCTCATGCTTATTCCTTGGATCTTCTAAATCTGATAGGAGTGCCACATTTCCTACCACATGATTTGAACAACCTAAATCTATGTAGAAAACATGCTCATCAGATTTACCTTATGGCATAGCCATGTTCATGATCAGTAATGAATCCTCTTTGTTTGAGTCTTCTGTATAGTTATTGAAGTCTCTCCTTTGTATCCTCCTTGATAGTTTGAATGATTGTAGTTGTTGCACTTGCCATGATAATTGTTGAGCCTTCCTCTTGAGTATCCATAACTTCCTCTATTGTATCCTCTGCCTTTTTGATTCATGTAATTCCTAAAGCAATTTTTAGTTGTATGATTAGTTAATCCACAAATAGAACATGAGTTGGAGTCTTGGGATCTCCCCCTGCCTTGTCTCCCTCCTCTTCCTCTACCTCTGCCATGTCTTCCTCTACCTGCATAGTTAACTTGATATGTACCTGCTTCATCATCCACTTTCTTTGCCTTTCCTTTGTTATATTTGGACTTGCTTTTATCAGTGTATAAGGCTCAAGATTGATTACCTTTAGAGCTTTCTCCATTTTTTATAAGCTTTGCCTCTTGAGTGAGTAATTGTCCAATGAGTGTATTGAAATCAGGTACATCCATGTCCATGTACAAATCCATAGCTGTGGTGAATGCTTCCCATTTGTCATCTGCTTTCAATCCATTGATGACCTTCCTTACAATTTCCTCTTCATCTATTACCTCTCCAATGCTTTCGAACTGATCTGCTATGTCCTTGAGCTTTGTGACAAAATCAGTCACATTTTGTTTGGGAGCCTTCTTGAGAGTTGTGAAATCCAGCCATAGTTGATGCTTCCTAGCTTTAGTACTTGAAGAGAAGAAAGCTTCAAGTGCATCCCACACTTTCGGAGATGTCCTACAACTTATAATGTGAGGCAACAAAAAATATGAGATAGAGTTGAGGAGATAAGACCTTGCAAGTGCATCCTTGGAGCACCATGTGCTCAATCTTTCTTGCTCTTCTTGTGTTGGTTGACTTTTGTTCCTGAAACTTGGCATAACTTCATCTCCATCCACATAACCATATAAACTTCTACCTTGGAGATAAGTATCCATTCTTAATGACCAAGCTGAGTAGTTACCTCTGTCCAATTTGTCAATTGATGAAGGAAATCCATCTGCCATGTTGTCCAACCTTGCTTTAATACCACTGTGAAGAGATGGATGGGTATGTGCTTGAAGATGAAGAGGTGTTGCAAAATCCTTGATCTACACCAGCCAAATGAACTCCAAGAGTATGTGGTGGGCCCTTTTAGCTTGCCAATGGATACCCTATGTACCTTGGAAGATCACTCTCAAAAAGATAGATCAAAATAGATAAGTTGGAGTTAGCTCAGAGGTGAAGAACTTGATATTTTGGTTCATACACCTGTCCAGTGTTTTGCATAATTCTCTGAGCACAGTAGCATTGAGATTAATTCCTTTTGGAGACGTCTAGTTAACTTAAAGAGCTAACTTTCAAGAGTAATCTCATCAAAAATAATGAACCACACACTGAGAATGATGTTTAACAAGTGATGACATCATCCCGATTTTCACGGGCTGCTACAGTAATGAGACCAGTGAGCAGAAAAATGAGCATAACTCAAGATTTAAGCATCCAATGATTATGAAAATTTGTATGCTTATACTAGACATTATTCTGAATTCAAAAAGCTTTAAGTCATTGAATTTAGATAAGTACACACTGAGAAACAGCTCTGACAAGATGAGTAAAAAAGTCGGGTACCTGACACAGAAGTGAAATGAACAGACAGGGTTGACTTCAACTGAACATAACGGAAGATTGAAACACCCAAATGAAATGAAACTTGGTGAGCATATAGTAGACTTATAGAGCTAACTTTACAAAGTTAAATCACTAAAAATGATGCACCAAGCTCAGATAACTCATCTCTGCAATCTGACTAAGAAAACTGAGAGATATGGCAGTGAACAGTACACTTCACAAGAACATGAAGATATGAACTCAAATGATCATGAAAATGAAAGTATATTGATTGTAAAATACAATGGACTTACTGATACATATGTGTGCCTTGAAACCACACCTTGATATGGCATAAAGCTCAGCTCTTCAAGGTCCTCTCTGAGGTCTCCGTAACCACGACTAAAGCTGCCATCTATTTATAGTTGAGCTTGGGAGGCTAACTTCCATCAATCACTCTCCAATCAAGTAGTGATTGATTTGATCTTCTATCTACCAAAACTCACAAATTTGTGGCTCCTCTTTCCCTTTTTGATCAAGTGGACTCAACCACTTAAGATTCTTTCACTTTTACATTAAGTGTTCAAAAGTTACAAGAGGTAGTTCACAAGTGAACTTTACATTGTCTTAATTTTAAGGCTTCTTCTTTGAACTTGTGGGACTCAAGCCAATACTTAAGCTTGTCATAGACTTGCTCCAACATCATAATCGTACAAACTTTGGTGAGCATACTCTGGGTGATTGGGAGATCAAAATAACTTCGCTGTGTGGTGTCAAAATTGCAATCTAAGCTCATTTCGGCCTCCGAATACACTATCATAGTGCTTATCTAATCAATTTCATCTTTTTGTGCCAAAGATATATACAAGTTTCAGTTTGCCAATATAAGAAGCTCAAAGTCTGTTACAGGTATAGCAGAGCTCGTCAAGGTAATTTTGTTCAAGCTTTTTAGATACAATCATTTTTCAACATCAGGGTATTTTAGTCAATGGCCATGGATGAAAGCAGTGATGTATTCTGTATGTTGGTTGTTGAGGATAAGTTGGACAGTACTAATTATCCATCATGGGCTTATATGATGCATCATGCATTGGTTCCAAAAGATCCGTGGAATATTGTGCATGTTGTTGAAAAATGTCCTATTTCACCTACAAACACAGTTGTTGAAGGTGATGCAGATGGCATTGAAGATGGTGATATTCTTCATGTTCCTATTCGTGTTGAAGGTGATGCAGATGGCATTGAAGATGGTACTAATTATCCATCATGGGCTTATTTGATGCATCATGCATTGGTTCCAAAAGATCCGTGGAATATTGTGCATGTTGTTGAAAAACGTCCTATTTCACCTACAAACACAGTTGCTGAAGGTGATGCAGATGGCATTGAAGATGGTGATATTCTTCATGTTCCTACTGCACCTACTATAGAGCAAATTTGTTGGGATGCCAGAGATGCTCAGGCACATGCATTGATAGTCTTATCTGTCAAACATGCCATTATTCCTCACATTTGCTCTTGTAGAACAGCTAAGGATGCTTGGGATACACTTACCACTTTATACCATGCAAGGAATGAGGCTCGTGTGCTGACCTCTAAAAATAGTTAGAGAGTGAGCACATGAATGAAGGAGATTCCATGGATAGTTTTCTGACAAAGATCAAAGATTTGAAGGAATAGTTGATTTATGCTGATGAAGTCTTGCCTGACAGTTCACTTATGCATACTGTTCTAAATGGTCTTCCTGATTCATATTAGAATTTTTCTTATACACTTCATTTGATGATGAAAGGCAATCCAAATGCCTTAACATTTGACGAGTTAGCCTCTGTTCTTTTGCAGGAAGATCAATCTAGGCAGAATAGGTCCATTATGTGTGTTGCAAATCAAGCTTTCTTGGCTAGTCAAAAGTGCAAAGGTAAATGGAGCTCTTCTATCTGTTGCTCACTTGCATGTTTTTGGTCGTTTGGCATATGCATTAGTGCCTAAACAACACAGGAAATTGTATGATAAAGCAGTGAAATGTATGTTTGTTGGGTACAATGCTAAAAGCAAAGGCTCTCGTTTGTATCATCCATAGACTAAATGCATTTTGGTTAGCCGTGATGTTGTTTTTTTAGAAGATGCTATTCGGTCATTACTTTCATGTACTAAGTGTCACGAGGAAGGAGATAAGGAAGAGAGATCACACACATACACACACACAATCAAAGAGAAGCACACACTCAAAATGAGGCAAGGAAGAATGATCTTCTTCTTCTTCTTCTTCTATTACATAAGAGGAGTGTACAAGAATTACCTTAAAATAGGAATACAACTACTGCAATATATAAAGACCAATACATAAGGAAAAACCTAATGTCCACAAATGAGTGAGTTGGAAGAAACAAATGTGCCATCACTCTCGATAGATAAATCTAATAAAGTTCAATGAAGTGTCCCTGACATATATCGGCATGACCATTATACATGTCAGAGAAATGAAAAAGTGATACGTGCCATCCTGGATCATCACATGTTGAGCTTGATATCTCAACACTCCCCCTCAAGCTCAATGCCATGTCCTCTAATCCAAGCATCTTCAGAAACTTCTTCAGCTTCTCTCCTCCAAGTGCTTTAGTGAAAATATCAGCAACGTGCCCATCTGTTCTCACATAAACAAGATCAATATCACCTGCTAATACCTTCTCTCTGATGAAGTGATAGTGTACCTCGATATGCTTTGTTATAGCATGAAAAACAGGGTTCTGTGCTAACTGTATGCTGCTAAGATTATCACAATAGATCATGGTGATAGGCTTTTGCACTTCCACACCTAAATTTTCAAGTAGCATCTCCATCCATGATGCCTCACATGCTGCCATTGCAACAGCTCTATACTCAGCCTCTGTACTCGACAAAGCAACATTGGGTTGCTTCTTGTTGCTCCATGTAATAGCTGCACCTCCAAGTGAGAATAGAAAGCCACTAGTAGATATTCTATCTAGAGTACTACCAGTCCAATCTGCATCAGTGTATCCATGAACCTACAAATCTACACCAACTTCATAGAACAATGCATAATCCAAAGTAGCACTCACATAACATAGAGTGCACCTCAGAGCATCCAAATGTGGCTTCTTGGGAACGTGCATTTATTCACTTTCAAGTCCAATAGTGTAGCTTAGATCAAGCCTCGTAATTCTGAGATATATCAAACTTCCCACAATTTTCCTGTACATAGTAGCATTTTCCAATGCTTCACTTGATGTAGTATCTAACTTCAAATTCTGATCTAATGGCATAGAAATTGGCTTGCAATCAGCCATACCATACTTTTGCAGCATATTCAAGGCATATTGCCTTTTCGGCATCCATATACCTATTTTTGTATGTATAAACTCAATGCCCAAGAAATAGCGCAGCACACCAAGATCTTTCATGTCAAATTTCTGCATAAGAAGTTGCTTTACCTTTTGATGTTTTCTTCATGATCACCACTTACAATCAAGTCATCAACATAGATAGCCACAATGGTGATGCCATCATCACCCTTCCTTGCATATAGTGAATGATCTACATCACACATAGAAAATCCAATGGTGGTCAAGTAATCAAAAATCCTTGCATGCCATGCATGAGGCGCTTGCTTCAGCCCATACAAAGCCTTTTGCAACCTGCAAACATATTTTGGATGCTTTGAATCTTCATATCCTTGTGGCTGGTCCATGTATGCTTCTTCCTATCACTCACCATGTAGGAAGGCATTCTTCAAATTCATCTGATGCAAAGTCCATCCTTTGTTGTAGCTAATGCAATAGGTGTTCTAATAGTAGGCATTTTAGCTACAGGGTTGAATGTTTCCTCATAATCAATGCCATATGTTTGTGCATATCCTTTTGCTACCAATAGCCTATGGGTTTCTTCCCGTAAGGCAATGGAATCAGCTTCCACGTATCATTTCCATAAAGTGTAGCCATCTCTCGATCCATAGCTTTTTCCCTATCTACATTTCCAGTTGCATCTTCAAAACAAGAAGGTTCAGCATCTTGTATTACCTTGGTCATGTAGGCACAATGACGAGCCATATAACTGTCATACGTCAATCCTTGCACTGAATTCTTCATCCTGCCAGATCTTCTTGGTCCTGGGTCACTTCTCCTTGTTTCATCTTCATGTGCCTTTCTTACTCCTGGAGTCTTCATAGAGGGCAATCCAAGTTCCTCATCAAGACTCTTTTCTGGACCGCTTGAATCTCCATCAATGTCTTCAAAACTTGCACATGTTTTATGACCAACAGAAAGCTTTTCTTTACCTTTCTTGGATGTATTTGATGAATTTACTGGGCTGAAATTTCCACACAATCTTCCACTCCATGGATTTGATTTGGAACTATTTCTTGGTGATGCATCCGGTCCACTCAAAGCTTGAGATTCTGCACTTGATTTTCAGCATTTTCTTTGTCATTTGGTTCATGATTCAGACCTTCTTTGGCATCTGCATAGAAGCTTGACATTTCATCAAATACCACATCTCTGCTCACCTTCACTTGTAGTGTGAGTGGGTTATAACATTTATATCCCTTTTGCTCAAGGTAGTATCCAATGAAGACAAGCTTTTCTGCTTTTGGATCAAGCTTCGTCCTCAATTCATCATTTTTGCAATATGTCTATTTTTGCATTCAGCAACGCCATTTTGTTGTGGTGTGTACCTGCATGAAAATTGACACCGAATTCCAAGATCTTTTAGAAAATTGCTAAAGTCATTGACATGTATTCACTTCCTCCATCAGATATTAATCTCTAGGCACACTTCCACCTCATTATCTACATTCACACCAATAGATGCAAGTGACTCACATATGCTTTTGATTTTCAAGGTGTAGTCACTTATCGGCATGCCCTTCTCCAATGTATGCAGCTCGTTCTTGAGTTGCAATTTCCATGCCTTTGTATTGGTCTCATACAATGTGAGCAAACTGTTCCAAGCCTCTTTCAGAGTCTTGGCATCCTGTATGTGCCCAATCATGCTATCCTGTATGCTAACAGATAGCCAATACATTACCTTTCATGCTCCTTGATTCCATTCCTCATATGCTCTTAACTAGTCCGTGGTCTGATTCCTCTCTGTTAACTGCACAGCATTTTCGTTATCTCCCTCGATGTACTTCCAGTAGCCTTTTCCCATCAGGAACTTTGTCATTCTCAATCTCCAAGCATGGAAGTTGTTCTTGTTTAGCTTATCGCTCATAAGCTGACTCATTCCATCTACGTTTGCCATTTCTGCAGCAATTCACAACACTACAAAACACTACAAGCAGCACTTCTGCTTGAACACTGTCGCACTATGACGTGATAGTTCGATCTCAAAAAAACACAGTTTTCGTGTATCAATAGTACACGGAATCACTTGAAATTCTAGATCTGGAATATATGAGTTTTTTTTTTAGAGTAGAAGGAAATTTGAAATGTCCAATCGGGTGGGAATCGAACCCAAGCCTTCCACCCCACGGAGTTCGATGCAAACCGCTACACCACACCCATTTGGACAGAATATATGAGTGTTGACGAACAGGATGCAAGTTATAGGTTTGCAAATTGAGCTGGTTTTTTTGTGGGCCCAGCTTGTGGGCTCAAAACATAGGTCGAGATGGCTCTAAAATGCCAATTTTTTCGTAGCAATTCGGTCCATGACATCACTATCTTCCAATAGAGTAACACCTAGTTAGACAATCAAAGGATCTTCATATTATTATTGGAACCATCTATCAATTAGATGAATGAGGAATATTACTTGTTGTATGGATGAAGATGAGAAATGGACATTGTTTTTAGAAGCTCAACACTCTATTTTGGGATGACACTTTCCCAAAACTAACACTTTGAAAAACTTGAGACATGGGTGTGTATTGGCTACATATGGCCAAGGATGGTCATGAATATTGTGACACATTTCTATTTTGCCAAGCATGATCTCCATTCAGTGTTCAGTTTTATATCGAGTAACTATAGCATCAAAGTGGAGTAACCCCATATTGGATTATTTTTTAGATCACATATTTCATGGTATTGTGCCAAAAAGACAAAAATGTTTGAAAAAAAAGTCAAGTGATTATGTGCTAATAAGGAATTAACTATACATGGGGGGCAAAGATAACTTCCTTAGAATGTGAACCCATGAGAGTGAATATTTTCCAATCTTGGAAATGGCTCATGAAGAGCATCAAGAAGTCATTTCTCTCTTGAAAGGACCAAAAAATGGATCCTCTTTGCACTATTATGGTGATCAACTCTCTACATGGATGCAAGAAGTTTTCTAGAATGACGTGATGTATGTCAAAGAGAAAATGCCCTTCTAGGAAAGACCAAATGCCACTCAGATCTAGGATCAGTAGGCATGATTTTCCCAAATCGGGTATTGAATTTGTTGGAACCATTAGGCCTCCATTAAAAAGGCTCACGCACGAAATATATCATACTGGAAATGTATTATTTGATAATAGGTTTGAAAGTGAGAGCAACAAGAACAGACTACCATCGAATTCCTCTTGCAAGATATATTCTAGGTATGGTCTTCCCACTGAAATAGTTAGTGATGAGGCTTATGCATTTCATAGATGAGATCATTCAACACCTATTGGGCGAGCTTCTAATAGTGCATGAAGAGTATTTACCTTATCATCAACATGACAATGGTCAAGCAAAAAACACAGTCAAGATCTTACATACTATATTGACCAAACTAGTAAATAATAAGCATTTTGATTTAGACAAGAAAATTCAATATGCAATTTGGGACTATCGAATAGCTTACCAAATTGTACCAAGAATTTCATCATTTAATCTAGCACATCATCATAATGTCAATTCACCCCTATAATTCTTAGTTCCTATGCTATGCATGGCATGAAAGTATGAATGGACAAGCCACGAATTGTCTAACCATGTTGAGCAAGATAACAAACTAAGAGGTGTAATAGGTATTTATGTTGCTAAAAAGGACAAAAATCATACTTTGATGCTCACATCAAAGATAAGGATTTATAAAAAAGAGACTTTGTTTTACTATATGCTTAAACAACATGCCACAAAGCTTCAAAGAATAGGCCATGAACCAATTTTCTTGAAAAAAATCTCAACTAGAGGGGCCATCCAGTTAGCAACATTATATGGAGGAAATTTTCCAATTACACTAGTGGATGTCATGTCAAGACACACCTAGCGACATTGATGGATGAAATTTTGGAAAGACTCCAAGTTGCTAAGAATCAAAAGGTTGAAGGGACTTTAATGCATAAAGAAGCTCAAAAAAATAAGAATCCTTCAATGCAAACAAAGAAAAAAAATTATTAAATTAATTCAGTCCCTCAAGTCTCTATACCAATGCAATAGAAACTCGAGTTTTAGAAGCTAAATCATGAGTGCAATCCATGATTGTACTACTTGGCTTTTCAATTTAATATATGGCATTCATTGATAAAAGAACACGTGTCACTTGAGTTGATGAAAAAAAATTAACATGCATAGAGAAATGATAATTGTTTTGAATGTAGATTTATAGTTCTCCTTGAGGATTTCTTGGTCTTTGATGAAGAGGGAATGAAAGAAAAAATCACATTAAATAGATATTAGTTGTGCAAGCATTCAACAATAGGCTTCATGCATGGTGTTCTACCATTGTATGATCACAGTCATCTTTATCTTATGAATGAATGTTTGCATGCTTCTCTTCCACGACACACTACTTTGAATGAAAAATCTTTCACAAATGATGGTGTAGAAAGTGAGAGTGGAAGTGAGGACCAATCACATTCAAATGGAAAGGTAATTCTAGAATTAGAGGAATCAATTTTATCAAAAAACAAGGACCACTCATCTTCATTAGTAGGGTTGTTGGAAGCATTGTTCCCTCGATTCCAATATCATGAGCCATACAGAGATCCAAGAAATTAGCTATTCAACCTTATGGTTGATAAACTCCAAGTTGTGGATAAGTCTCGGTTGCAAAACTTTTAATCGAAACCTCAAAAAGAAGGGTCACAAATATGAATACCAAATAAATTGTTACATATTTCCAAATATGTGATCACTCCTAAAGGATCAACTCCATCATTCAAGCCAATGAAAAACAAGAGAGACAACAAGAAAAAAAAATATCCCACTTAATCGCCACTCATCTAAAGAAAAATGTTAGATAAGTCAAAATATAAAGGAAACTTAGTGGTTTTGGATTCCAAAAGGTCCATCCAAAATCAAACAAGAAAGCCCAAGGTGACAACAAATAAAGATCATCGACAAAAGATTAGAAAAATTGTGTCAACTCACAATTGAGTGTAGGATGATAAAAAAGTGGATTCACATTAAGAAGGATGAACTACATTCTTTACATCATCCCACGATTAAGTCATTTACTAGATTCCTCCATAAACAAAAAATTGTACTCCCTTTTTCAAGAAACATAAGAAGTGATAGAAGCCTAGACATGCAAAAACCCTATGATCATTGCAAAACCTTGTCCTTTGCACCATGATTGTACAATAATACTAACTCTTTCACTAACTCTCATACTAATTTACTACCTCTTTAAGTTCCAACTCAAACTCCAATAGGGAGTGAAGATAGGCACACAAAAATGGTCCTATCTCCCTCATTGCAACAAATATTGACTATATTATGGCTCAAAATTAAGCTTACAAAAATATCTACAAGGATACATAGGCTAGACTATGAAAAAGATCAATCGCAACACTGTGTAGAACAAAAAAAAGTTTTCTATTGTTCATAACCACTAGCAATTGGCACATAAATAGGATTCAAATTCTAAGAAAATACCGCAAAAGTGTAGCCCAAAGGTACATAACACTTTAGAGACCAAGAATAAGCATTATAAGCCATAAAAAATATAATCAAAAATAGCACTTCACGAAGGCATGAAAGCTTATACACGAAATTTTCAACAAGAATTCTCAACTCACAGTAGGAAAAAGTCTTTTACAAGTGAGGGGATTTGCATTTTATAGTGGCCCCCTCATGTACCACTTAAAATTACAAAAATAAACTTGATCCTATCTCTTCTCTTGTGGGATTTTGTGGGAGGAGGCTTCTTAAATCTACAAAAACTATTGTTGAAAATATTTACAACTCTTAGAGACTATAGAAAAAATGAACAATTAGTGAAAACTTTATGTGATTACCATTGATTGTAATGCTCCCCCTTCTTGACATTGTTCTCCTTTAAAAGACCATGTATAGTTCTCATGGAAGTAAGATCTTCTGAGATCTGTGCTTTAGGATTGGTCATTGTTGGTGATGACCAAGTTGTGGAGTCCTTTGGTGCAATGGTGCATGTAGTGGGATCTTTGATTGACTATTAACCATATCTATTATCTTTTGTGTTGAACTACAACAAATTTCTTGGGGACTGAGACATGTCTAATTATGGAGTTGATCTACTGACATCAAGAATCTTTGATTTCTTTGGTGTCATCTTCATCTAAGATTGAGGTGATGGAGTCTCTACTTAAAATTTCACTAGTGGAGATGAGGTGTCTTAGATCTCCGGAGTATCTGGTTCCTTGAACGCTATCCTCATCTCAAATTGCTTGGGACTCATCCTCACTTCCACTCATTGTTTGTGTTGCCTTTTTTGTGCATGTTTTTTATCATTGGTTACCATGACAACACACAAAAAAGTACATCACATAAGCACATGCACACAACAACGAAAACAATGAAGTATTTGAAGGGATTGGAAAATTTCCATAATTTCAAGGAGAGGAGAAAAAGAAAGAATCCTTGCAAGCATACAAGCTCACGTACAAGAATTCATCACATGAAGATAAGAGGGAAGAAGACTCTTCTTCTATGACCTTATACATAATAACATGATAGTCAAACGTATGAAGAAAACTACATTAAAAAAACCCTAATAGAAATGGTGAGGATGAATCCCAATCAAACGAAAAGCAAGGATAGAGTCCAAGGAATCTGCTACACAAGAGATCAAAGACACCTCATTTCCTTTAGAGAAAAACTATCATCTCAACCTTAAAACCAGAGGAAACCAAAGAGAACCAAGAAACCAAAGAGTCCAATTGTCTGTAGGCCAACTCCAAGAATCAGGCAAGTCTAGGTCCTTAAGAAGTTCATTGTAGCTCAACATGAAAGTTCATAGATCTAGGTTCCATAGAGACTTTTCCAAGCATTAAACCTTGTGATCTCTCTTGAGATCAACATCTTATCAACAAAGCCAATGAAAAGAAAGGGTGAGGGAAAATCAAAGAAATCAAGCTGTGGCAATCACCAAGATAGCTAACAACAAAGAATAAGTGGGTGTGGATGCAAATAGGGTGGTTAGTAACTCAAGAGAATTCAAGAAAGACGCCACAACAACACCAAGGAAAGAACATCTCTAGATGAAAGGAAGCAAAAATTGACTCATAAGAAGCATGAAATGATAAAAAAAAATTATCCCAATGAATGCAAACTTTCCACAACTCAATCACCTTATGATTGAGTCATTTCAAGATCCATTAGATACATCAATATAAAGCTTGCTCTTATTTCTTCACGTAGCATAAGTGAATTTAGAAGTCTCTATGTGTGTAAACCTACTACTCATCACACAACCTTGTCTTTGGCACGATTCAAGTTTTGTATTTCTAAAATATGCATATTTTGTAGGGCTACTTTACATGACCGTGCATAGACATTGTAATATCCCATGCACATAAGGCCCACATGCAACATATGTACTATATTTGCTAAATTATTAACCATTCTCAATTGCTTATTGTTAAAAAAGTCGTAAAGTACTAACATGTCTAATTGTATGATAAATTTTTTCTTTATTGTAGAAATTCAAATCCAACTAGTCAAGAGGAAAGCTTCTTTAGACATGAAAAGTAAAAATTGGAAACCATTAAAGGTCAACATGAAGAAGTTACAACTATCAAGCGCAACAAGAATATTGAAAAAATGTGGAAAACAAAACATGTTTGAATCCTTAATGTTCTTAGACCTAGAAATCAGATCAAAAGCATAATCTTAAGAACCTCGCTCGAGATCTATCTATTTGTGCCATAATTGTTCCAATGCATTCTAAAGTATGCATGCATTGCACATTGAGTCCATTCTTCACTTTGGAAAAAAATTTCGAATGTTATTTTATAAACCCATGCATTGCACATTAAGTCCATTCTTCACGTTGGAAAAAACTTTGGCATGCTAACTTTTACAATTTATTTTTGAATAGTAAGGACCCACATCTCAAAATCAGCTCCTAATGTAGATTAGTTAAGAGCATCTAATTTTCAAGACCCATGACAAAAAAATGTTCTAGAGCATCATTGCACTTCAAATTCATCATCAAATATTAGTATCCAGTTTTGCAATACCTAAAGATGCATGAAGTCCCAACAAACATGCCAAAACAAATGGAATTAAGACATATAGGGACGAGTAGCCAATCAAAGAGCACACTATGCTTAAGAACGGATCAAAGGACTGAACAACTTAGGCATCACAGAGAACAACTACCTCTGAAGTAAAGATTTGAAAAGACCTCTGCTAAAAAAACTACGAAGGGTCTTGTCAAGCATGACAAGATTTAGGAGGGGGAGAATTGCAGCCACTGGTAATCACATAAATTTTTTTCATAAAATTCTCAAAATTTTGTACGAGTTGTGAATACTTTTGGCAATAGTTTTTGTAGAGTCAAGAAGAGTCTTCCTACAAATGCCCATAAACATAATAAAACTATCACAAAGGATGATGAGAGTGAGAGTGGAAGCAATAATGGACCTTCAATGCCCACACATATTTCTCTCCTTATGAAGCAGGCCTTGTGAAAAGACATAGAAGGTATCTCCGTACACAATGGACATTGACAGACAGAGCATCCATCGCAGTCATGAACAATAAAATTCTAGACAAAAATGTCCTATAAAATTACAAAACATGAATGTAGGACTCAGATTCCATTATGTAATATACATTTTGTCAAGCCCACATGTAATAACAAACTTCTCATCTTTCAACAAATATATAGTGAGTTCAATACGTATTCTCCTCTTAGGACTCAGATTCCATTATGTAATATACATTTTGTCAAGCCCACATGTAATAACAAACTTCTCATCTTTCAACAAATATATAGTGAGTTCAATACGTATTCTCCTCTTTACCCCACCCTCATTTATCTATCAAGTAACCTAAGTATACACAGATATGCATGTCAGACACATTGTTCCAATAATATGACATACAAATGTCACCTTCATTTCTACAAAAAGTCTCATACAAACCCTAAATAGACTTCATCCAAAAATGGAGTACACATAACCTCAACCAGCATTTATCCTCACAACATCCGAATCTGTACCTATACTATATATGCTCTAGCATAATTTTCTTAACGTATAAATTAAATATCATCTGTAAGTCCTAAGCAAAAAAACCATGCCCCCATGAAAATCTGGTGTAAAGGAAGCTCATAACTACAAGGAAAATGACTGCATGCACCATCATCATAGTACACCTTTGCACATTAACAAAAGAAATCATAATTGAATGTTATGTTCACATCCTTATCATAGGACTAATCATAAAAGTGTCTGATCTTTGTCGACAATCAAACCAAATCTTCTGGATAAAACATAATTTATTTAAATAGCAAAACTATAGTAATGAAATGACATGATGTTGTGTAAGTTATTAATAATAGATCCTGCATTCTTTTTCTTATCAAATTGTGCATAAGTACATATGATCAACAACTAACTCATCTATAAATATTCATTTGGATCCTTTTCCTAAGCATAGCCAGAATCTTCTATTTCCACTGTAGTTAAGACTGGCAAAACCTTCAGCACATTTATAGTTTTTAATGTGGCTGGATACTTCTCTTTGTTAACATAATACCTAAGTGTTTCTTGGAAAGACATGTGAGAAGTTTCACCAAGATCATTTCTACCAACAGCTTGGGTGTCTAGAAGAACAGCACACATGAAATTCGCAAATCCCTTGAAAATTTACAAGATGCCAAAATCTGGCAAATAGGAAACTATAAATCATAAGTAAATAACAATAGTTGAATTTGGATCCAAATTCCAAATCATACAACTGGGTCCTGTTTGTCAAAAATCAGAAAGCAAAAGGGTGATCTTACACTGACCACCTATTAGAAGAAAGTCTACTATGTCTTTTCAGCCCCATACATTTTGGTTTAAAGGAGATGCATGTGAAGCTGTTGCAATGGCACCTGGACGAACCACGATGTTTCACATGTCCTAGACCCAGAATACTATATTGAGTCATGCAATCCACTTACAATTAAGCACTGAGGGACTCTTTCACAATCCACTTACAATTAAGCCCTGAGAGACTCTTTCAAAGGCTAAGTGCATGCATACAAAAAATGGCCAAATCCCTCAAAGAATAGATAAACAGCAAAAATCATGACAAGCTTACTCCAATCACAGTGCATCTTACCTGAATTGCAGATCAAATTACACGGAATACATGTAAAAACCATTCAAAAAAAATCTTATCAAAAAACAAAAGAGTTGCAAAACATTGCTACATGCATGCAGCAGTTGCAAACAAATTTTATAATTCTTGGTGAATGCTGAAGGAGTGCCTTATTGTTGGAGAAAACCTCCAGAGGTGCATTACTAGTGCCAGATGTCCTTCAACAGTAATACAAATCAAGAAACTGATTAAAGAAAGATCCAACATTAACAAATGCATGCAGGGAGCTACTACATGGAAAGACAGACTTCCACGAGCTGGACCCCTAGACACCTTTCATACTTAAAACAAGAACTGATACAGCTTGATGCCACGACATGAAATCCATGAATGGTACACAGGGCATATGCTCATGTGCACCCCAAATAGTCAGCATTGGAAGAAACCTTCAGCTAACATAGACATGGTGGTCCCTAGGAATTAAACCATCTTAACCCACTAAAAAAACTATTCACATCTTGTGCATTGCTCCAAAGGTGGATGAGAAAAAGGCTTATCAGAATGCAAAAGCTAAAGGTACTCAATGAAAGAAATCTTGCAGAATATGACAACCTTCTATTTTTTGGACCAAAGTCACGAAGTATATTATCTAAAACCACCACGCCTATGGAGATTTCTATCAAGCACTTGCCCTTGTTGCTCCAGAGTTATCAATTGCATATGGAAAAATGAGTGCCCTTCGTGCATCACCTGTAAACCCATCAGCATATCTGAACTTCTGCTTGAAGTCTAAAACACTACGAGCTCCTTCATCATCACATTCCCTTATAAACCGTCTTCGTAGCTTGAAAGCCATATCCTTGTGAAGAGAAAATCCAGCATCAACCTGCGGCAGATATTTGCAATCATTAGCTGTGGCATGACAGCATATATCCAATGCATTGATTGAAAAAGTACATACAAAAGAAAAAAACACCCAAAAGAATCTGAATTACAGATGCTATATTAATCCATATAACCTTCATGAATAATGAGAGGATCATAGTCTGATATCAACAGCCATACACCAGAACATATCATCGCGCAGAAGCCCATTAGTTTGGGAACCCTCAGATTGCGAGAATCAGAAAACAATTCACAGTAGTACAGAAGTAGCTTGAGCTTAAATAGCAGAAGCAAGACACGCGATACAATAGGCACTATATCTCATGTGTTGGAAATCAATGTCACATCAGTCCAAAATCCTATTAGGGCAGATACCCTAATTTTGGTACTTAGTCATTTTTGGCACAAAATTTGGGTAAAATGAGCCTATCTTGTAGAGCTTGAAGAGAGCTTTCTAATGGTATATGACATTCAGTCATCAGAGATCAGATTTGGGAGAAAACCCTAAACCTAATTTTCAGGCATACATGGAGGCAGTGGCATCCATAAAGGAGAATTAGTACATGCATGCTACATGCATCGATGAGGTGTTTAGAGAAAGTGTTTCCACATGAGTATGAGGATTTCTGTCAGTAACATGTTAGCATTCTATGCTAATTCCGTAAGTATGTGATTTTTCACACACACATCTGATTTAGGGTCTTCCATAGCCTAAATTCAGATTAGGGTTTGCTGAATATCAGTTTCAAACTGATCTTTCCTCTTTCTGTCACTCATAAACACTCTTCTACAACCTATCAGGTCATACATCTCATACGTATCAGATTTCTGTCTCTATATCTGAATATTCTTGTAAATTCGGTACATATACTGTTCACATAGAATGGTTGAGATTTTGACTCCCACATTGTAATTGACATTTGTATATATGATAGTGTGAGTAAGCAGTGGCTTACGTAACACTTTGAACATGTTGTCTAATCTCTCTCTATCTTTGTCTCATCATTGTATGATTAAGTGTTGTATGCTCATGTTTGTCAATTTTGGAAGCTACTGGAATCTGTGGTGTAGATCCTGGAAACCTGTGAGACCTGTGGAATTATTTATGGGCCTACCTGATTTCCAACATTTGGTATCAGAGTTTCCAAACTAACAACATCATGAAAGGCAGTTTCATCTAAGTAAGATTAATGAAACCAGCTTGATGTAACCCGGCAGACCTCAAATGTCTGAATTCATGCAAAGAATGGCATGTGCATGAAGAACGAGGAACACATAGAACATATCATACCTTTCTAACAGAATAACTGAAAATACAATTCAGGTGCAAAGCGATTACCATCTGATTGACCGTTTCCAGAGCTGATTTTGGATCTCGGTTGACTATGTGAGCCTTGACTAGTAAGTCAAAAGTACGTTGATCTGGCTCTATGCCAGAGCCTCCCATAAATTCATAAACCTTCATTGTCTCCGCAACCTGCAGCAATGGAAAAAGAGCAAATTTTCAGTATAATAACACTGGTACTAACAATAACTAAAATTTGGGGAAAAAAACATACCTTTCTCATTTTTGCAAAACCTTCTATGAGGGCATTACAAGAATGCACATTTGGCATGAGTCCATAGACGCTTCTAATTGCTTCAAATGTCTGATAAGCACGGTCTATATCCCATACATTTGCACACCCAAGAATGACACAATTGATTGCTGAAAGTGGAGCAGCGTTGCTTGACGCAAGTGCTTCAAGCTTAAAATAAGACTGCACAATACAAGAAGTTATGCCACATACAGAAACCTCTACCGAAAGAAAAAGATTAGGAATAGTTTGAGTTTCAAGAGAATCTTATCATTAATCTGAAAAGTAACTAAGCCATTTGACACTCAACAAGGTTTGGGACATTATGCAAAAGAATCACAGTGCTCTTTTCAAACAAGGCACATTACACGACAAGTTGAAAAACATAATGGATTTCTCACACAAGAAAATCTGCCTCTCATTACTACTTGCTAGAGAACAGAAGCTTCTTTTGTTGCTTCCTCTATGCCTCTTGGCCTAGAAATAAAGAAGTATGCAGCGAACAAAGAAAAGGAGCAAAACATGGTTATTAAATATTTCCACATCATGCAAGCCTTCACATCTGCTGGAGCCAGACTGCTAGTGCATCCAGCAAACCCTAATCTAATAGATATCCAAACAAACTTAATCTGAATGTGTGAAAGTATTGTAAGTGAATGTGTGCAGAAGCAAAATTAATATTTCCATCTCAGTTACTGATTGTGTGCTTTAATTGGAAGGACAGAAATTAGCCAATTTCCAGAACCAACCTGTTGGCATGACATAACATAACCCAAACTCACACAAAGAGGCATGTATTAGGCAGACACCAGACTCGCTTCCCACTTATACAGCCAATATGGGCTCACTCCTGAGCTTCAGAGCTTCAGAGATACATACCTTCCTTCCCATAGATCACCTCAATGCCAAGAAAGTACTTTAGCACACCTAAATCTGAGATTTTGAACTCTCTTCCAAGCTTCTCTTCGATGGTCCTTATCCCTGCATCATCATCACCTGTCACAAAGAGATCATCTACATATATGCATATCAAACATATCTTGTCATTTGTTTTCTCATATACAAATATGGATCTTGGAGAGAAACCACATCTCTTCAAGAAGTCCACTAGCCTCTGATTCCAATCCCTTGGGGCTTGCTTTAGGCCATATAAGGCCTTCTTCAACGTGCAAACATAGGTAGGATGCTCTTGGATCTACATACCCTTGAGGTTGTTCCATGAACACCTCTTCTTGTAACTCAAGATTCAAGAATGCAATCTTTATGTCCATCTGGTAGATACACCTCCTTGCTGCACATAGGGCTATAAGAGCTCTAATGGTAACCTTGTTTGCCATAGGGCTAAACGTCTCCAACATAATCCACCCCTTATGTTTGTGTGTGAAGCCTTTGGCTACTAGTCTAGCCTTGTACCTTGCCAAGCTGCCATCTGCATTCCTCTTGGACTTGTACACCCACCTGTTTTGGACTATCTTCATGCCTTCCTTCCTGGGTACTAGTTCCCAAGTGTTGTTCTCCTTAAGAGCTTTGAACTCTTCATACATGGCCTTCCTCCACTCTATTTTGGTCTTTGCTGCCCCATAAGATTCTAATCTAGCTCTTGATCTGCAATAACATTCATCATGTATGCATAGTGCTTTGCCATGAAAGAACCATATGTATACCTTTGTGGGGGTGCTTTCTTCCTTGTAGACCTCCTCTCTTGACCTTTGGGATATTGCTTCTTGAGTCTATTTAGCTTTACATGGGGAGTAATGACCTCTTTAAGCTCTTCCTCTTCTGACTCCTCTTGAGCTTCCCTAGTGTCATAGTCTGCCTCTTGTAACCTTCTATACTTTGAAGTAGGGGATGATCTTTCATAATCATAAGTTTAAGAGTGATCATATGAGTGTACCTTAAATGTAGAAGCCTCTAGTCCACTGATTGTGATTGACTCTTGAGGTTCTACACATCAAAGTCTACATACTCCTCTTGATCCTCTTCATCCAACTTTGCCTAGCCCTTGTCTCCATACCATGACCTTGACTAATCAAATACAACATCTCTTGACACACATAGCTTCTTTGAGAGATTGTTGTAGCACCTTTAGCCTTTTTGGTCATTTGAGTAGCCAATGAACACACATTTCTCACTCTTGGGCTCTAACTTTGTTCTCACTTCACTAGGAACATGAACAAAGCATATACATCCAAATACCTTGAGGTGCTCCATGGTTGGTTTCTTGCCATAATAGACTTTGTGTGGAGTCAAGTTGTGCACACCACCTTTTGGAACCCTGTTTATCAAGTAGCAAGCTCTATTCACAACCTCCGCCCAATAAGAGAATGGTAACATACCTTCATTTATGAGACATCTAGCTATCTCAACCAAATGCCTATTCTTCCTCTCTCCAACACCATTTTGTTGAGGGGTGTACCTCCATGTAAAGTGCCTCTTTATGCCATTGTCTTGCAAGTACTTTGTGAATTCCTTGGAGTAATTGTCAGAGGAGCACTAGATTGTGCTCTCTGACTATAGGAGACAAGATTTCGGAAATACACTTCTGATTACAAGATCACCCACGAAGGGAAAATAATACAAGAATATGTTACTGATACAAGATGTCCCACAACCCGGGACTGATAGGTAAGAATAACTTGACTAGAGATGATACAGGAGATCCCACAACCCAGGACCGTAAGTACGAGACAAGATATCTGGATTACCAGAACTCCCTTCTGGGAGATGAACTAGATACAAGAAAGAACTCGACAAGATCTCGTACTACGAGATTACAAGAGGACAAGACAAGATGTCTTGGATACAAGACTAGACAGGACTGGAACAAGGAACAAGACAGGAACAGGAACTGGAACTTGGAGAGTACTTACTTGGTGGTCACGACTCCTTGAGCTCCCAAGACTGGTATTGGCAAGACTGATTATGAATGTGGCCAACCCCTCCTTATATAGGTTTTCAAGGGCGGTTCATGAAAGGCGGTTACGAATTGATGATGTCATCGATGATGTCATCAATTCGAAACATGAGCTCTGGATATCCGAATCAGGCAAGTAGACAGTCGATCTTAGGGTTTTGGCACATTCCGGACGCAATAGAAGCATTGGTTTCTCCTTCTGAACCACAAGGTTCACATGGAATCTAAGGTTCAGGATGGTTTCCTTTGTCCATGACATCACCTCCTCCTCAAGCGACGAGTTCCACGAGGAGCGGTCATGTTATCTGGTCTTGGCTTCGTTGGATTTCTCTTATGGAATTCTCGAACCTTGATTGGTGCTCTCTGAAGGTTTTCTACAGGTTCCCAAGTACGATCACTGATGTATACCCTTTCCAATGAATAAGATATTCCAATCTTCCTCGATATATTCTGGAATCTAGGACATGCTCGACTTCAAATTCTTCATGATCATCAATCTCCATAGGTGGTGAAGGACTAGGTCTCTCCCCTCTCAATGGTGAAATCTGATATGGCTCCAACATGGATACATGGAAAACTGGATGTATTCTCATAGTACTTGGTAGCTGGAGCTTGAAGGTGACTGGATTAATCTTGGCCAAGATGGTAATGGACCAAATCTTTGATGATCTAACTTTGCACAAGGTCTTGAGGTTTGCAAATTGTTTTTGAGTAACCATACTTTATCCCCAATTTGATACGATGGATTCTGGACATGATGTTGATTTGCATAGTACTTATATTGTTGTTGAGCTTTATGGATCTCTTCCTTGAGTCCATCAGGTACTCGGCCTTGTCTCTGGCAGCTTGGTTCTTGACATGATTTGAGAGTTGTATATCCATCCTTGGATGTTGTCCATAGTTTGCAAAGAAGGGAGTCTGCTTAGTAGATGCATGAACACTATTGTTATAGGAAAACTCTGCAAAGGGTAACAACTCAAACCAATCATTTTGGTGATAGTTGCTAGTGCAACGGAGATATTGCTCTAGGACTTGATTCACCCGTTCTGTTTGTCCATCAGTCTGTGGATGATTTGCTGTAGATAGTTTAACTTGAACACCAAGGAGCTTGCAAAGACTGTTCCAAAAGCTGGATATGAAGTGTGGACCTCGATCACTGACAATATCATGAGGCAATCCATGAAGCCTAAAGATGTATCTAAGAAAGAGTCTAGCAGTGGCTGCACCTGTGATTGCCTTTGTAGTTGGAATGAAGTGTGCCATCTTTGTGAATCTATCCACAATAACAAGAATGGCATCATACTTATCTGACTTTGGTAGATCTGTGATGAAATCCATAGATAATGAAGCCCATAGCCTTTCTGGAATAGGTAAAGGTTGCAAGAGGCCATGAGGCTTATGTCGTGGTACCTTAGATCTATTGCAAGTGTCACAGGTTCGGATATATTCTTTGACTTCCTTCCACATTTGAGGCCACCAAAAATCCCTGGATATGAGTTCTATTTTTTTATTTACTTCAAAATGTCCTACTGCAAGGTTGTCATGACATTGTTGAAGTACTTGGATCCTGGGCTTTCCTGGAGGGACATACAATAGGTTCTGATAGAATAGTAACCCATCCTTTTCCTGGAATTCATTTACTTCTTGGACTTTTCCTTCTTGAGTTTTTTGCTTAACATTACAAAATAATTCATCTTGTGGTAGATTCTCACGAATCAAATGATTCAAGGTTGAATCTTCAAGATGGGTTGAAGAGATAGTTGCTAACTGGAGATGCTCAGGCTTGAGTAATACACTCTCTTGTTGCTCAAAGGCCTCTTCACCCTTCTTTGGTGCAAGGTAAGATCTTCTTGACAAGGCATCTGACTGACACTGTTGCCGTCCTGGACGATATGTGATGACAAAGTCGAACCTGGATAAAAAGTTCCTCCATCGAGATTGCCTTCTATTGAGAATGCGGGTGGTCATAAAATACTCTAGGTTCTTGTGATCTGTATACACGATAACTTTATGAGTTGCTCCTTCTAGATGGTGACTCCAAGTATCAAACGCGTCCACTATGGCAAGAAGTTCTTTATCATGAATTTCATAATTAATTTCTGGAGGAGAAAATTTCCTTGAAATAGATGCAACTGGATGTAGGTGTCCATCATCTCCATATTGTGAGAGAATGGCCCCTAGGGCAAAGTCTGATGCATTTGTCTCTAGGAAGAAGGGCTTAGTAGAATCAGGATGAACCAGAATTGGAGCAGTAGTGAATGCTGATTTCAAGGTCTGAAATGCTTTTTCTGCTTCTTCGGTCCATGAGAATTTGGAGTTCCCTGTAAGCTTGGTAAGAGGTGTCACTATCTTGGAGTAATCTTTGATGAATATCCTATAGAAGTTGGCAAACCCCAAAAAACATTGTACATCTCGAACACATGAAGGTGGTTGCCAATCAAGGATTGTCTGAACCTTCTTAGGGTCCATAAAAATTCCTTTATCTGATACAATGTACCCTAAAAATTCCACTTCTGTCTTATGGAAAGAGCACTT